>BSYO01000018.1:6927498-7379292 GCA_033239525.1 Nepenthes gracilis | reverse complement strand
GAAACCCATGGAAGCATAAAGACGTTTTGATAGGATATAATACATGCCACAAATGTTAATACATACTCTCCTTCGCAGTTCAGATGTTTACATATAAAACTACTAGAGTTCCCAAAATCTTCAAGATGACTTCAAGGCTCCAAATTTTCCATGCTTGCTCTAGCTATGCATGATCCTTAAGAATAAGCTCTATAGCTTATCTAGAGGGGGAAAAAATAAAACAGTGAGTCAAAACCCAATAAGGTACCAAAACATGTAGAACATAATACTTTCATACAGAATATACGTGCAGATGAATAGTAACATGAAAATATTCAAGAACATAAAGGTGCATGGAAGCCAAGGAAGCATAAGTCAGTATAATTATGTTTCAAAAATTATAAACAAGTAAAACATAAATATAGAAGGTCATAGAAAATGCCATGGAATAGAATCAAGTACAAAAGTCATAAGAAAAGCATAATTCTATATGAACAGGTCTCTATAATCATATTTCATACTTTCATATAAAATATAAATACACTAGAACAGAAACTATGATAATCAAGAAAATAGAGGCATCCATGGAAATAGGAATAGAGCATAATTCTATTTAAACATGCATTCAAAATTATGAATTAGTAAAAACATACTTCGATAATCATACATCGGTAAAACATGCTTCAAAAAAGCAGAAATCGTATCAACTCTATAATTTCTAGAAATCCTCTTTTTACTATCAAAAGGACCAAACTGGTAGACCCTACTAGCCGAGGGGGCAAGTAATCGAGGATAGATTGTTTCACTTCACACAATTCGAGGACAGTAATGGTTATCCCTTCTCGTGGAATTTAGGACGGTGATGCCGACCAGTAATAGTAACTACCCTCTAGGTTGTCGCCCTGAGGAAGGACGAACCACGTATAACTCCATGAATAGAGTTATCCTCGATTACCACCATAATGTTCTGAGGCATGTCGGAAAACTTTACTTGACTGTATATTAGTCCTAGGTACTAATTAACAATATCAGAAAACTTATAATCTATCGTTCTTTAGAAAATCAGTCAGAATCTCACGTTTAACTCTTCAGTATACTTTAGAAATTCTCAGTAATTTATCAGTATAATTCTGTGTAAATTTTTCTGATATAAATCACAATATATACATTATCTCGTTACAAATCAACATTTACTAGTCAGAACTTATTGATTAAGACCGTCAAATCCCTTCAATTTCGTGCTTAGGGTTTCGCCAAAATTTTCGGACGTAAAATAGACACCGAATACTGATTTACACATGAAATCGGGGCTATAACTTTTTATATATGCAGGTAAACATGAAATCTATCGGAACAGTTTACAGAAACATGCATTATTTACATGAAACGTGCAGAAACATGTATTTAGAGCATAAACATAATATCTGAGATATTAAAATGCTGTAAAAACGATAAATAACGTCTGAAATATACTTGCCTGAGCTCAATCTACCGTTTTTTTTACTTGGATCGGAGCGAAATGGGCAAATTTCTCCATCTCCTTCTCTTTTTCCCTTTCTCTCCCGCTGCCCTTCGCTAGAATGGCCGAAGGAAAAATGCACATGGCATTTTAAAATCAGTTGGGGCGATCGAGCACCCGTCGAGTGGTCCTTGAGCTCTCCCTCTCGTAAAACCCTCGGCCCCACTCCGTCTCAGACGGTCCCTTGAGCAAAACTTTCACAGATTTGTGCCTCACCAACGCTCAAACACTGCTCGAGCATCGATCCTATTTTCTTATTATTTACTCCTTTTTTTTATTTTGGTACCCATTTTATCCATTATTTTTAGGCCTAATTATTATCATCATCAACTTAATTACTCTATAATTATTAGGTTTCAGGGTTAGGATCTCACAGGAACTTCCTACATAATCACAATTCCGAATACCTAATCAGTAAATCATCATATCTAAGTGTTGGGTAAACATTTTCTAATCCCAAAATTACAAAAACCCCAAATTTTGGTAGGTAAAGAGTCCAGCCGTGTGGTTAGGGCTTTGCTTTGTCCGAAATAATACCAAATCCATATTTTTGGGTTCCAAATTTACATATATGCATGTTTAGGGCATAGAGATTACAAAATATAAATTTAATCGGATATCGAAACGAGGATAATCGAAGAAAACAAGACAAAAGTGCAATAAAATAAAAGAGAAGAGTGTGAGTGCACATGCCTCAGCCCACTCTATCACTTTTCAAACTGGCTCTCCGACGAATTTGGATCCGAAAGCCTCCATTTTCTCCTCTTCTCCTTTGCGTGGCTCCCCTCCTACACCAATCTTCTGCGGCTGCTGCTGCTACTCCATAACGCTGCCAGCCGGCCACCACCATGCACGGCCGTCGCCGGCCACCGCCAACCCATGCGCCACCTCTGTTGATGCCGCTGTCCTCCTCTTTCTCTCTCTCACTTTCTTCGGCAAAACCCTCACCCGAGCCTCCCCTTCTCTCTTGTTCTCCTCTGCTTCCTAATTTCCATCCTTATTATTATTATTATTTATTATTATTATTATTATATATATATTTATATGTTACATTTTTTTAATCCCAAAATTTAAATCGATACCCAAACAATCGAATTGGTGCATTCTGGTTACCGGCCAAACAATTCCAAATATCATCTAAGATTTTCATAATATTTAATTAATTTTTTTATCACACCCAAATTATCCAAAAATAATTAAACCCAAATAAATCACATAAAAATATTTAAAATATTACAGATAGTGGGCCATTGGCCCCCATTTTTTTAGTCAATAGAGCCATTGATTTCCATGTTTGAGCCAGCATCACCAAAAGCACCAAAATCTAAGTGGAAGCCTTTACCAAAATTCTTATAATATGCATTCTTAGGTGAGAATGACCCATTGAAAGACGATCGCCCCATAAATGAGTAATTTCCTGGTAAATACTTGCTCCTCTTGAATTCTCCTAAGCCAAGTCAGTCACCCTTGTAAGTAGATATTATAAATTATTTGGCAACAAGAAAAATTTTAGATAATTTGCATCAAACAGATAGGCAACAATATTTTCGAAATATGAGAACATACTTTTGGGATGAGCCATACTGTCATCGTTGTAAAGATTAAGTATTATTCAGACCAAATTATTCATCGTTGTGTTCCAAACGGTGAAATTTAGGATGTCATTGCCTTCTGTCATCCTCGGAATGTGGTGGTCATTTTTCTTCAAGGAAAACCGTTGTAAAGATTTTAGAATGTGGTTTTTATTAGCCCACCATATTTCGAGATGTTCACACATATTGTACTACTTGTGATCGGTGTCAAAGGTTAGGAAGTCTTACCAAAAAAAACATGATGCCACTATCCCCTATTCTTATTTTAAAAATTTTTAATTATTGGGGGACTAATTTTATGGGACCTTTTCCTATCTCTTTTGGATACAAGAATATTTTGTTAGCAGTGGACTATGTGTCCAAATGGGCTGAGGCTATTACTACACGTAATAATTATCATTGAACAGTGATAAAATTTCTTAAAGAGAATATTTTATCCTAGTTCGTTATGCCAAGTGCTACCATTAGTGTTGGGGGTAAACATTTTTATAACAAATTGTTTATAACTCTAATAAACAAATATGGCAGTGTATATAAAGTAGCCACCCCTTACCATCATCAAACTAATAGACAAGTAGAATTGGTTAATAAGGAGATCAAACAGATTTTAGAAAGAACTATTAATCCTAATAGAAAAATTTAATCTTTAAAGCTTATTGATGTATTATGTGTAATGTTTTGATTTTCAAATATAGTAATTAAGGTCGCATAATTAAGATTTGATTTAATAAATTATAGGAAAAATATTAAGAAGTCATCATGGCGAAGAAAGTATCTGCTAAGGACAAGAATAGTATACCGGTGAAATTATTAGTAGACCGATAGAATTAATTGTTGACAGGAATTAGCAAAGTTGACCTGCCAAAAGCGTTGATCAGATTGGTATCGTTAACCAGCTGAATTAAAATGTTGACCGTCTAGGAATTGTTGACTAGTTGAAAG
The DNA here is from genome assembly GCA_033239525.1 of Nepenthes gracilis. Lineage (NCBI taxonomy): Eukaryota > Viridiplantae > Streptophyta > Magnoliopsida > Caryophyllales > Nepenthaceae > Nepenthes > Nepenthes gracilis. The sequence goes on along the minus strand of BSYO01000018.1, from coordinate 7,375,260 downwards.
TGAAAGTGACTAGTCAACCGTTGACTAGCTGATTAAGATATTTGCCCGGTGTGGTGCATTTGGCCAGAATGCACAATTTGCTCAATATGGTGCATTTGGCCAGAATGCACAATTTGTTCAATATGTGACAAAATGCTGAAACGGAGTATTTGGGCAGAATGGTACATTTTGGACAGTTTCGTGTATTTTGCCGGAATGAAGCAAATTGACAAAATGGAGTAAAATTGTGACGTCCCACGTCATACGTCCTTATACTTATCATTAATATTATTATTATCATAGACAGGATCCTAACATTAGCTATAAATTATACTGACTCTAATATCACCTTATTCATTCATAATATTAGTTTAAATTAAGAAAGATGCTTACTAAATATCCATCAGAATTTAAACCTGATGGAAGCATATATTCTATATCATAACGGAAGCAATTCCATTATCATGAAAATACAACATGTTTAAAATACAACATTATACAGTACACATTTTTTCTTCTTTCTTTTCATCATCCCAAGTACAACATATATGTCATAACAAAATTATGGCCACCTCAAACTTCTTTCCTAATCTTGTTCGTTTCTTCATCATTTTTTAAACTCATATAAAGGGAAGTAAAAACAGCAAGCGAGTGAGCCAAATACTCAGCAGTGTACATAACATACAAAGGCATGTATTTTATACAAAATATACATTAGCATATATAAATAGGAGCAGATACATGAAGTAAAATGCATTTACTTTTCTTTATTTCCCAGCTTTTATTGACTGTATTTAATTTTCCTTATCTTTAGGGACCAGGGCTAATAGGTCTCACCAGCTAACGGAGTAGATAAATCGAAGAAAGAATTGTGTTAATCCACACAATCTAAGGCAAATATCCAGCAATTGGATAGATTGTGCTTACTTCCACAATCGGGATTGTGCTTAATTCCACAATCCAATTCTTGTCCTTCTTCTTACACCCCGAGGCGGGCGGTACTACCTATAATCCCGGTAGATGGGGCCAAAATGGACGGGCCGTAAAAAAATAATTCTTCAATTTTCCACTGTAATATCCTAAGGCATGTCAGGAAATATCACCCTCTGAAAAAGATCCATGGTCCAATTTTCTTTTTTCAACTTTGAAGGGATCTCATATAACCAAACTTAACAGAACTTAATTAAACGTCACTGGACGTAACTGAATTTTTTTCATATTTTCATAGAGTCCCTTCCAAACTTTCATGAATATAGTTTAACATAGCAAACGATATCCAAATATAATATTTCATAGGCCTTGAATATGCAGAAAAATGCATATGAAACTTTATTCCATACTTAGTGTCTTTCAATCTACTTGGTGGCCTATTAATTTACCGGAGCTTAAATAATTTAATTCAATACTTATTGATGTTAGTAAGTCAAGTCGGGGTAGGTGTTGAGTTAGTTTAATATTTTATTCATATTCTAAAAATTTCCCGGTTCATGTGAACCGATTTGGTTAAGGCTTGGGACTGGGTTTTGTAATTATTTTGAGCCTAATTTTTTTTTATAATTATCCCAAAATCCTTTTTGGGTCGATTGGTCATTAGTTCGGTCAATTTTTAGTCAAATTTGGGCCCAGTTTGACCCTTTTTAATAAAGGGCTCAAATTACTATTTAAGCTAAACTAGTTTGGGAAAGGATTTGAGGGACCGGTTCACTGAGTTATATAGTCCATTTTCACGATACGATTTTACACAACATGGATATGAGTCTTAGCTATTTTGTGCCCAAATTTGAGCATATTTGGTGATCGGATGGTTGCCAGTTCAGTCTGCCAACATAGACTGCCCATTCGGGTTTCAATATCAGTAGAACTAGTAAACTGATTCTTCAACCGAGTTTGGGTCCGATTTTGAACCCCTTCTTGAAAGCTTTAGAGGATCATTTTTTTTCACCTTTACTTCATTAAATAAGGATCATTTGACCAGTTTTGGTCATTGGCTAATTCAGCTATTTAGTGATCGATATGAAGCAAACATCAGGAACTGCCATAGCAGTACCCGATTTTAGACACTATCATGTGTCTAGGGCCGGTTCACCCATTTTTAATTTTTTTCTTACAACTTCTCATGAATTTATGATAACTAAAGAAGCATATGTAAGTATTGGATCAACAATACTCAAGAAAAATTAGCCAAAAATTACTCAACAATCAAGGAAATGGTCAAAGTACACTTGCCGATTTATTTAGTAGGACTTCTCCTTGCTGCCTCTTGGTTTCCTTCCTCTTTTCCCTTACTTTACCCCCAATTTTTTTTGTGCTTCACAATCTCTACTCTCTTCCCTTCTTCTACCCTATTCATGCCTTAAATAATTTGACTCATCTTATCCCCTAAACCCTCGTGTCATTCCTCTAATTTCTATATGCAACAATAGCTTGGTGGTTGCATTAGATTACAACCAGTGTTTAGCTGATTCATCATCCCTCTGTTAGGCAATAATGAGGCTACAATCTAGGGCTAGTATTTAGTATTATTTATGGCTAAACTTATTCTAATTAAGTTGCTCAAAGAGCTGCTTAAAAGATAGGGAAACTTCGCTGCTGATGCAGCCAAGAGGTGTCGTGCATCAGCAGCCTAGCTGCTGATGCATGCCACCTTTATGCCTCTTTTTCCCATTTTTCCTATTAATATATAATGTGTCCTTAATTTACTACACTTTATACTTACTATATTCCAACCTAGAGTGAAAAAATCCACATAATTTCCCCATTGGGACAATTGCCAAATCAAATTTGTCCAAATTCTCCTTGTTGCTGAATTTTCCCCTACTATCATCTAGCTGCTGCCGTGGGGTTTTGAGGGTCATTTTGGTTCTCTAAATTTTTCTAAGTGTGGGGAGGGTCTGATACACATAATAATCCATGTGTGTGACAAAGTTTTCCTTAGAAATTTGACAAAAATGGCTACCAACAGCAGGTTTTCGTCAACCGGAGTGAAAATTTTCATTTTGCCTATTATCTTGAAGGATTTAATTTAAGGTGTTCGGGTACGCGTTGGAAAAAATTTTAGGACATGAAAACTTAGTATAGACACTAAAGATTGTCTAGTATTAATTTCGTCCCAAACCAAATTTCTTATCATCTCCCAATTTACATCCCTGGCTTTCGGGTTTGAAGGGAAATTTAAAAGATCGGGTGTCGGGGTTTTGGGAAACGAATACATGGGAAGTTAGTCTACTTGTCAATTATCAATTGGGATTATTTGCCTCAAAATTCGGATTGCCTAACACATCCCGAATTAATTCCTGGCTTTTAGGTTCAAAAATTAAATTAAAAAAACTAAGATATAGGGGACTAGTATATTTGTCAAAGACTATTTTGGATTAATTTCATCGTAATCTAAATTACATAAGTCATCCCGAATTACGTTCCTAGTTTACGGGATTACGATCTCTACAAAAATGACCGGTGTGCCTTGCAGTAAAAGTGACCGGTATGAATGAAGCGTAAAATGACCGGTATGGATTTGCATAAAATGACCGGTTTGGATAACATGACCAGTATGGGTGAAATTACTCAAATTGCAAATTTACCAAAGTAGAAAGATGACAAAATGGAATAATTGCCGGTCAAGAGAGTTGACCGGATTAGATTAAGAAGTAAGAAAACATTAACCGGATTGTAAGAGTTGATCGGATTTGCTTATGGGTCAGTTTTGATCTGAGGCCAGAATAGCCAATTCGGAGTAGGTGAACTGCTCCAACCTACTTCCACCTGCTCGAATGAACTAGAATTCTTTGAAACTTTCTAGAAAAAAAAATTAAGAAAAGTGTTTGAAGTAGATAACTTGCCTCCACCTACTCCCACCTACCCCATTGCCTATAAATACTGAGTCCGGTAGTTCAGGAGGAAAAGTTTAGAAGCGGGGAGAAAAAGAGGCCTGAAGGAAATGAAGAAGGTAAAGGAAACACAGGAGAAGAAAAGAAGGAAGAAAACACCACGCCATAATTGAGTAAGAAATTTACAGGAAAGGCTAAGGCAAATGTATCCTACGTTTTTGATAAATTCATAATTAAAGTCTATTTGATAATATTGTTTTCATGCTCTCTCTCTATTATGTATTAACGTGAAGCATGATAAGGTAATTGCTTTCTATATGTTGTTAAAGTTTAAGAATGTATCATTGAAGAACTTCGATCATCGGCATTAAGGAACAACTTCAGTTATCTACATATAAAAGAAGTCTTGTTAGTTGTACGTCTAAAGAAGTCCGGTAATTGCATGACTAAAGAAGTCCGGCATTCACATGTTTAAGAAATTTGGACCTCGATGCATTGTGAACTTTGGACGATGCTCTTTAAACTTCGGATTTCTTGAAGATCATGATTTATGAAAATGGATTTTGACAGCTGAGAGCTATAGGCCTAAAATTTAACCGTTATTTGAGAAATGTTGGTCAAGGGTTATAGACCTTAAATATTTCCGTTTTGTTGGTCAAGAGTTACGGACATTAAATGTATCTGTTTTAGGTTGGTTAAGAGTTATGGATCTTAAATGTAGCTGTTTTGAGTTAGTCAAGAGCTACGGACCTTAAATGTAGCCATTTTGATTGGTCAAGAGTTACGGACCATTAAATGCAGCCGTTTATGGGATATGATGGTCGAGACCTGCAGACCTTAAATGTAGCTATTATTAGGGATATGTTGGTCATGAGCTACAGACTTTAAATGTGGCCGTTTTGATTGGTCAAGAGTTATGGACCTTAAAAGTAGCCATTTTGATTGGTCAAGAGTTACGGACCTTAAATGTAGCCGATTTTTAACATTTGGTTTCAATCAGTTTTTGAAAAAAACTAGTTTTGGAAGTGAAACATGCTTTGGTAACCATTTCTCATACAAATGACTTTAGCTCATATATTATGTTTTGATGAAAAGGACTCTAGCCCATGCTTTATGGTCTGCATGCATTCTGTTCTCATTCGGATATATATGCATATGGGTACATTGCTGGGCTTCTACTCACCTTTTTGTTATTTTCTAACTTTCAGACGAAAAAGGATTTAAGCCGAATGAGAATAAAGAAGGCCAGACGGACTAGCTAGGGAGTAAGGAAGATCCGGAATTTTGAAGCAGTATAGACCGATCATGATGTATGAAAATTTAGATATTCTAGAAGCCTTATGTATAATGACCCTACTGTATAAATAAAAGGATACTTGGATGCTTCCGCTTAATTTTATGGTTTGTGTAATTTTGGGTTCCTAGTGGCATCTCATGTATCTTGGCCAACCAACACTAATTTTCGGCCAACCAAGATGAGGCTGAACAAGTTGAAGCCGACCAGCCATTTGCGATCTTGTGTGTGAAAAGAAAAGAATTTTTTTATGCCATAAATTTATTTTCTTTTGTCTTAGAACTTATGATGGAGATGTTAAGTATGGTTTTGACAGATATCATATATGAAGAAAATATGATCGGGCCGTCACGGTTGGTTACAGAGAAAAGAGATGCCTTATGTTTGATCTGAATTTATGTGGAAGCTTTGGGTAGACTAAGTTTGAACAAATGGGTAGATGAAGGTATAAGTTAGATTGGTTAGACTTAACCATTCTAGTTCGGCAAAGCAGGCTAGCACTAAGTAGGATCAAGACGTTGTGGCTAGAAAGTTTCATATTCTAGTTAATACTAGGTCCGATTATGATTCTGAATGAGTTACTTTTGTTTCAAAAGTTGGAGTGTTAGCTAAAATAATGGAAGACGACATAACTTGGAAACATAGCCTTAGGTTGTGAGGTTTGATTTGGGAAATCTGATTTGAAATCCCCTTTGAGGTTAGCAGTTCTGGGATGATTGAATTGCCACTAATCGAGGTTGTTTGGGATAATGAATATTAGTCGAACATATGGATGGCCTTTTTGAGGCTCATTATGGATGAATAATAATTTATTGAATGTCTGGGCAGATGGACATGATGCCGGGAGAAGGATTTTGTTGGACTATGTGAAGATGATCGGTTATATGCAATATATGGAGAGTCCTTTGAATGATTATGTGGGAATGATCAATCTAATCAATATTTGGGACAATGATGCAATTGGGCTTGAGATAATAGAGAAAGTATTTTGGTTGATGAAATCTAGTTGGCTACCTATAAGTTGAGTATGAGGCAAGCTAATGGTGGGCTTTTCAGTATTACACTCCATCTTTTTGGAAGTTTTGAATGCAAATTTTTAAAGAATCCCTTCTCCCTATGATATTGGGATGTTTAGAAGTTGAAATTATATAATAAGTCGGTACAGAAAGAATATGTACAAATTTGTATGTGTATTTCAAATTACTAGATTGAGCTCTGATGATGTCAATCCCTAATGGGTAAATCATTGTCTGATGAAATTATATATTTCGGGATCCGGTTGGTATCAGTAAAGGAATCAACTGATCTCATTTTTATTTGAAGCACCGGACTATGATGGGATACTAAGACAATTAGCAAATTGGAATTGAGGTCACAAGGTTTTAAGGTATCGATGAGTCATAAAAGAGGTGATGAAATTAATATCGTTGTGCTTGCAAGTTATATGATGAAGATATGTACCAAGTTTAGATGGCATGTTAGGCCATACCTAAAAGTTATTATACGGCTATAAGGAAATTTGAGGAAGTTATAAAAGAGAAGATTAGCTTGTCTCATCTTCGGACCAACAAAAAAAAGGATTGCTGTTGAGGTTGTGCCGAAATTGGCACTAATCTTGAGGTTGTACTGAAATTTTTGGATGATTGTCTCAGTTGCATTCTTATGATAGTCATAATCTAGGATTTATTGATGATGCTATCTTTGGGATCTTCTTGGGTTATAACAGTTATGTAATTTAGGTGTTTGACATGAATCTGTGTGGGCCCATAAAATCTTAGGATTTGACTTGAGGTTCATGGTGAATAACCACTGATGCTTAACAAATTGAGAATTGTAGCAAGCCGGAGAGATGACCAGTGGAATGTTTAAGTCTCTAAGTTTAATAGATTAAGAAAATGTTCCTCATCCCATAACTGCTAAAATAAGTATAGGATTCAAATGAGTATGGGATCCAAAGAAACTAGCCTTTTGCTGAAGTCCCAATTTAAAATTTTAGGAATATAAATCAAATGTTGAGGATTGGAGTGATTCAAGAGGAATATCCTTAATTGTTGAATATCTTTATCAAATTTCAAGGATGAAATTTCTATAAGTGAAGGAGAATTGTAATGTCCTGATTTTTTAATATAGTAATTAAGGTCAAATATTCAAAATTTATTTTAATAAATTATGGGAGAAATATTAAGAAGTCATCATAATTAAGAAATTATCTACTAATGACAAGAATAGTAGACAGACAAAATTAATAGTGGGCCAGCAGAATTAATTATTGATCAGAATTAGCAAAGTTGACCTACCAAAATCGTTGACCAGATTGGTATCATTGACTGGCTAAATCAAAATGTTGACCCTCCAGGAATTGTTGACCGGTTGAAGGTGAAAGTGACCGGTCAACATGTTGACTAGCTGATGAAGATATTTGCCCGGTGTGGCACATTTGGCTGGAATGCACAAGTTGCCCAGTGTGGTACAAAATGCCAGAACAGAGATTTGGGCAGACTAGTACATTTTGGGCAGTTTGGTGGATTTTGCCAAAATGAAGCGAATTGATGAAATGGAGTAAAATGAATGGTGTGCCTTGTAGCAAAAATAACAAGTATGAATGAAAGGTAAAATGACTGGATGGATTCGAATAAAATAGCCGGTTTGGATAACATGACCGGTATGGGTGAAATTATCCGAATAGCTAATTTACAAGAGTAGAAAGATGATAAAATGGAATAGTTGTCGGTTAAGAGAGTTGACCGGAATAGATTGTGAAGCAAGAAAACGTTGACCGGATTATAAGAGTTGATCGAATTGTCTTATGCATCAGTTTTGATCTGAGGCCGGAATAGCCAATCCGTAGTAGGTGAACTGCTCCAACTTGCTTCCACCTACTTGAACAAACTGGAATTCTCTAGAATTCTCTGGAACTTTCTAGAAAAAGAAATTGATAAAAATATCTAAAGCAAATAACCTGGCCCTACCTACTCCCACCTACCCCATTGCCTATAAATACTGAGTTTGGTAGTTAAGGAGGAAAAGTTTAGAAGCAAGGGAAAAAGTGGCATGAAGGAAATGAAGAAGGCAAAGGAAACACAAGAGAAGAAAAGAAGGAAGAAAACACAACGCCAGAATTGAGTAAAAAATTTACAGGAAAAGCTAAGCCAAATGTACCGTACGTTTTTTATGAATTTATATTTAAAGTCTATTAAGTAATATTGTTTTCATGCTCTCTCTCTGTTATGTATCTACGTAAAACATGATAAGGTAATTGCTTTCTACATGTTATTGTTTATGAATGTATCATTGAAGAACTTCGATCATTTGCATTAAGGAAGAACTTCAGTTATTTGCATATAAAAGAAGTCCGGTTAGTTGCATGTCTAAAGAAGTCTGGTAATCGCATGGCTAAAGAAGTCTGGCATTTGCATGTTTAAGAACTTTAGACCACTATGCATTGTGAACTTTTGATGATTTTTTTTTCGTAAGTAAGTAAATTTGGATTAAAGGAAAAAAAATTACACAATCTATGATTTATCTCCAAGTGATTTCCGACTTGGAGTTAAAGCATAAACGTTAGGGCATACCCCGAGCACTGTGGTACATCATAAGACACCAAAAAATATCACAAAGTCGGATCCTCCAAGAGGCAACATTTTACAATACCGACAAAACCGGGTTGAATCAAGACCCCCAGCAAACGCCACAAATGGAATTCAAGCTCCAGCATCTCGGGCAAGTCATTCACAACCCCAAATCGGCTAAAGCACCTTGGTCAAATACAAGTCGGATAGCATGCATCTCGGACCATACCAGCAACAAGCCGCAGCATCCCGGTTAAAAGGCCATCCTGGACCTAGCAGACAACTCAGCAGAAAATCGAGATAGGCAGAACCTCAGCACATTCCAACAGGAAGAAACAGAAAGTATGGCTCCACTCCAGACTTCACTACTCAGCAGAGAGGGCACCAGCATTAGCAAGGCTTCAAGAAAACAAATTACAGCAATTCTAGCAGCTGCTTCCAACAGCAGGTAATTGGCAATTTCTTGAGCGGCTTATTCACCTCGATCAATGGAAGCTTCCACAGCATGTAGCTCTGCAACCTTCCACTTCTGCTGGATGCAAGATCCATCCAGCAAGGGTCTTCAGCACATGGCACCTCATATTTGAAAGCCACCAAAACCAGACAACAAAACGGTTGACACCAACTAGGCACAAACAAACTATTCCCCGACAGATCACTTCTCAGCAAGGAAAGTAGCATTATATTCTCCCAGAACCCAGCCCAAGGGAACAAGTTTTAGATCTTGGAGATTAGGACTGCACATAGCCACAAAATCCAGGCAGAAGACTGCCTCCACAAACAACACAACAGGAATTGTAACAAGGCAATCTTCTCGGCTGCATAACCACTGCAACTGTAACTCAAGCATGACCACCTCGGAAGAAGGTTCAGAAGAAAATATATAAATGTATATAACTGAACATGTATATATTTACATATACACAAAACATATCTCGAGAAAAACCCCAACAACACAGAAATCATACATCGGAGATCAGGAAGCCTTGATCCAACACTAGCAGCACCGGATCCTTAAGACCAACCAGCAAAGGCCTATGAACCGTAGGATCTCTTAGAGTTGCTGGACGCAGAGTTTTTCTTTCTCTGAGATTTTGCAGGCTTCCAGGGTCCATACTGCATGGCAATCACTTCTTGGGCACTGAAATATTTCACCTTGGAAGCTTCCTGAGCCCGATCCTGGCTAACATCTGCTAAGGAGCCCCTGGGGCTGATTATGATAGGCCCCCCAATGTTTGAATCATCCAGGGAATACTTACTTGAGAGACGTGTGATAGAGCTGGGTGTTTGATCAAGATCAACAACAGGAGCAGGCGCCATCTTCAAAACCGCTTCATCTGAAGGTGGAACAATCGAGTCATGGTCCTTGATCTCAGCACCTGAGCTGGTCCGGTCATCAAACAAAGTCATAGCATTAGAGAGAGGAGCCTGGGAGTCCACCATAAGCCTGCTATCATGGTCCTCACCCTCTATACTACTAGTTGAACCATTTTTAGTAAAAACCTCTTCCTCAACTGGAATTGCAGCATTTAGTGAACTTCGTATGATGCTCTTTAAAATTTGGATTTTCAGAAGATCATGATTTATGAAAATGGATTTTGATGGCCGAGAGCTGCTGGCCTAAAATGTAACCGTTATTTGAGATATATTGGTTAAGAGTTATTAACCTTAAATATAGCCGTTTTGTTGGTCAAAAGATACGGAATTTAAATGTTGCCATTTTTGCGTTGGTCAAGAGCTACGAACCTTAAATGTAGCCGTTTTGGGTTGGTCAAGAGCTACTGACCTTAAATGTAGCCGTTTTGATTGGTCAAGAGTTACATACCTTAAATATAACTGTTTAGGGATATAATGGTCGAGAGCTACAGACCTTAAATGTAGCCATTATTGGAGATGTATTGGTCAAGAGTTATAGACTTTAAATGTAGCCATTTTGATTGGTCAAGAGCTACGGACCTCAAATGCAGCTTTTTTGATTGGTTAAGAGTTAAGGACCTTAAATGTAGCCAATTTTCAATATTTGGTTTGGATCGATTTTTGGCAAAAACTAGTTTTGGAATTGAAACATGTTTTGGTAACCATTTTTCATGCAAATGACTTCGGCTCATGTATTATGTTTTCATGAAAAGGACTCTAGCCCATGCATTATTTTCTGTATGCATTCTATTCTCATTTAGATATTTATGCATATGAGTACCTTGTTGGGCTTTTACTCACCTTTCTGTTGTTTTCTAACTTTCAGACGAAAAAAGGATTTAAGCCGAATGAGAATGAAGAAGGCTAGACAGAATAGCTAGTGAGTAAGGAGGATCCAGAATTTTGAAGTAGCATAGACCAATCATGATGTATGAAAATTTGGATATTCTTGAAGCCTTTTGTATAATGACCCTGCAATATAAATAAAAGGATACTTAAATGCTTCTAGTTAATTTTACAGTTTAAGTAATTTTGGGTTCCTAGTGGCATCTCATGTGTCTTGGCAGACCAACTCTGATTCTTGGCCAACCAAGATGAGGCTGGACATGTTGAAGCTGACCGGCCGTTTGCGATCTCATGTGTGTAAAGAAAAGTATTTTTTGTGCTATAAACTTATTTGCTTTTGTCTCAGAACTTATGATGGAGACATTAAGTATGATTCTGACGGAGGTCATATATAAAAAAAATATGACCGGGCCGTCACATTATGGGTTTACTGCACAGTTTATAAGACAATTCTAAGAATGTCACTCTATAGGCTAGTCCATGAAAAGTCGTGTTATCTCCTAGTTGAGATGGAGCATAAAACCTATTGGGCTATTAGGCAAATTAATGAAAATATTGATTATGCTGAAATTCACATAGAATTGCAATTATGTGAGTTTGAAAAGCTTAAAAATGATACTTTTAAAAATGCTAAAATTGCTAATATAAAATGAAAGTTTCGCATGACAAGCACATAATTGGAAAGATATTTCATCTCATATAGAAAGTTTTGTTGTGTAACTCATGCTTGCATTTGTTCCAGGGGAAGCTAAAGTCACGATGGGCAGAACCTTATACTGTAATTACTATTTCAAAATACAGTACTATTGAAATTAAAAATCCTAAGAATGGTCACCGTTTTAAAGTTAATAGACACCCGTTAAAATGTTTCTTTATACCCTTCAATTGTGATAGGGAATCTATTAATTTGGAAGATCCTTCTCCTTGAAAATTAAAAAAAAAACGTAGTAGTTATTATTATTATTATTATTATTATTATTATTATTGTACAATTTTTGTTTGCATGGCAACTATTTTGCAAGAGGATATATCAAGTTGACAATTTTTCCATTTAGTTGGTATTAGCGATACACTCTAAATAGATCAATTGGTCAATTGGTCAAGAAAAAGCACAACTTATATGTTTTAACTTACTACTTTTCTTTAACATTCAGTTGTAAGCTTGATGATATTTGAAGTGAACAGGTGTATTTCTTTCTTCTAAATTTTTTCTCTTTTCTTTTTTTAAATATTTAGCTTAAACAGAAGAGTTATAATATGTTCATAAAAATAAAAAAGAAAAAAACTTTAAAAAAATTTAAAAGAAAAAGAATGAAAAAAAACGAGAAAAGCTAAAAAAATGAAAAAAGAAATCATCATGAGTAATCTTATAAACTATAACTTGAATACTAATTTTGTAATTAATGAGATTTGAATATTGACCTTTATATTATATGATTGTGTCATCTGATGATATTATTTTAAGAATACTTATCTTACAATGCACTTAAATTTCATCATTACTTATTTTGTCTAAATATCATGTATCACATTAATATAGTAGAGATTTAATATCCATGCGAGTTCTTGAACTATTCTTCAATTGAGAGGGCATTGATAATTATTTCTAAAATGATTATCCTTCCAGCATTTAACTGGATGGGAAGAAAAAGAAGCAACTTTGAAAATAAATTATGGCAGGTAAGAAGGGAAACTAAAGTGGGAAAAAAAGATTATCCTTCCAGCAAAAATTTGACAACAATTTCTGAATTTATTGTCGTTGACAAATAATCATTCATAAATAAGAATTTCTAAAATTTATACAAATGGGGTTGGTTATTGCTATTCATCGTGAGGATAATTTTAACAGCACATTTTTAATCTTGTTAGCCTTAGCCTATTTTGTTCTTTATTCAGTTACTAATTAAAACCAATTTCAGTTTATTATGTGTCAACTTTAAGTTTATAATTATATTTCCTTTGGTTTACCCACGTAAAAAAAATTAACCAAGACTTGTTAACACTTTCCTACTCAAATGCCTTAAGATACAAAGACAATTGAGGGAGTAGGATAAAAAAAAATATATGGTAAAAAAATAGGACACATTTAAATTTTATTTTATACTTAAAAAAAAGACACCACAAAATCTAGAAGTTGATTATTGATTTATTATTTCTTCTTTCTTGTATTCTTGTATGTTTGAAAATATTATTATTTTAAAAAATCAAAAAAATAGAAGGAAAAAAAAAAGAGAGGAAGAAGAATGACCAAAAAAAAAAACAAAGAAAAGGAGAAACGAAAAAAAAAAGAAAAGAGAGAAGAGTAAATTAAGATATAATATTTTTCTTTTTTGATAGGGCTCTTGAAAAAAAAAAGAGAAAATGGGAGATGTTTATATTTGAAAGAGAGCATAAGCCTTTATTGATTAAGGCATTTTGTTGTAAAATTCTTTTTACTTTCTTATAATTACAAACCCTCAACCCTATAATTACAAAATCGGTAAAGACTTGAAAGGACTTTAATAAACATAACTCATAAATATAAATTAAGAATATTCTTATTTATATTGAGTAGTCTTGAAAATAAATTTCTATCCATGAAGTTATTGAAATCTCCTTATAAATAGTGTCTTTTATTGTAAGAGTTATATGACTTGATTACTCTTATTTTCGTAACTCTTGAATGCAATCTATGAGTTCAATAAATTTTTTCATGCGTCCATATTCGGTAAGGTTTTAAGATCAAGGCTAAAAAGGTAAAACATGTATATCTGTACTTCATGAGTTTTGATGAAATAAAAACATATACACATTTGAACTCTCTTAATGATATATTTAAAATGATTGAATTCATAATCTCTAATATTTATGATTATCCTATTGATCTTTTTAATATTAGTTTGAATGACATGTATTTTAAGATACTCATGGATATTTGTTGATATCATTGTTGGAAACCCTCACGAGACTTAACTCGTCCACTAGGGCCGCATAGAGGTTTAAGAGTTTGTTGCATCCGCTAAATACAATGGTGATGCCTTCAAAATGATATTTTATTTATTTTTAGTATTCAACTATTTTTTTATTTTTTCCACATTGCTAAAGAACTAACAATGAATGGAGTAAGGGATGTGATGAATACTGAATTTTATATTTTTATTCCATTTAGTTATTGTAATTTTATAGTAATTTTTATTTAAATTATATAATTAAGTTATACTTTTAATTATGCAGATTTTACTTTTTAAACATAAATTTTTAGAATAAAAGTAGGTAAATGGACCATTTGAAATCTTTATTTTGTCAATTTATTTAGCCGATTCAAGAAATGTGGATAATATAAGTAAAATTAAATTTTTAAAAATTAAAATATATGTATATCTTTAAAAAAAAGTATGCAATGGGAAGAAATAGAAATGTTGAAAAATAGGAAAAAAAGAGAAAAATAAAAATGGGAAGAAAACGCTCAGATCAAAAAAGAAGAAAAGAAAAAAAGGAAAAAGAAGATGGAAAAGAAGCAATGTGCATGCATCTGGTAGTGAAGAGAAGCAAGGAGAAGGGGCATTTAGGATATATAAATGGGTCCAGTAGCCATGGGCCTAAGAGGCTAGGCTCCACAGCAGGTCCACAATTCATCTCCAACCCTGTGTCACACCTCTAAGTTGGGCGGACCTCTAAGTCGCCCACTACGGGCACACCTCTAAGCCACCCCTCTACCGGGCGCTCCTGTAAGCCGCCCACTATTGGCGCTCCTCTAAACCGCCCTTCTATAAGCACACCTTTAAGCTGCCCCTCTACCGAGTGCTCCTCTAAGCCGCCCCTCTACCAGGCGCTCCTCTAAGATGCCCCTCAACGGTCGCATCCAAATGCTCCATCCACCGTTATATGCATCTATTCATTCATCGCATCTTCCTAACTTCTTTTTATTCTCTAAAAAGATTTCTAATTTGAGTATCGAAGGATATGCGGTTGGAGCAATTTTCACCGTCTTCTGACCTTTTATTTATAGTTTGTGGTGTGCAAGTTTCAAGTTAACAGCGATGGAGACTAGACACACTCTAGTTTGACTCGCAGTGGAAGATTGAAAGGCTCTCTAATCTATGCCATAACCTGAGAACCAAAAACGTATCATTGGCACCGTCTATGGGAATGACTATAAATTCTTTCCAACTCACAACAGCGAAACAAATACGGTCAATACTCGTGTTCCAGCCAGCACGTTGGCTGATGATATTGCCTCTCATGGCAACGACCCCTCATCAAGTAGCCATGCCAATGGGTGACCGATGCCAAACGTACGGGCGCCTGGTGGTCAGCTGATCACCCTTTTTCTAACCCTTTGCACCAGTATGCAGGCGCAATATTGGGGTCTCCATCCTTTAACTATAGGATGGCCAAAGAAGATCAACATCCTGTGTACAAGTTATTACATCAGCCAAAGGCAAAGTTGTCTTCGGTGACGACCCCCCTCTGGGTAGCCATGTAGATGGACAATCGACCTTGAGCTTATAAGCACTCACTGTCTAGCCGAGTGCTCTGGACCTATTGTCCCTAGACTATTTGCACCTATCTGAAGATGTAACACTAGGAGTTTTCCGTTCAGCTTCCAAGTGATCAAATAAAGTTAGCATCCTCAGAAGATTGTTCAACCTGATTACCTCTGGACCCAAACGACCCCCGGTGCCCATCTCATCAGCCTAACGACCTCGGTATTAGAGTGGATCTGAGTGACGGGGCCCACTCCTGGAATAAAGATTGATCTAGTCCCAGGGAGCCAGGCCACAGCCCAGAATGGCAATGCCTTGCCACTCCCAAGACGGCCGACAACTTCTACAAACATGGAGAGGTCCCATGCAGAGTCAATAGACAAACTACTCCCAAGTCCTACAATAGCGAGCTACCTCACTAAAGCGAGGAACATAGCCCACGAACATAACAAGGCCCATTTGAAAACGCCACATTGGGGGCTTCCACTCGACCTCCCAGACTCTAATGCATGGAGCGGTGGAGACCGCCATCACTGGAGTAGATGCTGGCCAAATCGGAAGCCAACAAAGCCCTCTCCATTCTCCACCCTCTGATTTGTGCCACGATGTGAAGGAAGGATGAAAATCATGAGCCACAAAGAGCTACCGCCGCTGTCACCATCGCTAGCAGAGAATCAACAAATCAAGTGGTGAGAGGAAGAGAAAATCCTCGACAGAGCATGTATCGCTGCTTGGGCCATGACAGGGTGGCTATCGTCGTGACCGGCACCGTCGTCCACACTGGGACCACCCTCCACTAGAGATCCTCATTGCCATCTTCAGGTATGCCTTGTTGGTCCACCAAACATGGTTCCAACTGTATTATATGAACGCATCCTGTTTTGCCTCCTCTCTGTCATATATGAACACCTCTCAGACCTAGTTCGGCCTCAACTCAGTTCATCCCTGATTGTGCTCAGACATGACCCAATCCAGTGCCCCAGACTCAGTCCAACAACTCAGATCCAGTTTGCCGCTCCTTGACTTGTGCTCGAAGAAGTCAAGTGCCCAAGTCTAGTCCGGCTGCATGCCAGCCCAACTCCAAAATCAGTTCGACTCTACAGTTGATGATCAAGATGCCCACAAGTTTAGCACTACTCCTTCCCGTCTGAGCTGCGTCCCATGCCCTAGACCAGTTCGATGCTCGGGTCATGGTCAGCCTAGCCTAGTTTGATGACTTGGTCAAGTTCGGTCGTAGCCCTATCCGACAACTAGATCCATTCTGCAGCAATCTAGTCTAGCCATGTCTCATTATGGCTCCCACTTCTAGACCTCTCACATCCAAGCAAAGATGTTACACTGGAGGCTCCGCCCTCTAACTCCTAAACAAGCAAAGTGAACAAACATCTATGGAAGGTCCGGTGGCCTGACGACCTCTTGACCTAGGCGGTCATGAATGACAACATCTAGTAGTTACAAGAAGGCTAGCCGAGCCATGAAACGCAAATGAAGGCCCTGAGCGATACGATCCGCGCTGCTCCAAGTGCAGCTAGGAGGCATTGGCTTCAAACCCTATGGGCCCGATGAGGCGAACCAAACCTTTCAGAGAGTAGAGGCCACAGATACGAGACCGCTGGCTCGGGTGGCCATTCCCTTATTCATAGGCCATCCTTGAACTTCGACAATTTTCCCAAGAAAGGCACTAGTCAGTAGGTCATTCCCACCGTAATACCTCTGATTGACCCATTGTATAGCTGCAAACCCCACAAAAGTTATGGTAATACTCACGATGGGGGCTCGACTTGCTCAACCCACCACCCATCACACCGCAGAAAACATCATCCAGCCAAGAACTGAATCGGTTTGGATAGCCTCGGGTAGTATTGACTGACAATGGAACATGAACCATAGGCTAGTAGGCCATCATGTGCATATCGGCATTCCATTTAGTTATTGCTTTTAATTTTATAGTAATTTTTATTTAAATTATATAATTAAGTTATGCCCAACCAATCCAAGGTAAAAGACCAAATCCCAAGGAGCATAGGGGTTGTAGGACAAGATGCCTACCAAAGCACCTCAACGACCCTCCAAATCGGTGCACTCCATTCGTACATTCGATACGGAGACCCGATCACAAAAGCACCACTCATGCGCTGACAATGACTCCACATCAAATTCAGGTAAGCCTTGCATACACTATACTGCCTGCTTAAATCATGTTTCCGTTAACAGAATAGTAATATTATCTGCTCATACAAATGATTACATAACACTTCATAAAATCATGTGACTTAAACTGCCACTAAGTCGAGTGGATACACATTTACCTGTTACTGAACCTCAGTCCGACTCTGAGTGGCCCAACCACGGTCGGATTAAACCTTGATTCCATATGCGGTTGGATTAAATCTCGATCCCATTCCGAGTGGCCCAAACATGGTCAGATTAAACTTTGGTCCCATACCAAGCGGCTCATATGTGGTTGGATTAAACCTCAATATCACTCCAAACGGCCCATACGCGATCGTATTTTAACCTTGGTCCCATCACCGAGTAGCCCAATTGCTGTTGAACTCAAAACCTTAGGGAGATTTTTAGTATGTGTGCAGTGACCTCCTCCCAAAGGAGAGAGCACCATCAGTCAATGACGGTCGGTGGATTAGGACGAGACACATGAAAGCTATGACATCCTCTAATAGGACCAAGTACTGACGGTACATGCCGGAGATGGCCCAGGCTAGCAAAAGCCCGGCAACGATAGCGTCAAAATTTAGCCAACAACAACATCTTCTCAGCGCCACGACCTCCTCTTGGCAAGGGTGAGTGCCACCAACCAGATGCATTCGTTAAAGCTAGGAGGCTTAGACACCAACTGCTTCTCCTCAGGGCCATGACTTCCCTTCATGGGAATGATCAGAATTCGGCGCAAGTCCTCCCCAGCAGCTTCCGACACTCCACTAGAAAGCAAAGAGGCATCCACAAAGAGAAAGTCACTGAGATCGAGATGCTAGGCTTGGTTGAGGTCATGGTGTTGACCCATTCACTCAACCTGAGAGCCAAAGGATCCCCAACTCTATCCATGGTGTTCGTTGGGGGCTTCTCACCCCCAATTCATCAACTGGCTTGCCAACAACAATGCACGACAAGAAGGACCCTTCCAAGGAGTGCAAAGTGCATCCTATTTGCTACAACTCGAGCGATCGACTACCTTAAGGCAAGTTGCCTCTTGACCTCTCGAAGTGTGTCTTTGCAGCAAGGCATCTAATCGCGAGGCTAAGACCTTCCCTCTGAGAACATACTTTCTTGAGAAGGCAACAAGCCATTGCTCGACCTCCCAAAGTGCATCCTCATAATCAAGCAATTTGGTCCCGAGCCTAAGATCTTTCCTCTATGAGCACACTTTCTCCAGAAGGCGGCAAGTCACCGCTTAGCCTCCCAAAGCACATCCATGTAGTTAGCCGATCTGATCCCAAGATCTTTGCTCTGTGAGCACTTGAATTTTGCCTGATACTTGGACCACTCATGGTTAACGCTAGCAATCCGTTCTAGCACTGAAGTTCACTGGGGGACTTATTGCCCACGATCCATCCAGGTGAGTCGCTCTTGTGCATGTCAACTAGCAAAGGCTGATCAACGCTTGGCCTCCTCAACGACTCACCAGCAGCCAAGGCAGACTTTAGATGCATCCCCAATTATCAGCTCCGAGTGAGGAAGGACAACTCCCGCCGATCTTGGCTTGTGGTTGTGTAGGTTTGTTCCATCTTTGAGTTCTCACATTACTTGGTGAAAACGATTCAAGAAATGAGGCATAAAGAGCCCCTCTGTGAGATCCCTATCTCGAAACACGGTAATTATGGAATAATTAAGTTGATGATAAACAAGATTAGGTTTAAGAATAAGGAAAAAATGAGAACCAAATCAAAAAGGAGCAAATAGGAAGAAAAAAGGATCGTCACTTGAGCACCGCTGAGCACCGGTGAGGTACAAATCTGCAAAAAGAACCACTCGAGACTCACCCGAGGTGAGGCGGGAGCGGGGGCGGGAGCGGGAGTGGAAGCGGGGGAGGGTTACGAGGGCAGTGTGAAGACCCAGAACGAAAGCGTGATAATTAGATGTAATTAAGATGATTAATATCATTAAGAGGCTAAGCATGTGATGAACAAGTGTTAGTTGAAAGCAAAAAGTGGGAAAAATGTCCGAGTCCAGCAAGCAGCCGAACGATGCCTACTGCGCGCCCAAGCAGCTGCAGCAAGCAGAAAATGCAGCAGCAGCCCCACTCGCCGCAACCCTGCTGGCCGCTCGAGCATGAAAAACAGAATATAGCCCACTCGACGCTCGCCCTCTGGCCGCTCGAGTGCAAAAAATAGAATGTTGCCCACTCGCTGAGTGCTCAAGGTGCCCTCGAGCGCCGCCCCGACTTTTTTGCCCGCATTTTTGCTTTGTTTATGTTATAAAAGGGAGGAGAAAAGGAAAAAGAGAGAGAGAGAGAACAAAGCATGCACAAAGGAGAGGAAAAAGAGGAAGAAGAGAAGAGGAGAAGGGAAAATCTCTAGTTTCAACCCACACCCGGTAAAATAACGATAGATCGGGCCAAGGCAAGTGTACCTCGGACGTTGTTTTTCGTTTTTACTGTTTCTCTTGCTTTAAAGTTGATGAAAATATTGCAAAAATGATGTTAATGCATGTTTAAAGTACATGAAGCATGTTTCCTTCGATTAATCGGTTAGTTTTGTGTTTATCCATGTTTATTGCAAGATTTGGCTTCGATTTGGTGAATGAGCATGCAAATGGTGTTTAATTTCTCTTGAAAAGTATGTGATGAAACCCTAGCTCGAAAATGTTGTGTAGTTTGAGTAAATTGCATGATTTAATGTATATGCATGGCATCTATGACATTAATTTCATGAAATATGTAGATGTAAGAGATTGATTTGAGTCCGAAGGTTTTGGTGAAGCCCTATGTGCAAAAATGAATAGGTTTTGATGAGTTTTAACTATAGCTTCTGTTATATGAAAGTTAATTGACATCAAAATGAAGCTTCTAGTATAATTTGTTTCTAAAAATATGTACCGATCTATACCGAGAAAATTTCTATGTATACTTAAAGTTAGCTGAAAGTATATTGTGAAAGTCTGATTTCAAAAAAGGGGTTTCGATAAAGAGATGGTTTCTATTACAGTTATTTTAGGAACCGGGACTGACTACAGTCCGGATAGGTTCTCCGACATGCCTTAGGACTTTACGATGGAAATCGAGGATAACTCTGTCCATGGAGTTATTTGTGGTCCGCCCTGCCTTTGGGGTGTAACGGTCAGGAGGAATTACTGTTATCGGCCTACCTTCGGGTGGCATACCGTACCGATCCCGTGAGATGGGATACCCATATGACAGTTATAGGCCTTAGATTGTGTGGAATGAACACAATCTATCCTCGATTATTCGCCCCCTCATCTAGTAGGGTATTGGCGGTCAACAAAATAGCACCGATATGTTACAGCACCGTTCTTATTTTACCAATATGTTATATTACTGTACCGATTACCGAATATGAAGTACCGATTACCGAATATGAAGTATCGATCACCGATATGTTGAGTTATGAAGTATCGATGACTGTTTATAGTTTACCGAATACTGCGCACCGATTACTACTTACCGTCTTCCGTTTGTTAATTAACAGTTACTAATTTATGTTTACCAACTACTAACTTCTGATTCTGTAGTATAATAACATCAAAATATGCTTTCTCTATTTTCGAGATTATATTCTGATTAACCGTTCTGTTTATGCATAGTTACATGACCATTCTGCATTACCGTTTTACTGCTCATGTGCATGTACCTTGTTGGGTTTCGGCTCACTGTTTTATTATCTTCCCCCCCATCAAATGAAACAGTAGAGCTACTGCCCGATGAGAAAGAGTAGACAGAAAGGTGCTGTTTGAAGACTTTTGGGAACCTTAGCGCATTGGAGCTATTTTTGGAAGAGCTTGTCGATGTGAAGACTTAGCTAGAATTGTGATTTTTGTATACTGACTTTATGTTTTTGGATGTTCTAAAACACATGAATTTTTGTACGTAAAGCATATGATATGTATGACTGTAAAAAGGAAAAAGCTATGCTTCTGCAGGTTATTAGTTTACTTTCACTCTAAACTTTAGATTTCACTTACAGGTCCTAGACGGCATCTCGTCATTAAACTGTTAGTGTAGTTAACGTTTTTACAGATTTGTACCATAGATGGCACATGTGATCCTGTGTTTGTATGTTACAGGGAGAATTGTTTTGATTGTCTCGTTAATTACGTTTCTATCCTGACGGAAGCTTTTGAGGAAAAAGAAAAAAAGAAAATCTGTTCCATCACAGGCAGCGCCCGAGGCCACTCGAGCGCCAACCCAATCGTGAAAATGCAAAACTAGCACTCGAGTGTCAGTCACGGGGGCAGCACATGCTTCCTCATTCCTCTGTGTTTTAAAAGGAAAATTAAGAGAGAGAGAAGGCAGAACAAATGATGGTAGCACGAAGGGAAAGGAGGAAGGAAAGGAGAAAAGAGAACAAAAATGGAGAAATTTGCCCGTTCCAATCCGATTCAGGTAAAAATAACGGTAGAGAAGGCTAAGGCAAGTGTACCTTCGACGTTGTATACCACTTTTACTATTTTTCTGTATCTCTGAATATGTATTTCTGTAGCTCTGTATCTCGGAGCTAGGAGCACACCAACCCGAAACAAGGAGCACTCTATCCCAGAGCCACGAGACCTCTGTCCCAGAGCCAAGATCCATCCGTCCCAGGAGCCCTCTAGCCCAGAGTAAGGAGCCCTCCATCCGAGAGCAACAATCCCTTTGTCCCAAAGACAGGAGCCATCCGTCCCAGGCACTCTCTGGCCCAAAGCAAGAAGCACTCCATCCCGGAGCCATGAGCCCTCCGTCCTTGAGCTAGGAGCCCTCTGTCATAGGAGGCCTCTAGCCCGAAGTAAAGAGCACTCCATTCCAGAGCCATGAGCCCTCCGTCCCTGGAGCCCTCCAGCCCAGAGCAAGGAGCACTCCATCCCAGAGCCATGAGCTCTTTATCTCAGAGCCAGGAGCCATTCGTCCCAAGAACCTCTGTCCCAAAAGCCCTCCAGCCCGGAGTAAGGAACACTCCATCCTAGAACCATGAGCCCTCCATCTCGGAGCTAGGAGCCATCCGTCCTAGGAGCCCTCCGGCCCGGAGTAAGGAGTGCACCATTCTAGAGCCACGCGCCCTCCAACCTGGAGCTAAGAGCCATCCACCCAGGAGCCCTCTGGCCCGAAGTAAAGAGCACTCCATCCCAAAGCCACGAGCCCTCTATCCCGGAGCCAACGGCCGTCTATCCTAGAAGCCCTTCGGCCCAGGAGACCTCCGGCCCAAAGTTAGGAGCACTCTATCCCGGAGCCATGAGCCCCCCGTCCCGAAGCCAAGAGTCCTCCATCCCAAGAGCCCTCCGTCATGGAGCCAGGAAGCACTTGTCCCAGAGCTAGGAGCCCTCCGTCTAATAGCCAAGAGTACTCCATCCCAAATCCAAGAGCCCTCTGGATGTTCCTTCAAACTCTCCGATGACAATGGGTACCAAGTCTCGCTTTGGATGCCTCCGGATGTCGGATGAGGATTCTCGGATTAAGGATTTGGCTCCAAACTCCCCGATTCCGGACTAGCTGACCCTCACCTTTGGATTTAGATGAGTATTTGCTTACCCTAAGCTCCATTAAAAGGATTTCGTTGAAATATTCCTCAAATTCCTCTTTGGTAGACGAAATGCGGGATATGGAGTCGATTAGGAAGATGTCTAAGACAAGGAAAAAGGAAAAAGGCGCCTCTCGGAAATCCTGCAGGCGCGCCACGCTCTTAGGATCATCCGCTGGGGTATTTTGACTGGGGTGTTCTCCAGGACCCCGATTTTGATTCTCTACTTTAATCCAGCTTTACGTATATGCGGCTGCATGCTCTGTCTTGGAGTGCTTTTTGGCTTGAATAATGATGGGTGAATGCCCTTATAGGATTGTTTGGATCTCTAACCTTCTGGTCTCGTGAGGGATTTTGTTTTGGAGCTAATCTGTTAAGGTGAGGGTGATCTTTGTTGGCATAATTGGCGGCTCTCGACATGCGATATAGAAAGGGCTTTTGGAGTGGAGAGCTAGTTCTTTCTGCCTTGATCCTTGGATGATCCCATGTTCTTTGAGGAAGCTGTGTGTATACGCATTGCTTCTCCAACCCAAGGCTTATCCGGGAGCCTTGACCCTTTGACACTACCTTTGTTGTCATTTGACGGCTGGTAATAAGTGATGATCTTGGATTGGCATGGTGCGGGGGTCTCACTCGATGATTGATTATCTTGATGCCCGTGCAAATGTTATACCTCTTTTTGGACTTGTTACATGCTGCTATATTGATTAGCTCGATGATGGTCATATCTGAACTGCTGGTGTAGAAACATCTTTGCTCTATAGTTGGACTTTGCGGGGGTGATTTTGGCTGAAGTCTTACGAGGCTTCAGTTATCTGTTGTAGTGGGCTCCAACATATGATGTTGTTGGATGACAGCAGCTGATGTATGAGCTAGGTTTTTTTTTTTTTTGTTGATGATGGGAATGGGGAACTGATCTTGTTGAGGGTGAAATGATTTTGATTCGGAATTTGCTGTGAAGAGCAGCTACTGATGTAGGAGATGCTGTAAAGCCTTTTTATGCTGCTGTCACAGTGTTGCCTCTTGTCGATGGTTGTGGTTGGAAGTTTTGTGAGCTGCTGTGCAGTAATGGTAGCTTAAGATGGCTACATGGAAATCCTTCCTGCTGTTGCTGAAGGACGTTGCTCTTGATGCCAACGCTGCTATGACTTTGCTTTGGCTGACTACAAGACAGGAGACATGAATTGCATTCCGATAGGAGGCCTGGGTAAGAGCACTCCATTGTGACTTGAGAATGGCGAATTGTCTCAGCCATGAGCTCGGGTGGGTGGAGACATGAATTCACATTGCGGTTCGGAGATGCCCTGATATTGGATTGGTGCAAATTCCGATTCTTCTGCGATGGAAGTACCTCACGTTTGGTACTACCGTGGAATGCGTGATGTGTCGAAGTCAGTGGAAAAGCTATTTTTCAACATGTCTTCGGGCGCCGCCCAATGGGATATTCCTTTGCCTGCCGGCGCCTCCTCGAAGATATTCAATGTATAATGATATGTATTGATTCTTTGCTTTAACTTTTCTTTGAAATATTCCTCAAATTCCTTTGTTATGGGATCAGGAAAAGGAAAAGCGGTGCGCCTAACATTTGATGAAGTGGTTGGAGTTACTGGTGATGGTGGATGCTGATTCACATCGACTGAAATGGCGGCATATTTGAGTGCGGGTAGCCATGAGCTGTCTAATGTGCTACCGGAAGGCTTATTTGTCTAAATGGTGGTCCTAATGATGGAAGGTCATTTGCAAATGTTTGCCTACTTTTTGCTTCATCAGGGAAAACGGTGTAGGCTGCATTTAGGTGTCAACAGCATTGTTTCTTGTGTTGTAAAGTTTTTTTTGTGATGATCTTTAAGGTGGGGGCGATCGGATGTGTTGATCCACTGCCTCTGGGAGTAAATGATTTTGATTCTGCTAATGTATAATGACTATGTTCATTTTATGTTTTTTGTTAGATCGTTACTCTTAGGGGTTTTTGTTTGAGATATTCTATGATGTACTAGTTGCTCGGGGTATGCCCTAACATTTTATGTTCTAACTCCAAGTCAAAAAACTTGGAGTTACTACATAATTTTTATAAATTTTTCTCCATTGAATCCAAAATACACACTTACTTATCAAAAAAAAAAAAAAAAGAGCCCTCCATCCTAGGAGCACTCCATCCATAGCCATGAGCCCTCCATCCCATAGCCATGAGCCCTCCATCCTAGAGCCACGAGCCCTCTGTCCCAGAAGCCCTTTGTCTCGAAGCTAGGAGCACTCCGTCTAAGGAGCCCTCTATCCTAGAGCCACGAGCCCTCCATCATGGAGCTAGGAGCCCTTCGTTTAGGTGCTAAGAGCACTCAATCCTAGAGCCAGGAGCCCTTTGTCCTAAAACCAGGAGCACTCTATATCGAAGCAATGAGAACTCTGTCCCGGAGCTAGGATCCCTCCTCCCTATTAGCCCACAATCTCAAAGCCACAAGCCATCCATCCCTAAGCTAGGGGCACCCCGTCCCGAATCCATGAGCCCTCCATCCTGGAGGCAGGAGTTTACTATCCAAGAGCCAACCCTCCACTCAGGTAACCTGAATGTTGACCTACTCGTACAATTTAGTCATTCTCCTCTAAGCCGCCCCTCTGCCAAGAGCACCTCTAAGCCATCCACTACGGGCACACCTCTAAGCTTCTCCTTTATCGGGTGCTCCCCTAAGTTGCCCATCTGCTAGGCACTCCTCTACCGGGCGCTCCTCTAAGCCGCCCCTCTACCGGGTGCTCCTCTAAGTCGCGCCCTCTATCGGGCACACTTCTAAGTCGCCCACTACGGGCGCACCTTTAAATCACCCATTGTAGGCACACCTCCTCTAAGCCGCCCCTCTGCTAGGCGCACCTCTAAGCCACCCCGCTGCTAAGCGTACTTCTAAGCCGCCCATCAGCGGGTGCATCCAAACGCTCTGTCCACCACTATAATCATCTATTCATTTCTCACATCCTCCCAATACCTCTTTATTCTTTCTGAGAAAAATTTTTAACTTGAGCGTCGGAAGATATACAGTG
The DNA here is from genome assembly GCA_033239525.1 of Nepenthes gracilis. Taxonomy (NCBI): domain Eukaryota; kingdom Viridiplantae; phylum Streptophyta; class Magnoliopsida; order Caryophyllales; family Nepenthaceae; genus Nepenthes; species Nepenthes gracilis. Next base: position 7,349,148 of record BSYO01000018.1, on the reverse strand, counting down.
AGGGTAATTTTTGCCGTCCTCTAACCTTTTATTTGTAGTTTTTGGTATGCAAGTTCCAGGTTAACAGCGATGGAGACCGGACCTACTCCGGTTTAACCCGCAGTGGAAGAATGGAAAGCTCCTAATCCATACCACAACCCGAGAACCATGGAAGCATCAATATGAACGTGTGTGTGTGCGTATATATATATATATATATCACCACCTCCCCTCCTCTATAAATAGAGAAAGGGTGTGGGTGAAACAATGGAGAGTTGGAGGGGAGAAGTGTGAACAGATGAAGAAGATAGGAAGGAGAGATAGAGAAAAGAAGAGAAGAAAAAAATAGAGAGGAGGCTGGAAAGGAGGTAGTGAGTTTGTTGTGAGGCAGAAGCCAGATCAAGTCGAGAGCTGGATTTGGCGAGTAGGAGAAGAAAAGAATGAAAAAGAGAAGGAAAAAGAGAGAGGCAAAAGAGTGTTTGTTGAGAGAAGGAGAAGAAAAGAGGGAGAGAAAAACAGAGGGAGAGCTAGGCTTAGTGAGTTGAAGAAAGGAAGGAAAAAGAGAAGAAAAGAGAGAGAGGGAGAGAATGAGAAAGAGAAAGGGGGAGCGTGCAAGTTAGAAGCAGTGGAGGAGAGAAAAAAAAATAGAGAGGTGGAAAAACGTTTGGTAAAAATTGAGTGAATTAGTTTTTATTTTATAAATTTAATATTTTAGGGCAATGAGTTCTGTTTCAATTTAGCCTTTTATACCTTTAAATCTTAACTTAATATGAATTTTATTTTCAAATCTGTTCAACTCTATCAGTTTGTGCCATTTGTCTTTTATTTTATCTAGTTAGTTTAGTTTCGAGTTGATATCGGAGTCTTATAATTTTACGTTGCATTATTATACGAAAGTTTACATGTTATGATTAACTATCGCTAACATCTAACATCTAACACCTAACAATTTTATATTTACGTAATTTAATTTTCTACATTTTATTTTTATCTTTTTATTTTCTAAACCTTGAATGGTTGAGCCACCGCCGCTCTTACGATTTTATATTTCTATTATTTAGTTCTTAAATATTATTTACTATCCTTTTATTTTTAAATTTTGAATAGTTGAGCCACCGCTGCTTTTTCAATTTTATATTTCTATACTTTAATTTTCTGCATTTTAATTTCTATCGTTGCTAGACGGTACTATCGCCGTAAGCATTTTAATTTCTAGTAGTTTTCATTTTTATTGTTTAATATTTTGTATCATTTAGAAAAATTATGGCCGAACCATAGTTGTAATGGTCATCCCAATTCTCATCAAATTAATATCTTAATTTTCTGTTAATATTCTTGTAATATTAAATAATTATAAAATTAGTTTTGCATAGAAAATTGACTCCCTGTGGATATAATACCCAACTTATCAAGAAAATTATACTGAACCCTTGTGTACTTACGAGGTTAAAAAAAACCATATCTATTGAGATTCAATCACTTATCCAATCCTTCTTCATTTTTTTCCTAACAACCAATTAAAGACTCATATAAGTCCACTCAATTGATCTAAATTCTGATGGGAGATAGACATGATATACAGCTAAAGACTCATTTCAGTCTGTTAAGTTGATGCTAGTCCTCATGAAGGGGTACGTTGGGCTCAAAGATAAACCTCTCATTTGCCCTAATTATTCCTCCAACGAGTGACCCTTAAGCCAATTTATGAATCCTTCATAGATTTACTATTACAATATTTGATTTTTGATATGGTTAGTATAATATACTAACTTGAGTGTTAGAGAATTCATCATGAATAAATATTTGTAAATCTTTTGTCCTCCTATCTTTATTATGATGTGTGTAATTTGCATTCTAAAATTCAATCTCACTCTTTCATTGGATGTTCCTTTGATCAATATATGATGTGTTTGACTTAATATTCAGTGATACTTGTCATTTTAAAAAATGACACTTGATGCACTTGAAAACAAAGTTGACATAAAGAGAGTTAATTTGCCAATTAATAGTGCTCATTTCAAATCATGGATATGGTATGCCTACCTCTTAGCTCAAGATATACAACTAATTAGAAATAATTGTACCTCCAATAGCTCTTTTTGACACTTTGTTAGTAAATATATGCTATCAATCATCTGCCAAAGGGGACATAGAAAATTTATTGTGAAAGAGATATGTTCGTTGATTGTGAGAAGTTATCCTATTAAAATATTATTTGGATACCTAATTATTTTTTAACTATTATAAGAAAAAGAAGCATTAAATCCCCATAGAAGATACAATGACCCCATTAGTGGAGTCCAATGCTCTTATTAGCAAATGAGGAGCATCTTTAAAAGTCTTTTTTCCCTTATTTAAAGACCGAAAACACCTCAAATCTTGGGCTATTAAGAATTTTTCTCTCATAGGTCATCTCCTTCCCACTGATTTTCTTTGATAAGCTTAGTGATGGGTACACTAAAAATGGGCTGGCCCCACGAAAGTCAAAGGCCCAAGACAACGGTCAACACTCTGACGGCCCAATTGGGAAATAGGCCCAAGAGCTGAAAAGCCCAGGACGGTCAGCGCGAGTGTTGATCGTTAGGCGGCTAACTCTCAAACAGACGGTTAACTCAAACATTGATCGTCTGCCTTGTGCGCGAGAGGCCCAAAAGGGCTCTTCTACAGTAATGGGCCTGGCTCACTAAGGCCCATAGCCCATTTGGAGGCTGACGACGGATACCTTTCATAAGGGCGGCCAACACGCACACAGATGGTCAACTCGAGCGTTGACCGTCCGCGCTTTGCACATTGGGCCCCAAGAAGCCTTTCAACAGTAACGGGCCTGACCCGTTTAGGCCCACCAGTGGGCCCCAATAAGCCTTTCAACAGTAACAGGCCTGACCCGTTTAGGCCCACCAATCATTAAAAGGCCAACCACGATCCTCCAAGGATATTCCACGATCTCAAAAGGAACACCAACAAGATTGGCGCCCTTCAAAGAAGAAAAGCGCCAGATCTTCCCAATTCCTTGCCAGCCAAGGTACTCCAATGGTAATATGCTGAGGAGGAAAGAAGCCCATTTGGAAAGTTGTTGACAGCCTCACAAGGAAACAATCACGATCAGCATAGCAATCGACATCTACTCCAAAAGGCAAGCTTGCCAACAAATCAGGAAGGCAATCGCTCCTTCCAAAGAATGAGGATTGGCCTCTCAGCTACAAAAGAAGCCCTTGAATCCTTATATAAGACAAGCTCTCTTGGACACTCTCATTCATGCTCTCATTGATGCTTTCTTCAATACTTTCAATAGCTTACACATTTTGAGATAGGCAAGTGCATACGCCATCTGGGACGATTGAGTGCTCACAGAAACCTACCTTCTCTGCCACCTTCATTCTCCCAAAAAATCCTAAGGCAACAAGCGTGCCCTCACGGCCGTTTACTGCCTTCCCGCCTTCCAGATTCAGGAAGACCTCACATCTCTCTTACATCTGGATCAAATACTCAAACTCTCTCTCTCTCTATTTTCAGTTTCTTCTTTTGAAGACTGTTTTACTGGCTTGAGCGTCGGAGTATTTTCGGTGGGACAACTTCCCGCCGATAACGCTGACCTCTTGTTCGTTTTAGTGGTGTAAAGGATTCGTACTCAGTGAACGGAGCCAGTTCAAACCATCCAGAAGAATCCGAATCTGTTAGAAGTCGGATCCAGGTACGCATCATTGGCGCCGTCTGTGGGAAACGCTTACGAAAAGCCTACCACAAAAATCTACACAAACTCTCTCTGTCACCCTCTGATTCTGCAATGGTGAACACGAGAGCTCAAGCTAGCGATCCCGCTAGAGATGCTTCTAACCCCGACTAGAACCACGCTGCTGGTGTTATGGTCAAAGGGGCCACGGGCGGAGTTCCACCGCCTTATTTTCAGCAATTGGTGGAGCAGATGCAGGCAAACAATCGCCTGCTTCAACTTCTTTGCGCACAGAACGAGCGGCAACAACAAGCGGCTCCACCAGCAGCCACTCCTGCTCCTGCCACCAAAAGGGGTGGCCAGAGGAAGAAGAAACCGGCCAAGAGGCCCGAAAAGACTGGAGACCATCTGGCTCCAGCATCCTCTCATGTTCCTGGCCAGAACAGGCCTGTGGAACGCTCCGGGAGTACGTCTCCATCAGAGAGCCCAGAAAGAAGAAACCCCCGATACTCTCGGGCAGAAAACAACAACGCAGTCCAGGAGCGAGCCTCCAGGACTGCCAGGTCCACTTGAGGTAGCAGCTGACCGGCTGCTGAACCCGCTGGGAATAAGACAGAGTTAAGGGATTACCTCAACTCCAAACGATCAGCAAACGTTGCTCGCACCGATCCGCAAGTGGACAAGATATGGAACCATGTGTTCCAAGAGGAGGAGCGCGCCATTGACTTGGATAGATCTCCTTTCACTGTGGAGATCCTGAGCCGTCCACTGCCATCAAAGTTCAAGATGCCGTCCCTTGACTTATACGATGGGAGCAGTGATCCGATTGACCACCTGAATCACTTCCGCATCCATCTGAGTCTACAAGGGCTAGAAGACTCAGCGATGTGCCGCTACTTCCCGCTCGCGCTGAAGGGAGACGCAGAATCTAGTTCCATCACCTCCTTCGTGCACTCACGCCTTCAGTAAACTCATGGACCTCTTCCTGGCTCAGTACGCTTCGAGCCGACGGGAAGAGAAACAGCCGTGGCACCTCTCCCACATAAAGCAGAAACCGGGAGAGAACCCACGGCATTTCCTGGATCACTTCGTGGTTGAAGCCAGAAGGATCCCTAGGATTACCGAGGAGATGAAGTTGGGCAACTTCATCTCGGCGCTAACTTACGATGAGTTCTTCAAGCACCTAGCCCACAAAAATCCTCAAACATTCCGCGAGGCGGAATCCATTACCAGGGCCTATGCTGCTGTAGAAGAGGCCAACAAGGCAAAACATCCAGAACGGACGGATCAGTCTCGGCCAATCCCTAGAGAAGGAAAAAGAAAGTTCATGGGCGGAGAACATCCGCAAGAAGCAGCGCCGGATTGGGCCCCCAAAAATGGGGATTATGGGCCCACCAGTTTCACGCCTCTGACAGACACACGCGCAAACGTCCTCATGCAGATTCGTGGAGAAAAATTCCTGAAGTGGCCCAAACCGCTAAAGAAAGATTCTGAAAACCAGTCAAAGTACTGTGACTTCCATCGCTCTGCTAGCCATTCAACTGAGGACTGCAAGACACTATAGAGGAAAATCGACGATCTGATTCGCAGAGGACACCTCACGAAGTTTGTTAAAGGACCTGGACAGAACTCAGGGGCGGCTAATGAAGAGGGGCAGGAGCAGACTCCTCCTCGGAACAGGATTGCGGCAGGAGTGGTTAACATGGTCACCACCCGACCTGCCAGGAACCCGGCGGACAGCAAGGAGCAACAAACTGGGAGGAAGAAGCAGCGCACAGTAGATAATACTATTAGCTTTAGTGATTGTGACTCAAATCATCTAATGTCCCCCCATGCTGACCCCCTTGTAATCTCAGCACTCGTTTCAGATGGTACTTCAGACTACCAGCTGAAACGAGTCTTTATTGATAATGGTAGCTCTAAAGACTTACTTTACTTGGATGCGTTCTTTAAATTAGGCTTAAAAAGGAACCAATTAAAACCTGTTGAAGGACCTTTATATGGCCTTGACAATGAACCGGTGCCCGTTCAAGGGACAGTCCAACTGGAAGTCACCTTGGGCACCTATCTGAAAATAGCAAGTCGCATGCTAACCTTTCTGGTAGTTGACCTGCCCTCAGTATACAACGCTATACTGGGCAGACCTTGCCTGGTGGCATTCGGGGTAGTTACCTCGATTCCGCACCTCAAAATAAAATTTCCAACACCCTACGGTGTTGGGGAGGTGTTGGGCGACAAATAATTGGGCGGACATGCTACATGTCCCAGATTGCCCCAAGTGGCAGCACAAGCAAAGTGGGAGAACTTAATCACCGAGACGAGACCACCCTGCAGCAGCCGCAGCCTGGTGAAGCCACAGATCTGGTCCCACTAAATCCAGAGGAACCGGAGAAGTGTGTGCAGATTGGCTGCTCACTCACTGGCACACGCTAAATAACCTGGGCGATTATGTGCGTTCCTGCGGAATGCTGACCTATTCGCATAGACTCCTGCAGACATGCCCGGAATTTGGCTGAGATGATAGTCCACAAGTTGGGCCTCGATCCTGACCGAAAGCTGGTTAGACAGAAGAGAAGGAACCACTCCGTCGAAAAGTTGATCGCCATCCGAGAGGAGGTGAAAAAGCTACTGGACGCTGGGTTTATTAGAGAAGTCCAGTACCCGGATTGGCTCTCAAACGTCATCCTGGTTGAAAAAAATAACGGAAAATGGCAAATGTGCGTCGATTTTACCAACGTCAACAAGGCCTACCCGAAAGACAGTTTTTCCTTGCCCAGGATCGACTTACTGGTTGACTCTACGGCTGGACATGAGCTGCTCAGCTTCATGGACGCCTATTCGGGTTACAACCATATTCGGATGAGTCCGAAAGAGGAAGAGCATACCTCATTCATGACGGACCAGGGTACCTACTGCTACAAAGTGAAGCCCTTCGGACTGAAAAATGCGGGAGCAACTTACCAATGGATGGTCAACAAGATGTTCGAAAAGCAGATTGGTCGCAACATGGAGGTCTACGTGATGACATGCTCGTCAAGAGCAGAGTCACTGGCGACCACATACGTGACCTGGAAGAATCCTTTGAAGTGCTCCGCCAGCACCAAATGAAGCTAAATCCAGCCAAGTGCGTCTTCGGGGTAGCCTTTGGGAAGTTCTTGGGTTTCATCATCTCCCAGCGGGGGATCGAGGCAAACCCAGAAAAGATTAAAGCCCTTGCTGACATAGCTCCCCCACGAAACGTCAAAGACGTCCAGTGATTGACTAGGCGGCTGGCTACTTTGTCCCGCTTCCTCGTGAAGTCCGGAGACAAGTACCAGCCCTTCTTTAAAGCACTAAGAGGCACAAAATCCAACGGATTCCAATGGATCGCTGACTGCCAGTCCTCCTTCAATCAATTGAAGCAGTATCTAGTCTAGCCCACCGTTGTTGGCATCACCCAAAGACAGAGAGGAGCTGTACCTTTATCTAGCAGTATCAAAAGTGTCCCTCAGCTCCATCCTCGTGCGCCAGGAATCCGATATCCAGCAGCCGGTCTACTATGTAAGCAAGACATTGACCAGCCCAGAAACTCGTTATCCATGAGCTGAAAAAATGGCCTTGGCGCTTATCTTTACAGCGCGAAAATTGAGGCCATACTTTCAAGCACATCGCATAGTGGTCCTTACTAACCAGCCACTGAAAGGCATACTCCAGAAACCAGACGTTTCTGGATGACTGGTGAAGTGGGCTATTGAATTGGGAGAGTTCGACATCAAATTCAGGCCTAGACCAGCCATAAAGGCGCAGGCTCTGGCTGACTTTATCATTGAGACCACGACCCCAATTCAAGAGGAGCAGCCCGTGGAAAATGAAGAACAGCCAGACGAGGTCCCAGAATGGGCACTCCACGTGGACGGATCGTCCACGGACAGTGGCAGTGGAGCAGGAGTGATCCTAACAACCCCTGATGGAGTTGAGATCAAGTATTCCCTGAAACTTGATTTCCCAGCAACCAACAATGTCGCTGAGTACGAAGCCCTGCCAGCTGGCTTGCGATTAGCAAAGGAGTGCTCTGCTAAATGGTTGGCGGTTCACAGCGACTCCGAATTAATCGTCAACCAGGTCAATGGGGGCTTCGAGGTAAACAACTCTTCCTTGGCCAGGTACCTGGCGAAGGCAAGGGAAGCCATCAAGGGTTTCAACAAACTAACCCTGATTCACGTTCCTCGAACTGAAAATTGGAAGGCAGACCGGCTGGCTAGAGTCGCTGCTGCCAAGAACCCAAAACAATATTCGAGGGACATGTGGGAGATCCTGAACTCTCCCAACATAGAGAAATAGGAGGCAATGCAGATTTCCGAGACGGAAAACCTGGATGCGCCCTACTTTAGATACTTGGCCGATGGATCACTCCCAGAGGACACCGAAAAGGCCAAGCGAATTAAAAAGAAGACAGCCTGGTACACGGTAGCCGATGGGTGGTTGTATTGCCGCGGATACTCAACTCCGTATCTCCGCTGTCTAACTCCCGAGGAGGTCGACTACATGCTGGGCGAAGTTCACCTCGGGATCTATAGATCACACGTAGGCAAGAAAAACCTGGCCTTCAAGATCATGCGACAGGGCTACTATTGGCCCTTAATGAAAAAGGACGCGCTTGAGTTTGTGAAGAAGTGTGAAAGCTGCCAGCTTCACGGCAACCTTCACCACCAGCCATCCGACCTGAAGTCACTTCAGGCTCTGTAGCCCTTCGCGCAATGGGGGCTCGATATCCTCGGCCCATTTCCCATCACCACGGGGCAACGTAAGTTTATCATAGCGGGCATCGACTACTTCATAAGTGGGTCGAGGCGGCCCCGCTAGCAAAGATCACAGAACACAATGCCCTGGAGTTCCTTCGCCAAGGCATTATCTGCAGGTTTGGTGTCCCAGAGGTCGGGTGACCGACAACGGGACCCAATTCACGGTAAATTCTTCACCAAGTATTGCACTAACCTTGGGATCAAGCTGGTCCACACTTCGGTGGCATACCCCCAGGCCAACGGGTAGGTGGAGGTCACGAACCGTACGCTACTCGACGAGTTAAGGACTAAGCTGGAGGATGCCATGGGCTCCTGGGCTGACAAGCTCCCATCCGTCCTCTGGTCTTATCGTACAACCCCAAAAGAACCAACACGCGAGACACCCTTCAGCCTCTGTTACACGACTGAAGCAGTGATTTCTATTGAAATCGGGCTTCCAAGTCTCAGGGTGGAGTCCTTCGACTCACAGACCAACTCCCAGAAAATCAGGGAGCACTTAGACTTGCTAGAGGAAGCCCGCGATGCCGCCGAGAATATCACGTACCAACGCCAGCGTTGCCCAACAATAAAAAGGTTGCCCGGCAATTCGACGTTGGGAACTTGGTCCTACGAGGCATCGAGGCCACAGGCAAGCTGGCTGGCCGAAACAAGCTCTCTCCCAACTAGGACGGACCTTTCCTTGTCTCCATCATCTTGCGCAACGGAGCGTACAAGCTCCTAAACCAGGACGGAAAGTTGGTCCCATGAACGTGGAACGCAACCCACCTAAAGCGCTATTTCCAATAGGGAATCCAGGTACGTACTAGCCCATCTGTGTGCATTCATTCGCATGATTGTGTAATTGAGTAAAATAAGAGGTTTACTTAGCATATAGGATCCTAGGTCTTGCATGTATACGAACTGTGTTTGCCTTGTAGGTTTACCCGACCTAGACTACCCCTAAGTCGGGAGGGTTTTCACCCTCTCGTTAAACCCTAGTCATCTAGGTTGCCCAAAAGTGGTCTGAAACCCTAGTCATCCAGGTGGCCCATAAGCGGTCTTAAAACCCTAGTCATCTAGGTGGCCCATGAGCGGTCTGAAACCCCCGGTCAAACCATAAGCGGTCTCAAACCTTGGTCATCCAAGTGGCCCATGAGCATCCGCCTCATCCGTGGCCCATGAGCGGTCTCAAACCTTGGTCATCAAGTGGCCCATAGCGGTCTAAAAACCTTAGGGGGCAAGTATGGCACATGCGACGACCTCCTCTCGGGGAACAGCAACGTCAGTCAACGACGGTCGAAGGGAGAAATATTTCTTCTCCAACATTGGCGGCCCAAGTCATCACTTGTACGGTGCCACCAGGCTGGTTATAACAACCGCCTGCTCAACTTAAGGATCTTACTCCTTAGGCAGCCAGCCAACCAGGTTGGCTATCCTACGCAATAACCTTCTCAATGAAAGGATAGCGTGATTAAAAAATAACGAGAAGCGTACCTTCTCGAATGCTAACTGCCCAAGTTTCCACTTGGACAGCATTGCAAGGCTTGTTAATGCAACCACCTGCCAAGCCTAGGGGCTCAGCTCCTTAGGCAACCAAGCAACGGTCGCCGGCCAACCGGGTTGGCCGCCCAACGCAATGACTTATGCTAACATAAAGAGCAACAAAAGACGGTGGACACCAAACTGAAAAGGATTTCTGTTTTATTGCTCACAAATTATATTACAATTTACATAAAGTCCAAAAAGCAAAAGAAGTACAAAAGGCTACAGGGGCGGCAGACCACCCTAGCTGTCTCGGGGCTCTCCCTCCAGATCTTCTCTACATTACACTACGCGGTCTCTTTGATTGATAAACTCCACTGGGAAGTCAGGAATAATCAACCGCGCAACGCGACGTCCAATGTTGAGCCCCTCCAACAGCCAGGCATGCAGTGCGCCCCCAACCTCATGGGAGCTCATCCGAGTGGCCAACTCGTTCTCTGCGGCGGCGGCTCGATCTGCAAGGCGTTTGTTGCTCGCTTTAAGTCGATCATCCTCCTCCTTTAAGCGAGCAACCTCTGCCTTCAGCTCAGCGTTCTCTGCCTTTAGCTTAGCATTCTCTGCCTCCACGCCCGCCATAACGGCCTCGAGAGCAGCTGTCTGCTCACGGAGCTCCCCTCCTGAGGCGGCCAGCTTGGCCTCTAGCCAGGCTATCTCAGCCTCCCGATCTGCAATGATGCGATCACGCTGCTCCATTTCCCGGGAGACAACTGAGGCCAATCTTCTTGGCTGCACAGGACAGAAGCAAAGTGTGAGTTTATAAACACAAGGAAGAAAGAAATGCAAGGGAGCCGTTGCAGAAGTCAAACCTCATAAGTCTTCCTATAGGGCCTCACAGGCCTGGACTCTAGGCCCGGTCCAGCTGGCGGTGGAATAGGAGATGACGAGCCAGGAGCACCCTCTCGCGCCGAACACGCCGCTGCCTCATCCAAAATACGGTCCAAAAGCTCATCATCATCAACGATAGCGGCGGGCTCCTCTCTTATAGCCTCTAGAGCAGCCACAACAAGCTTCCTTCCCCCGGCTACCATTGGAACGATTGCTGGTGAATCAGCTCTCGTCGATGGCTCCACAATATAAATGCGTGAATCCTCAGGCACGTCGCGAGCTGGCCCCTTTGCAGATGCCATCCAGGCAACACCTGGAACCACCTTCGCCGTGGGCTGGGCAAGGACAACTCCTCCGGCCTCCACCGGCCAGTCCTCGATGGTCTTCTCCACTCCAGAGTGCTGCCAGGTCCACCGCAGATCCCGGTAGCCACGAGGTCAATCTGCAATGGGGACGATGAGGGCGTAGCAGTTACCCTCTCAGCAGCTTCCTCCGAGGACCTTGGGCGGATGATCACACCCTTAGAGTCTTCAGGCCTCATCATTTTAATCGGATGGTGCGGCTTCTGAACTGGAGATGGCGGCCCCTAGTTAACTTTCTTGGACTTTATTCGGGAAACCAAAAAGTCTCGCTTAAAATCATCAGGATTCTTCTTTATTCCATCAAGAAGCCACTCGTAAGCAGACGATTCCGTCAGGGACGGCGTCCCAAAGTAGGCCTCCGGAATCGTGCCCCAGCTCCTGGCAAGAGGCCACTTCTCCGACACCTTCACGAAGAAGAACCGATTTTCTCAAGTTCTTCAACGAATCGTGGATGGCAATGCTAATTTTTATTCTGGCGCGAGGGGTGAGCGATATCCATTCTCCCCCCTGAATTACTTTAAATACATCCCTAATGCCCGTCATCCTAAACTTTTTGCCAAGCTTTCGAGCAAAAATACACAAAGTGCAGAGATACCTCACTGCATTGGCATGGAGCTGGGCGATGGGAACTCGCAAAGCCTTCATGATCGATTCGAGTTCCTCCGGCAATGGCAAGCGGAGGCCGCTCCTCAGATGAGCCTCATAAACTGTAATGTAGCCCTCCAGTGGAGAAAAGGCTTTGTCATCCTTGCCTGGGACCTTCCAGGCCGTCTCTTTGGGGATGTTGAACTCGACGCACAGAGCCTTGATATCATTCTCTCTCAGATCGGACGAGGAATCTGCCACGGAAGCCATGATCAGGAAAAGCTTTAGGGTTTCTTTGAAGGCACTTAGTTGAGAAACGAGAACGGAGAAGACGACGGTTTGAATGCGTAACGGATTTTAAAATACGGAAAGGAAACTTAAGCGCCAAGCACTCAAAGGACGCCGTCAGTCTACCCACGTGTCGCCTTCCAACTTGACCCTGCAAAAGGACGGATCTCTGGTGCATTAATGACCAGGATCTCCGCCCAACCAAAGGAAGACACGTGTCGTTTTCTACCTTACAATCCGACCAAAAGCTGGCAGAAATTATTCCTAGAATTGGCCAAAAACGGTCAACAATTCTGGTACTCCGAAATTAACCAAGACGGTCAACAACTCTGATACTCCGGAGTTTACCAAAACGGTCAACAATTCTGGTACTCCGAAATTGACCAAAACGGTCAACAACTCTGGTACTCCGGAGTTGATCAAAGCGGTCAACAATTCTGGTGCTCCGGAATTGACCAAAACGGTCAACAATTCTGGTACTCCGGAATTGACCAAAACGGTCAACAATTCTAGTACTCCGGAATTGACAAAAGCGGTCAACAATTCCTGTTAAACTCTCCTTCACGCTTTTTATAAATTTTCACGAGATTCTCAAAGCAAGAAAAAGCATCCCATCATGAACATACTGGAGGCCAGACTTCTGGCCACCAACATAGGGGGCTAGTGATGAGTACACTAAAAATGGACTGGCCCCACGAAAGTCAAAGGCCCAAGACAACGGTCAACACTCTGACGGCCCAATTGGAAAATAGGCCAAAGAGCTGAAAAGCCCAGGATGGTCAACGCTGGTGTTGACCGTCGGGCGGCCAACTCTCAAACAGACGGTCAACTCAAACGTTGACCGTCTGCCTTATGCGCGAAAGGCCCAAAAGAGCTCTTCTACAGTAATGGGCCTGGTTCATTCAGGCCCATAGCCCATCTGGAGGCTGACGACGGATACCTTTCATAAGGGCGGCCAACACGCACGCAGACGGTCAACTCGAGCGTTGACCGTTCGCGCTTTGCATGTTGGGCCCCAAGAAGCCTTTCAACAGTAATAAGCCTGACCCATTTAGGCCCACCAGTGGGCCCCAATAAGCCTTTCAACAGTAACAGGCCTGACCCGTTTAGGCCCACCAGTCATTAAAAGGCCAACCACGATCCTCCAAGGATATTCCACAATCTCAGAAGGAACATCAACAAGATTGGCGCCCTTTAAAGAAGGAAAGCGCCAGATCTTCCCAATTGCTTGCCAGCCAAGGTACTCCAACAGTAATATGCTGAGGAGGAAAGAAGCCCATTTGGAAAGTTGTTGCCAGCCTCACGAGGAAACAATTACGATCAGCATGGCAATCAACATCTGCTCCAAAAGGAAAGCTTGTCAGCAAATCAGGAAGGCAATCGCTCCTTCCAAAGAAGGAGGATTGGCCTCTTAGCTACAAAAGAAGCCCTTGAATCCTTATTCAAGACACGCTCTCTTGGACGCTCTCATTCATGCTCTCATTGATGCTTTCTTCAATACTTTCAATAGCTTACACATTTTGAGACTGCCAAGTGCATATGCCTTCTGGGACGATTGAGTGCTCACAGAAGCCTGCCTTCTCTGCCACATTCGTTCTCCCAAAAAACCCTAAGGCAACATGCGTGCCCTCACGGCCGTTTACTGCCTTCCCGCCTTCCAGATTCAAGAAGACCTCACATCTCTCTTACATCTGGATCAAAAACTCAAACTCTCTCTCTCTATTTTCAGTTTCTTCTTTTGAAGACTGTTTTACTGACTTGAGCGTCGGAGTGTTTTCGGTGGGACAACTTCCCGCCAATAACGCTGACCTCTTGTTCGTTTTAGTGGTGTGCAGGATTCGTACTCAGTGAACGGAGCCGGTTCAAACCATCCAGAAGAATCCGAATCTGTTCAAAGTCGGATCCAAGTACGCATCACTTAGCTTCTTAGCTATCGCCTAATATAGGAAACCTTGAAGTCGAGCTCTGAAAGGATAGTTTTTTAATTCTCTTAACCAGCTCAAATATAAATTAAATTAGGCATTACAAAAGTTTTTCAAAAACAAAGACAGGGACCACTTATTTTGTTGTTTGTCATGCATAGGATATGGATAAAGATGTTAGGATTATGATCTTATATTAAATATCTCATGATAAACTTTGGTTCTGGCTTACATTATAAACAAATACATATTTTCTCACCTCTTTCCAATATATACATATATATACTCAAATCAATAGTTTCAATCAAATTTTATAAAAAGGAAAAAAAGTAACTGAATTAAAATACAATAATAAAAATAGCTCAATTGAAAAAAAAATGTTAAAATATTTTTGATAATATAGAAATGTCACTCTATCATTGACAGATTTTGCTATAAACGTTACACTACCACATTAGATGAAGCTATTACAAGTAAGTTCATGATTAGGATTTAGAGGCATTTTTTTTCTTATTAAAGCGGAAAGAGAACCTCATTTTTTAAATTATAACAGCTTATTTTTCGTTTGATAATTTCGACTACACACATTTTAAAATTTTGTACTCTCTTAATTTTCTTATTTAATATCATAATCATTAAATAAAATTTACTTTTAATTTTTAAAGAATGAGACCATCTATCCTTTACTATTCGAAAAGGATGTCTCCTGATTTTCATCAACAATTGTAAGTCTAAAATTTATAATTTTCACCATTTCGCATCATGGCGCCTACATGATATGCGGATTGAGTGGGATTCCATAATTAGATGTGCTTATCTTCACAGCCTTAATGGTCTATTTTTAATTGGTTCTTTTAATTTTTAAAAAATTAATTAATTATCATTATTTATTTAAAAATAAATTATTAATATATAAATTACATATTTTTATCTCTATAAGAGATAAAAACTTTTTCGAATTCCATGATGTGCATCATTCAAGAAATTTGAAGAGCCAACGATGGAAATAATGTTGACTTGCTCAATCTCCCTGATTGGTCCACTTCTTTACCTAATAACGCACTAAATTTGGTGGTGCTCTTAATGCCTAATCAATTGCTCTATGTTTTCACCTTGAATGCTTGGCCTCCCATTTTGGAATGCCACCATGATCATCAAAACCTGCTATGAGACTAACTATAGTAAAGTTTTATAAAATTTAAAATATTTAATAAATTGTGAAATTATTATACTATTTTATAATTAAATATTATAGAATTAAGTATTAATAATGATGCGTCCTGAATCCAAGTTTCGAATAAATTCAGATCAAGTTGATCGTATGACTCGACTCTGGTCCACTGAGTTTGAATCATGCACACAACAACTTCAAACAAAAGGTCAGATGATGGCGGAAGGTTGTTCCATCGAAAACATTTAGATGCTCAAGTCAATAGACATCCTTCGAATTAAGAAAGTGAAAGTAAGAATGCAAAGAAATGTAGAGAGTGTTTGAGATGGGCAATTGCTCTCATTAAGAGAGGCTTGGCTGGCTTGTGAGGAGTGTTGACTCTAAGCATTGTGTTCGCTAGAAACATAATGGCAAAGAGATAGTGTATTTTGTAACCTGAAATTATATGAGCTTTTCTGCTGAGAGTTTTTGTGGGCAAACGAGAACGTTTAAGCTTATTGTGGGTGAATGAATGCGTGCCTTGGAGTGAGAACTCCTTGGCCTTTTATAGCCGCTGTGCTGCGATGCCTTCCTTATACATAAAGGCTTGATTTTTGCGCTCTATTGTGCTCGGTGCCTTTTCTGACATGGAGCCTTTATGACAGTAATAGGCATTGCCTTGATTGCTTTCTTTTTGTGTTCTGTAATCATTAGAATTTACAGCAGACAAGTAGAGGATTCTAGCGCTTTCCTTCAGGGACGTGTGTTGAATCTGCTGATACCCGGTACAATTGAGATTGCCTTCTATAAAGAGCACGAAATTAGGAAAAAGGACCATTGTTGGTCATGGACGGTCGAGTGGGTCAAACTGGGCTTGGCCCACTTAAGGCCTGGTCTTCAGACAGTCCACTGATCTTATTTTCGGTCAATGGAAGCATGGACCATCTCGAGAGCAAATCGTCCATCTTGCTCATGGGATTTTTCTGGGTCACTTAGCCTTTCATCCGGTCAATGGTGAGCGTTCACCATCTAGGCACAAATGGGCCGCTGTGGATTTGGGTTGTTTCTTCTTCTTAGGCCAGCCCATTATTAGCGTACCCATCACTATCCCCCTATGCTAGTCGTCTGGAATTCTTGCTTCTAGCATGTTCAAGATGGGTTATGAGTTGCTAGGTTACCCGCCTGAGGTGACTTGGCGAAGGAACTGGCGAAGACTCTTGGTCTGTTGATTGTGAAGTCTTGATCCGGAGGATTGGCTTACAGGATCATTGACCAGATTCATTGACCATTTAGGTCAAAATCTAGAAAACTGGCAGAAGAGAGCGTTGGTCAGATTCGTTGACCATCTAGGCCAAAATCAGGAGAATTTGATGAAAGAAACGTTGACCATATTCGTTAACCATCTAGGCCAAAATTCGGTGAACTGGCTAAAGGAAGAGTTGACCAAAATTATTGTCTGTGTGAGCCAAAATCTGGAGAACTTCTAAGTGTTGATTGATTCATTGACCATTTAGGGCAAAATTTGGAAAGCTTGTGGGAGTCGAAATGATGCGCCATCATGCCGCTAGATTGTCAGTGGAAACGTTTGCCACGTGTCTATATGCAGTGAATTTACGATCCTGGTAATTAATGCGCTTGAGGATCCGATCAACTGCGCCCATTCTAGAAGTGACACGTGTCAACAATGATGGGCGCACATTTATGAGACGATTCACCTTTTCCAGCATTCACACTCATTTAAATGGTATGTCCGTCAATTTTTAAATTTTTCATGCTTTCTTCCCAAAAATTTTCTAAGTGTTCTGCCATCTTCCTTCTTGCTCCAATTCCCATGGCTCCTTCTATAACCCAAATTGCTTCAGTCATCAAAGCCAGTGAAGTAAGAGAGTTGTACGTCGAGTACAATATCCCTACATTGATCGTCTTCAAGATGCCCAGCAAGAAAGAGGGAGACAGGGCGTGCTCTCCTCCTAGGGGCTACATTACCATTTATGAGGCCCACTTGAGGAGTGGGTCACGCCTCTTAATTTCTGATGAGTTGCTGGATATTCTAATTGCCCTTCGGATTCCCATAGCTCGATTCTATGCCAATACGGTGCATTATTTGTGTACGCTTTGCATCTTTCTTCACCAACATGCAAAGCTGTTGATGGTGGGAGCGGTTAGGGTGTTATTTCAATTCATCCAGGGTGGAGACTAGGTGTCCCTATCTCCACGTGGGCTCCAAATCAGCAGCGCTATATATGATTCCTTGAAGAACTAGAAGAACCAGTTCTTTAATATTCATGTTAATACAACTTGGCCCTTGGCCAAGGATTTGGGTAGGGTCCCCGATATTTACACTGGGACGCCCATCGATGAGGAGGTCGCTGTGGTGGAGCCGCTTCTAGAGCTAGTGGGGGGCCACCTTCTGGAGTTCCAGAGAGACCATTTGGTTTCTCAAACAAAGGCCAAGAAGGCACGATGGGAGCCACCTTCTCTAGAGCAGAAGATGAAGGTGGCTTCCCATAAGAGGAAGACAGGCGCCATTATGATCGGGTCTGCTAGCACGCCTCCCAACGAGGAAGCTCCTAGACGTCCAAGACAAAAGAGGGTGGCAACAGTGATGCCTTCTTCTTCTTCCTCGAGCGCAGACTATGTAATGGCTGGCCGGTTCACTTGGATCGGAGATAGCTCTAGTAAGGAAGGAGTTGAGGCTCTTGTGAAGGCATATAGGGTCAAGCTACATTCCTCTATAAGTAGCGTTGTTCTTGTTCTGCCATAAGCTGGAGCACCTGGTGGTGCCATTGGAGTCACCCGCGGAGCCCTCAGCTGAGTAGGTCGCTTGGTTGCCTAAGGAGCAAGCTACTGAAGAGCTCTTGGAGGCCGTTGGCATTAGCATTGAGATGACGGAGGAGCCTACCGTCAAAGAGCCTGCTAAGGCGATGGGCTTTACTACTGATGTGCCGGAGGCGCCAACCACCGGAGGGCCTGTTGAGGAGGTGGACCTTACGATGGAGTTGCCGAAAGAGCCTGCAGCGAAGGCCACTACTTGGCCTGTCTAGGAGATTTCTATTTCCAGTCCTCCACTACCAAAGTTAAGGTCTCACAGCAAGCCAGTGAGGCTAGAATGCAAAATTTGGCAAGTAAATCTTCGCAGCTTTCCTTTTCCTTTTTCTCTCCATTGTTGTTACTTAATGTTTTTGGTCTTTGTAGTGGGAGAAAATAATTGGCGTAGTTAGCAAGGTGCTACGCTAAAGGGACCTGGTGATCTCTGATCATGACAAAAAGATTGCCTGGCTAAAGGAGGAGATGGAGCTACTTAAGGCAGAGTACCTGGATGACACAGCCGCCCTTCAGACTATGGTGTTGAGCTTGGAGGAGGAAAACATGAGGTAAAAGGAAGAGAATACCAAGCTGAGAGAGGAAGCTGATTGGGTGGTGAGGCGCATTGACAAGCTCTCGGGATAGTTGACATCGTTCGAGAATGAGTTAGCAACTCGTATATGTCCTCATGAGGTCTCTGAGATGCTATAGGCGCAGGTGTGGGAAGGTGTCAATCTCAGTCGACGCATTGCATGGCTGATTAGGCCTAACTTTCCAATTGAATTTCTGCAAACCGTTCTGCCCAACGTCACGAGAACCTTGTGGGATAATTTTGGAGTGGTCAAGGATCATCACTGCCCCCTCCCAGGGGCTTTACTCCTCCATAAATTTTGTACCCTTGCATTTTTAAAATTGTTGTAATTGTACAAATTCAATAAATAAAATGGATATTTTACTGATGTTTTGTATCTTTGCCTTTGTTTCCATTTCAATTACTTGTTCTTACGTTGGCAGGCTGACTTAGTGTATTGTACACAAGTTGGCCATCTGTCTTGGTTAACGCGTTTGTAGCGCTCTCTGATGGACTTAAGTCCGGGAGAAGACATTAAGGTTGACTGTGATGTCAGGTCAAACCTGTCCTTTACTCATAAGTAGAGGCTTGGTGGCGCTGCCAAAGTATGAACTTGGGTGGCCGGATTTTGGACGTAGTGCTTTACTCCTGTCGACTGTCATCGACTGATCACACTATCTCTTTGTGAAAGAGGTTGTTGTGTGTGCTGTTTAAGCCCCCTAAGATTTTGACAACAAACGGGCCACTTGGATGACCAAGGTTTAATTCGACCGTTTATATATTGCCTGAATAACTAGGGTTTAATTATGACCACCTATGGGATACCTGGATGACCAAGATTTAGTTACGACGGCTTATGGTAGCCTAAATGACCAGAGTTTAGCTACGACCACTTATGAGTCGTCTGGATGACTAGGATTTAGTTATGACCGCTTATGGGCCACCTAAATGACCAGGGTTTAGTTACGATCGAATAAAAACCCGTCCGATTTAGGGGCAATCTAGGTCATATATCCCTGCAAGTAGACACACATGCACATAGAACAGAAAGAGAAACAAAAGACAACATAGCATGAAGGAAAAAGTGCTCTTATTTTATTAACATCAATATGTACATTAAAAGCATGCACGTGCAACATGGATGACCAATCTGTGTCCTTACTAGAAGTAGCACTTAAGGCGAATTGCGTTCCACGTCTGTGAAACCAACTTGCCATTCTGGGTTTGGAGTTTGTACGCTCCATTCCGCAGAATGGCAGAGACTATAAAAGGGTCTTCGCAATTCGAAGAAAGTTTATTCCGATTGGTGATCTTACCCGTAGGCTCAATGCTTTGAAAGACCATGCCCCAAACTTTGAATTGTCATGCTTTTACCTTTTGTTGTAATAGCTTGTAACTCGTTATTGGTAGGCCACTATCCACAGTCTGGCAGCGCACGAGCTTCCTCCAATAAATCTAGGTATTCTCGAATTTTTTGGGAGTTATCTTGTGGCTCAAAGGACTCCACCCTAAGACTTGGAAGCCCAATCTCAACCAAAGTTACTACTTTATTCCCGTAGTAGAGACTGAATGGGGTCTCGCAAGTCGGTTTCTTTGGAGTCGTCCAGTAAGACCATAGGAAGGAGCGCAAGTCGTTGACCCAGGAGCCCCCGGTGTCCTCCAACTTGCTCTTTAGACCATGGAGTAGTGTGCGGTTTATGACCTCTATCTGATGCTTAACCTAGTGCAATACTTGGCGAAGCATTTTCAAATAACTAAGATTTCGTTGTCAGTTACGATGACCTCGAGAATGCTTAATCCGCTGACTATGCTCTGGCGGATGAATTCTAGAGCATTGTGCTCGGTGATCTAGGCCAACAGGGCAGCTTCCACCCACTTGGTGAAGTAGTCGATGCCCATAACAATAAATTTCCTTTATCCGATCATGATGGGAAGTGGGCCGAGAATATCAAGCCCCCACTATGTGAATGTCCAAGGAACTTGAAGAGATCTTAATTCTATGGGTGGCTGGTGGTGTAGATTGCCGTGGAGTTGGCAATTTTCACACTTTTTCATGAAGCCTAGGGCGTCTTTCTTCATCGTTAGCCAGTAGTATCCCTAGCACATGATTTTAAATGACAGGTTCTTACCGCCAATATGCGATCCACAGATCCCAAGGTAGACTTTGCTCGAGGTGTACTCTGCCTCCTCAGGAGTTAAGCACGAGAGGTACAGAGTCGAGTAGCCACGGCAATATAACCATCCCTCGACTATGGTGTACCAGTCGGCCATCTTCTTGATCCGCTTGGCTTCGTCCGCATTGTCTGACAGTGATCCATCTGCCGTGTATCTCTAGTAAGGCATCATCCAACGTTTCATGTCGGAGATTTACATTGCTTCCTGTTCTTCCTACTGAGAGTGCACAGGACCTCCCACATGTCCCTTGAGTACTATTCTAGGTTTTCAGTCACCGCTGCCCTAGCGAGTTGGTCAGCATTCTAGTTTCCAATTCTGGGGACGTGGACCAGGTCCAACTTATCAAATCTCCAGATGGCATCCGTCGCCTTGAAGCTCCCGTTTACCTTGTTGTCGACCATCTTAGAGTCGCTGTAGACAGTCAACCATTTGGTAGAGTACTCTTTTGCTAGTCTCAGCCCAACCAATAGGGTTTCGTACTCAACAATGTTGTTGGTAGCCAGGAAATTGAGTTTGAGGGAGTACTTCACCTCAGTCCCATCTGGGGTCTTGAGGACCCCTCTGGTACTACTACCTGAGTTTGTAGATGATCTGTCAACGTTGAGAACCCATTTTGGCTCTTGCCCGTGTAGTCTTGCATCCTCAGTGGGTTGTTCACCAGGAATTTGTGTCAAAATTTAATGAAGTCAGCTAGAGCTTGCCCTTTAATGGCTAGTTTAGGCCGAAATTTAATGTCGAACTCTCCCAACTCAATAGCACACTTAACCAGCCGTCCGAAAATATCGGGCTTCTGGTGTATGCTCTTCAGAGGCTAGTCGGTCAAAATGACTATACGATGAGCTTGGAAGTAAGGTCTCAATTTTTGGGTAGAGAAGACAAGTGCAAATGCTAACTTTTCTGTGCGTGGGTAGCGCGTTTCTACGTCAGGTAACGTTTTGCTCACATAGTAGATCGGCGTTGAGAGTCGGAGTCTTGGGGTATGAGGATAGAGTTGAGAGCCACCTCCGACACTACTGGGTAGATGTACAACTCTTCTCCATCCTTAGGTGACGTTAGCAATGGCGGACTAGCCAGATAGTGCTTCAATTCGTCAAAGGCTACCTAGAATTCTACAGTCCACTAGAATCCGTTCACTTTTGTCCCCCTCAGAGCCTTAAAGAAAGGTTAGTACTTGTCCCCTGACTTGTCTAAGAAGCGGGACAAGGCCACCAGTCATCCGGTCAGTCGCTGGATATCTTTGACGCTCCGTGGTGGAGTCGTGTCTGTGAGGACCTTGATCTTCTCCGAGTTTACCTCGATCCCTCATTGAGAGATGATGAAACCTCAGAACTTTTTCGAGGACACTCCGAAGACGCACTTTGAAGGATTTAAATTCATTTGGTGTGTGCGGAGTACCTCAAAGGACTCAGCCAGATTACAAATATGGTCATTGGTGGTCTTACTCTTGACAAGCATGTCGTTGACATACACCTCCATATTTCGGTCGATCTGCTTCTCTAACATCTTGTTCACGAGCCGCTGGTAAGTGGCACCAGCATTCTTTAGACCAAACGGCATGACATTATAGCAGTAGGTACCTTGGTCTGTCATGAATAAGGTGTGCTCCTCGTCCTCTGGGTTCATCCAGATTTGGTTGTAGCCTGAGTACACGACCACAAAGCTCAGCAGCGCATGTCTAGATGTTGAGTTCACAAACAAGTCAATCCTGGGTAAAGGGAAGCTATCTTTTGGGAAGGTTTTGTTAACATCGGTGAAGTCGATGTACATTCGCCATTTCCTGTTACTTTTCTTTACCAGGACAATGTTGGAGAGTGAGTCCGGGTACTAGACTTCTCTGATAATGTCGATGACCAGTAGCTTCTTTACCTCTTCTCGGATAGCATTTAGCTTCTCTACAGAGTGGTTCCTCTACTTCTACCTGACAGACTTGCGGTCAAAATTAAGGCCCAACTTGTGGACCATTACTCAGGCCAAAATCTCAGGCATGTTAGCAGGGATCCATCCGAAGACGTCAACGTTCTATTATAAGAATGCGATTAGCTCGTCGTGCAGTGTCCCATTGAGTATGCTTCCAATCTATACGTACTTCTCCGGGTCCTTCGGATTCAGTGGGATTAGATCGGTAGCCCCACCAGACTGCGTTTGCTGTAGAGTCGTTTATCTCAATTGTCAAGTTCTCCAGCCATCCTGGTGCTGCCAATTGGAGCGATCTGGGACATATAGCATGTCCTCCCAGGGACTTGGTCGCCCATCACTTCACTTATACCGCATATTGTTGAGAATTTTATCTTGAGGTGTGGTATTGAAGAGACGGCTTCAAACGTTGTTCGACACAAGCGGCCTTGTATTGCATTTTACACGAAAGGCAAGTCGAAGACCAACAAAGTGAATATTCAACTCGCCATTCTTGGGTACATGCCCAGGGTGACCTCCAGCTGGATCATTCCTTGAATGGCCATTGGTTCATTGTCAATGCCATAGAGTGAGCCTTCGGTAGGCTTCAATTGACTCTTTTTTAAACAAAGTTTAAAAAATGCATTAAGGTAAAGCAAATCATGGGAACTTTCATTATCTATGAAGACTCGTTTCAATTAGTAGTCGATGCTACTGTCCAAAACGAGCGTGAATACAATAAGAGGATCAGCATTGAGGGAGATTACATGGCTCTTATCATTATTACTAAAGCTAATGTCGTTGTGTTCTGTACGCTACTTCTTCCGCCCAATTTGCTCCTCCTTGTGATCTGTGGAAGGTCTTGGCCAATCGGGTTGTGATCATGTTGACAACTCCGGCCGCGATCCAGTTCTGTGATTGGAAAGGCTCCTATTTTTTCCCACCTGAGATGCCAGAACTCTGCTCAAGGTTCCTAACGAACCTGGTGAGGTAGCCCCTCTAAATGAGCTTCTCGATCTCTCACTGCAGCGTCTTGTAATTTTTTGTAAAATATCAGGGAGATCAATCGAAATTGCAGTATTTGGCCAGATTTCATCTTTTCACTTTCTTAAGTGGTTTTGGCCACTTAAGAAACTTTTTCCCATGGATCTGTATGGGGACATTGGAGCGAGTGTCAATAAGGGGTGTGAAGTTGATCAGCTCATAGTCCCTCTGTTTCGGTGCTCGGTACTATGCTGCTTTTGGTGGGAGTGATCACCGCCACCGTGCTTCCTTTTTTCCACAGTTAGGAAAGAGAAAGGCTATTCAATCCATTCGAGATGCTTAGCGTCATTGGCCTCTTCCGCCGCGGTGTAAGCCCTAGTGATAGATTTTGTTTCCCAGAAGGTTTGTGGATTCTTATGGGCTAGGTGCGTAAAGAAGTCTCCATGCGTTAGGGCAGAGATAAAACTACCAAGCTTTATCTCCTCTTTGAGAGTAGGGATTCTTCTCGCCTCTGCCACGAAGTGATCTAGGACCTTCCCCAGATTCTATCTTTGCTTCTGTTTGATATGGGAGAGATGCCAATGCTGCTTTTCCTCTCAGCAGCTAGAGGCTTACTCTACCAAGAAAAGGTCAGAAAGTTCTTGGAAGCTCCTGATTGAATCTGATGGGAGACAATGGAATCAGATGCAGGCGTCTCCCTTCAGCGTAAGAGGGAAATAGGGACACATGACCACGTCATCCAACCCTTGTAGACTCAGATGGGTGCAAAAATGATTGAAGTGATCCATAGGATTAGCGCTCCCATCGTAAGAGTCAGGAGTCGGCATCTTGAACTTGGCCATCATGGGATGGTTCAAGATCTTTGCGGTGAAAGGAGATCTGTCCAAGTCCATGGCGTGTTCATCATCCTTGAACACGTATTTCAGGATCTTCTCAACCCTCGAATCTATGGGGATGGCGTTACCAGTTCTTTTGGAGTTGAGGTAAGTTTTTAACTCTGTCCTTTCTTTGACATAGCGAATAGTCAGTCGGCTACTGCCACCAATGGATCTAACGATCCTAGAGGCTTCCTTTTGAGCCTAAGGGGAGGCATCCACCCGAGTGTATCGGGGATTCCTCTGTTCTAGACTCTCCTCCGGAGTCCTGTTGCCTAAACGCTCTTCAAGCCTTAAATGGCTCTGGGCGTGTGAGGCCTCCAGAGCCTGAGTGTTGCCCAGCCTCCTGGCCTTCTTGGATGGTTTCTTTTGCTTCTGTTCTCCTCTTCTAGAGGCCAAAGAAGAGACCGCTGTGGGCGGAGGCCCCTTGTTGAGCATTTTCCTAGCGGGTGCAAAGCATTTGGGGTATTTTATTCATGTTGCTCATATTCTCCACCAGATTTTAAAAAAAGGTGCTAGCACACCATTGACCACCCCATTGACTAGGTTAACAGCAGCGTAGTCTTGGTCGGAGTGAGGTCACATCTCTGGTGGGCTCACTTGCTTGCGCTCTAGTATTCACCATTCTGTTTGATGATTCTAGGCTGGACACTGACAACTGAGAGAAGTAGTAGAGAAAGGTGGTTGGCTTTTTGTAAGCTTCCCACAGATGACGCCAATGATGCATCCTAGATTTAAATTTCAAACAGATTTGGGTCAAGTTGATCGTCTGAGTCCGACTCCATCAACTGAATTTGAATCCTACACACCACAATTTTAAACAAGAGGTCAAGTTACGGTGGAAGGTTATCCCACCAAAAATACTCTGATACTCAAGTTAGGAAACAATCTTCAAATTAAAAATGTGAAAGTAAGAATGCAAAGAAATGCAGAGAGTATTTGAGATGGGTGATTGCTCTCGTTGAGAGAGGCTTGGCTGGCTCGTGAGGAGCGTTGGCTCTAAGCACTGTGTTTGTTAAAAACGTAGTGGCAAAGAGAGAGAGAGAGTTTGTAACCTGAAAGCGTGTTTAGCTTTTTGTTGAGAGCTTTTGTGGGCAAATGAGAACGTTTGAACTTATTGTGGGCGAAAAAATGCGTGCCTTGGAGTGAGAACTCCTTGGCCTTTTATAGCCGCTCTGCTACGATGCCTTCCTTGCGCAAAAAAGCTTAATTCCCATGCTCTATTGGGCTCGCTGCCTTTTTTGATGTGGAGCCTTTATGACTGTAATAGGCGTTGCCTTGATTGCTTTCCTTTTGTATTCTATAACTGTTAGGGTTTATACAGCAGACAGGAGGAGGATTTTCTTTCAGGGATGCGCGTTGAATCTACTGATGGTCATTACAATTTAGAATGCCTTCTATGGAAAGCACGAAATCAAGGGAAAGGATCGTTGTTGGTCATGGACGGTCGAATGGGCCAAACTGGGCTTAGCTTACTTGAGGCCTAGTTTTTAGACGGTCCACTGATCTCTCTTCTGGTCAATGGAAGCGTTGACTGTGTCGAGAGCAAGTTGTCCATCCTACTCATGGGCTTTTTCTAGCTCATTTAACCTTTCGTCCGATCAATGGTGAGCGCTGACTGTCCAGGCTCAAATGGGCCGTTGTGAATTTTGGTTGTTCATTCTTATTGGGTCAACGCATTATTGGCGTACCCATCAAATAACATATTTAAATTTATACCTATGATTTCTAAAGAACATTAAAATAGATTTCTTTCTCTTTGCATTTTTTTTTTTGGTTGAGTGATAGAAAAAAGTTTTATGTCAACGGTTTTTTTTTTTTTTTAGGATGAAACCATTAAAATTAGAAAAATAAGAGAGGTTAGAAAAACTCTCCTTCTTTCAAATTTAAAAACTATTCTCATATTAAATAAAAATCATCCCTTTATCGATATATAATGGGTAGTCCTATTATTTATAAGGTAGAAATATGACCAATTTTTTAATTATTTAAATGTATGTTCATTAAAGATCGGCAAATTAAAATTTAATAAAATACTAAAACCATATCAAATTATAATATGTATATATATTAATAAATTATTAAATATATATTTGATACGTCCCTGGATCAAAATTATTATATGGATCAAGGAGTCGTCTGATCTTTCTCAATGAGTCAAATTGAAGCGGTTATAGTCTTCGTCGTAGATAATTTAGCTCTTAGGCAACACAATGAAAAATAGGAGGTTAGAAGATAGTAGGACTCACTCTCCAATATAACTTCCAACGCTTATGTCACAACACTATAAGGAGCAGAGTTAAAAATGAAAATCCAAATGACTTTAGAAGAATCCAATAAATGATCAATGACCACAAGAGAAGAACCTCTTTATCAAACTTGATACCCAAGCCAAATAATTGGTTAGCACATCCTTGAAATTCATTGATATAATTGGTGATCGTGTTTCGTTGTTTATATATTAATTGTATTAATTTTATCAAGTGATATAATTTATTTTTATTTTTTAAAGCGTATATTTCACAACCTAACTTGAAACCCAAAAAAACAACACTAAGCTATCTAGACTATGACATGAAAAATTGTAAATACAACATATAAACCTCAAAAAATATAAATCATCCAATATCACTTTTTATATAAAATATTTAATATCAATATGGATAATGTTAATATTTAATACAAATTTGATACAATGCAACTTATTATCTAGTCCTACTAATAATAATACAAGAGAAATACCGCTCTATAACAATGTCTCCAACGTCACAACACTATAGGGAGTAGAGTTACTAATGAAAATCGGATGGACCCTAGAAAAATCCAATAAAAAGATCAACAATCATAAGACAAGAACTTTTTCATCAAATTTGATGCCTAAGCCAAATAATTGGTGATCACATCATTGGAATTCATTGATATGATTGGTGATTATGTTTTCTTTTTTATATTTTAATTATATTAATTTTATCAAATAATGTAACTTATTGTTACTTTTCAAAGCATACATGTCAAAATCTAGCCCGAAACCCAAAAACCAACACTAAGCTATCTAGATTATGATGTGAAAAATTATAAATACAACTTATAAACCTCAAAAAATATAATCATCCAATATCACCTTTTATATAAAATATCCAATATCAATGAGGATAATATTTAATACAAATTTAATACAATGCAACAACATATTATCCAGTGATGCTAATAATAATACAAGAGAAATACCACTTTATGACAATCTCTTTAAAATTCTAACAAATAGCTTGTTGAATAAAATAAAATATTAAAGAGTGAACCAAAAGATTACATGATAAAATAAACAAAATTTCTAATTTAAATAATATATTCAAACAACAATCATATGAAAAGAGATCCAATAATTCAATATATGATAACGAAAAACCTAGATCTACTGAATATTAATATAATTGACGTCTATAACAAAATAAGAAAATCAAATAAGTCACCTAGACCTTATTTACTACTATGAACAAATGCTAACATATTTACGCCTTTTATCACTAGGTGAGTGACACATGGTTACTAAACATCCAAGACCATACTTGTGACGGCCCGACTTTATTCCACCGCATAAAGCCGCCGTTAAACCTAAATCCTTGACTTAAAATAATAATAATAAAGTGGACATAAAAATTTTTCTTTTCTTTTATACAGGATTGATGAGGCCGAACTATATGAGCTGGCCTTCTGATTTTAATTTCAAACCTGAGATGCATACTAGAAGTATTAATTTCATTTATCCAAAAAGAAATCACGGAAATATGCTAACATCCATCTTATATAGCGGAATATTTTACAAGTCTTCTCAAAGCATCAAAAGGAAATAAAATTAAGCTCTACATTGATTAGCTCCAGCCCGCTAGCTATATCATATGGTTCTACTCAATTTCGTCCTCCATAAGCCTTTCATCATCTGAAAAGTGGCAAGAATGAGCTACTAAGCCCAGCAAAATACTCACATGCAGAAAACAGAGAACATAAATATATATATATATATAAGCAAACATAACTTAGCATACGAAAATCATCATGTCTTTTCTTCCTTAGTTCGAAATTTCCTTAGTCTTTTTCTTATTATATTGTTATTATCTTGTCTTCTGAAAACTCATAAAAACCATTGGAAATTCTTATCATCTTTAGGGATCGGATGGGAGCGGACAACATCGAGGACGGGTTGTGTGTAAACCCACAACCTAAAGCCGTATCCCCTCATTATGCTCCCCGAGGCGGGAGGTAATGCCTTTAACCTGGCATACGGGGCCATAGTCCATAGTTCTTATGCCACCAGAAAGTCCCCTCCCGTGGCCCAGGAGGCAATACTCGAGTGTCACTCCAATATCCTTCATCCATCTTTAACAGCAAGTTTAATGGAGACTCGGTTCATAGTTCTTGTCCTTTAATGGCCATTCATCATAGTTTGAAAGTCGAAAGTCGTAGAGTTCCACTTGCTATCCGTATTACATGCATTTTCATATAGCCTTGTTCTTTACTTCAATAGTTAAAGTCCGTATAATATTAAAGCCGAAGTTCTTTAGAAAGACATAGTTCTTTTTTTCTTAGAATGCAAAAGTTCTTTTCAAAATCGGAGTTCTTTTACATAAAAAGCCAGAGTTCTTTACAAAGTCGGAGTTCTTTTACATAAAAAGCCGGAGTTCTTTTCAAAAGGCGGAGCTCTTTTCTGAAATCTGAAGTTCTTAAAAGCAAGAGTTCATTATTCTTAAAGGCGGAGTTCTTTTCAAAAGATGGAGTTCTTTTCTAAAATCTGAAGTTCTTAAAAGCCGGAGTGATCTTTCTTTAAAATCCGGAGCTCTAAAACCGGAGTGATTTTTCTTAAAAAATCGGAGCTCTAAAACCGGAGTGATTTTTCTTTAAAGGACGGAGTACTCTTTCTTAAAAGGGCGGAGTGCTTTTTCATCAAAGGACGGAGCTCTTTTTCGTAAAAGGATGGAATGCTTTTTCTTCAAAGGACAGAACTCTTTTTTGTAAAAGGACGGAGTGCTTTTTCTTCAAAAGGACGGAGCACTTTTTCGTAAAAGGACGGAGCTCTTTTTCGTAAAAGGACAGAGTACTTTTCTCAAAAGGTGGAGTTCTTCTTCAAAGGCGGAGTACTTTTCTCAAAAGAGCGGAACTCTTTTTCAAAGGCGGAGTACTTTTTTCTTCAAAAACATACAATTATCAAAGTTCATATAAATTGACAGATAATCATACAAAATCGAACATCATTAAGTCTTTTCCTTAAACATGCAATTATCGATAAATGATCATACTTTAACCATCAAATATGAAAAGAACAGAATAAACATCATATAATTGCCTGGATTTCTTCTACTTTGCCTTGATCTTTTGGCCTTCCTTTACTCTACTTTGTCTTGATCTTTTGACCTTGGCCTTCGTTTACTCTACTTTGCCTTGATCTTTTGGCCTTCCTTTACTAGAAACTCCATTGTATGTCACTTTTTCACCATTCTAGTTCTTATTTATAGACTTTGGGTCTGATGACAGTAATAAATGATTAGTCGTCATTAATGATTGGCAGGGAAAATGTTTCTTATTTATGATTCTCTCTTATTAATGATTGGCAAGGGAAATGTTTCTTATTAATGATTGGCAATATAGGGGAATGTTCATTTCCTAAAAGTTTCCTTATTAAATAGACCATTTATGGTTTTACATTTCCAAGGAGTTCATTAATTCTTAGTTAACTGAACTTAATTGAATTTAGATTTCTTAATTAATTCCTGGTTCACTGAACTTAACGGGATTTAAATTTTTCATGTAAACACATTAAATTACTAGTTAACTGAACTTAACAGGAATTAGCTTTCTCATGTAAACACATTAAATTCCTGATTAACTAAACTTCGCAGGATTTAGCTTTCCCATGTAAACACATCAAATTCCTGATTAACTTAACAGAATTTATATTTCCCATTTAATCATATTTCGGTCAACTATCGACGTTGACCGGATTACTCTTATACAACTTCCGGTCAACACTTGTTGACCGGATCATCAACTTCGGCTTTCTTCCCACAATTCCACTTCGGCCTTACCAACCACAAAGCTACTCCAGCCTCCAATACAAAGCCACTCCGGTCTTCAAGTCACTTTGACCTTATATTCATATAATGTACTCCGGCCTTCAATGGAACAAGACCGGATTTCATAACTTGTTCAAGGCTGGTTTCGATTTTCTTTCTTAAAGTGGCTGGACTTGATTCTCAAGAATAAAGCAGGACTTGTTTTGCATCAAAAGAAATCCGGACTTCTTTTCATCAAGGAAATCCGGACTAGCTTTTCATCAAGGAATATTCTGGACTTCTTTTCATCAAGGAATATTCCGGACTAGATTTTATCAAGTAAGGGCGAACTTGATTTCATCTTAAGGCCGATTTACTTTTCTTATTACATTTTTCAGTCAACTAGCGTTGATCGAATTATAAGGATTTGATGACTGAAAATCCTATGTTCAAAAATCCGGGTCGTTACAATACTAGGCAACTATCTTGACACGCAAGTGACTTCTCCATACACCCACGAAGGCGGATAGTTACTTGAATAATCTTTGTCCTCGTGGCATGTGCATGTAACAATTCAATATCTCTTGCTGGTATCCTCAGATATTTCAATACAATAGTTATGAGTTTATAAGCATTCTAACATAAAATCAAAGACCTTAAATCTCTAAAGATGGAATTAGTATTAGAAAATTATAAATTACAATCTGCCTTTTTGGAGTTCATATTTTTTAAAGCTATAGTGTCTTTATATGATTTTCTTTACATTTCCATAGGATATGAGCGACAATTGATTAAAATACTACTAGATGCTCATATCAAGAATAACAAAATCAGGGAAAAGAATACAAGAATTTAAGAGAACTCCAAGGATAAACATCTTACTGTTAGACTGATGTTCATACATTGATTCAAATGCCACACTTTACAAGCCTAGCGTTTGAATGATATTTAAACATCATAGGTTCCAAAGTGGTCATCATGATTATCCATGAAATAAGCAATGAATAATCACATCCAAATTCAGGCGCTGAAAAATCGGAATAAGCCACTGGAATCAACAGTTCAAATTTGAAATTCAAGGAAGTAGACAAGCTATCAAAATTGGCATTTTTGGGTTCAAACAGTGCCTCAAATGCCAGATAGATGACAACCATATTTCAAATAAAAAAATGCAATTTATTGAAACAAAAGATAATAACATGGATTTAAACAAAATATATCAAAATAATTTAAACAAAATTGACTATAACTACCTGATTTTTAGTCTATTTCTAATTTTGTGCCTTTTCCCATCTCCTTCCTTAAAATCAACATTTGTATTAAATTTTTCTCATGATATACTCCAAAGTTCTTCCATTCTGGATTTTTTCTATCATTAATACCCAAATTGAAAAATGGAAAGACTTAAGGAATAGGGGATTATTTTATATTCCCAAAGAAAGAAGAAAGAATTTGCAAGAAGGAACTAAAAACTCACTCGAATGACAACTTTCCTTGATTTCTTTTACTTCTGATGTTCAACTGTCCCTTCTTGATCTTTCTTTTAGTTTTCTTGATCTTTTTCTTCCCTTTTTTATATTCTTATAATGATAGGGGTCCACGTACTTATATAGTGATCTTTGTAATTATTACTATTTTAAATTTTAAATCATTATTGAAATTTTAAGAATTCAACATTAATGTTTGATTTCCCAATTTAATTTAATAAACTCCCAAGTTAGTCTTATCCACAATACATTGGTTTTTCAACAACCATTTAAAATTTGGTTCAAAATTGATAAATTCATGAAAACTATCTAACATTTGATCTGATATTTAAACAGTAGCTCAAACGTGACAACTTTTTATGTTCAAACTATAACAAAATGAATTTAATCACTTTTAATGACCAAATTACCTTAATTTAGTCCATATAAATAATATCATGTAATGACTGAATTTAACTTTATCTAAAAAATTTGAAATATCATAGATAAAGAAATATCATACTCAAAGTTCTTTATCTCAAGTCTTGAATAAATAGTGATACTTTGCCTTGCTATCATTCTCGATCTCCCATGAAGCTTCTCCAACAACTTGATAACTTCAAAGTACCTTTACCAGCGAGATAAAATTTTTTAAAAGGACACAATCTTATAAATCATAATTTACACTATATTTTTAATATAGGTCACCTCATCTATAAATTGTAACAATTATGGATTGATTACATGTGAAGGATCATGTATATACTTCTACAAATAGAAACGTCAAAAATATCATGAACACCTCACAAGGCAGGTAATAGAGCAAATTTATAGGCTATTTTACCGATCTACTCTAAACTCTCAAAAAAGACCAATGAATCTATTATTCAAGATTCTTTTCTTCCAAACCATGTGACACTTTTTTGAAGAAAAAATCTTCAAAAGTACTGTATATTTGAAATCAAATTGTAACTTCCAATGTCTTTGGTCCGCATAACTCCTTTACCAACTTTAAACTACTTGCTTACAATAACGAATTAGGGAAAGTTTCTTCATGGTTCCCTATATGATGTTTGGTCCCATTATCCTCCGACTTTGTCGCAACTAATGGGTGACCTACACTTATGGTCACATAGAGTCTCAAATGTAGTCATACTAATATTAGCTTGAAAACTAATATTATATGCAAATTTTGCCAAAACCAAATAGGTCTCCCAATCACCTACAAACTCTAATATTGACAATGGAAGCATGCTCTCAAGCATCTAGATTGTTCGCCTCAATTGTCCATTAGTTTGTGGATGAAAAATTATATTAAACTTCAATTTTGTCCCCATCTCACAGTATAAGCTCTTATAAAATCCTGATCCAAATCTAGGGTCCTCGTCAAATATGGTAGATACTAAAATCCTATACAATCAAACCACTTTATCAATATATTGTCTTGATGGAGACTAACAAATATGTCACTCTTATGGCTAAGAAATGGGCCAACATAATTAATAGGTCTATAGTCAACAACATCACAACCTCTAGAAGTCCATGGTTTCAAACTATGAAATCTATTACATTATGCTCCCATCCAACTCAGAATGAGCATTAAATGAAATTTTCTTGTTTGTCTTTGGTGTTTCTCTTTCAAATCAAGTATCTTGATACATAGTTAGCTAAGCTTTTATTCAATCCATCTTACTAGAAAACTTTTCTTAAGTCATGATACGTATGTGAACTCTTGAAATGTATGGTATATTTGGAATGATGAGTTTCTTCATAGATTTCTTTCCATAATTCCCTGATATTAGTGACGCAAAGTAAGTTCCATAACCACAATATATCATCAGCCCCAACTTAGAAATCTACTCAATACTCATTTGACAAATCTGCCATTATCTCTTTTAATGACAGATTATCTTTTCACCTTCTTGGAACTGCTTCACAATCATGGTTTGAATATGAAAATAAAATATTATTACTTGAAAATTTTTTGGTTGCAACTACAATTGACAATCTTCAATATCTTCAAGCATTTTCCGTTCTCACATTTTCAAGTGAGTAATTATACATGTCAACTTCTTACTTAAGGCATCTGCTACTACATTATCTTTTTCCAATGTTATCTCATAATTATAATTCTTTAAAAGGTTTATCCATCTTCTTTTCCTTATGTTAAGCTCATTATATGAAAATAAGTATTTCAGATTCTTCTGATCTAAGCAAATAATGAACTTCTCTACATATAAATAATATTACCGAATTTTTAAGGCAAACACAATTGTAGCTAACTCCAATCCATGGGTTAGGTACTTAAGCCCATGGGTCTTCAACTTTCTAGATCTATAAGCAATAAATTTCCTATAATGTATTAGAACACAACCTAACACCTTATGTGAAGCGTCAATGTACACTTCAAATCCTCCAATCCCCTCTGGAATGGTTAATATAGGTGTGGATGTTAGTCTTCTTTTTAACTCATGGAAACTTACCTTGAATATATTCAACCATACAAATTTCGTCTCTTTTTGAGTTAGCTTAGTTAATGGGACAGTAATTTGAGAAAATCCTTCCATGAGCCGCTGATACTACCAATAAGTTCAAGAAAATCCATTACCTTTGTCAGACTAATGGGTGTAGCCCAATTAATAACCACTTTGATATCAGTAGGATCAACTAAAATACTAACTCTACATATCACATAGCCTAAGAATACATTGTCTAGCCAAGATTCATACTTCATAAACTTTTCATATAAATGTTCCTCCCGAAATCTTGTAGTATGGTACAGAGATACATCTCATGCTTTGCTACTCTTTTAGAGTAGACCAAGATGTTGTATATTAATACCACCACAAATTGATCCAAATAAAGGTTGAATACTTGGTTTGTCATGCTCGTAAATGTTGCAAGTTCATTTGTTAATTCAAAAAGTATTACTAAAAATTTATAATGTCCATACCTCTTCTTGAACACTGACTACTAAAGATCACTATCTTTGATTAGTGGCTAATGATAATTAGATTGCAAATTGATCTTTGTAAATACTTGCTTTCCCAAAAATTGATCAAATAAATCATCAATCTTTGATAAAGAATATTTATTCTTAATTCTAACCTCAATTTTCTCCCAATAATCTATACATAAACTCATAGAATTATACTTCTTCATGAATAACATATGTGCTCCCTACAGTGAAATATTAAGTCGAATGGAACCTTTATCCAACAATTCCTATAGTTGCTAGTTTACTTCCCTCAATTCCATAGATTCCATGCATAGAGCCTTGGACATTGGTGCAGTTTTGGGTACCAACTCAATTACAATGTAAATTTGTCACATTGGAGGCATACCAGGTAAAGCTTCTAGAAAGACATCAATGAACTCCCATGCTACAATAATATTTTCAATCTTCTGATCTATTTGTGTTATTACGAAACAAAAGCTGAGAATCCTTAATAGCTGTCATTAAACAATCACCTTGCCTGCATAGCAGACATAAGGGACAAGGCACTACAATCACCCACTCTGTCGAGCTCGAATAAAGAAATCATGAGAATTGTAAATTTCATAAACTTTCAAAAATAATTAATGTTGATAAGGTGTTCACCTACACGTGGTAGAGATGGGTTGGTGAACAAATTTACCACGCACCAAAGTTGCCTGCAAAGTGCAGAGCAAGTAAGAAGCTAGTGGCAAGAAGCAATTTGCAGAATAGTTGGTAGAGTTGACCTTTAGAGTTGATAGTACATGGTTGAGCTTCCAGTGCACGCAACCTGATGTATAGAGCATGCGTGCTACGGAATTTGGGCCATACTTCATCATAAAGTACACCAGGCGTTGGAGAAGAATGAGTAGTAGTAGCAGCGTGGTGCAACTATGGTGGAGCTACATTGCTCCAGTGGAGAACATAGAACGGGTAGGAGGCTAAGTTCAGAAGAAGGCCTCCTCCTCTGTTGTTCACAATCCATGCCACATTATGTAAAATCAGAGAGAGCACCATCAGTGAGAATAATGAAAGAAGAAAAATAGAAAGATAAGAGGAAATGAGAGTTTTCTATTCTAGAGTTATTTTTCTTATTCTGTCTCATATGTAGTGAGGATTCTGTCTTGGGGGTTTTTGTAACAATTTTCATATAGTGATACTTATTTTGTGAGTTAAGTATTCCGTAATTTTTTTTATTTTAGAAGAGGGTTGTCCATGTAAAAATTTCGTGTGTTATTGCTCTCTCTCTCTCATATTAACCCATCGTGTGTGTGCTTGTGCATTTCATTATTTCTGTCCAGCTTGTGTTGTCCAAATGGCAACTATATTTTGCCCAATAGTCTCTTGACGTTATTATGTATGATAAAAATAGGATTTTACCCATATTGAAAATAGAAGAGAAGGAGAGAGAGAGAGGGAGCGCTATCCTAATTTTGTAGGTCAAGTGTACACGGGCCCCCAAATTGAAAAGGGAAAAATATTATATATTTTAGTTATTAAAATATCAATTATTTATTGAATGGCACATTGAATTATTAATGATGCACTTAGTTTATTTTTTATTTGAATTAATTGTTCATAAATAATATTTTCAGTTATAAAAAAATATTATATGTTAATATAAAGAATTACCACAGGTAAGACTCTTTTGATTTCTCATACGAAGTGGTTTGATTGAATTTCAAAAATATCATTATTTATAATTAAAAATTTACACAAAACTATTTGGTGAGTATAATGAAATAATAAAAAAATGAAAAAAAAAAAAGTGATATATCTTGGATTCAAATTGCTGACAAGTTTGGGTGCCACTTGGTCTTCAGGTCAAATTGAAATGGGTTCAATCTCCATACTCATCGATTTGGATCCTACATGTTACAACTCAAAAAATGAGAAGTCAGAGGACTGACGGGACTCGCTTCCAATTTATCCTCTATACTTAAGTCAATAATCTTCCTCACAAAATGAATGATGTAGGAATAAGGGATGTGAGTAACAATACAAGAGAGTGGGTTAGTGAGTCGAACACAAAGGTTGTGTTCGGCGTGGAGCTGCTTTACGGTAGTGCACTTGTGAATAACGGCTTTGATATTGAAGGGAGCGAGAATTGTGAAGAAATTCTCAGGAGGCTTTGTGTGTAGAGTGTGGTCTCTTAAGAGCTATTGGAAGTAGCATTGGCAGGCTTGTTTGAGCAAGAATATAACCATAACTGTGTATGTGCCCTTAGAGTTGCCTTAAGGGTCTTTTATAGGCTATGGGCTAGCTTAGCCCTAGTTAGACACTGAAGCTGGCCACTAGTTGGCTTATGCAGATTTGGTAGGCTATCAAAGGGATCGTTGGTGCTGATTAAGGCAACTGTGATCAATTAAAGTTATTCCTTCTCTCTTTGAAAAGATGTTACATGTTGTGGATATTGGAGTTGTCATTATAAGAGATCTATTGAGTTGGGAGTTGCCATTCCTGAGGGGATTGCGATTTGGGGTGATATTTGGGATGCTTGCTGGTTAATGTAAGTAATCTTCAGCGTGTGGGGAGAGTGCCGTGGGCCGCTTGGATTAGGTTGTGGGTGGCTTAAGCTGTCCGGCCGGCTGGAGCTCCGTCTAGGTTAATAGAAACGTTGATCAGCCCATAGGCTTATGGATCAGATGCTTTCTAGGTCTACCACTGAGTCCGTGGATTTTAGTACTAAGCCAACCCATTTTTACCCTCCCCATCAAAATGATTATGAAATTAAACTAAATTCTTACTATACATATTAGAATTATTGTAAAATTTACATATATTTAGGTTAATAAAGTGACAAAGCAATATTTCTAGTATAAAAATCCTCGTAAGTTGAATTTTAAAAATTATAGAAAATACTCCATTAAGACAATAGAAAATTGTAAATTATATCATCGTAATCTTTCTAAATTATTAAAAATAAGCTCAAAATTGGCCAAAAAAAACATTTAAAAGCATATTTCCCCCCAAACATAACTTTCTTAAAAATAGACTCCAATTTTTTTACAACTAAATATATAGTTATTTTTTTTATAGGTTAATGGCATCAGAGTTTTCTTCTTAATTTACTTTTGAACGACTGGATTAATTATAGTTATCACTCTCTTTTGTGTTTTTCTTGTTATGAAAAATGATAATTAGACTCATGTTGTGACAGACCCGATTATAGAATACCACCTATCCTAACGTCTATCAAACCAAATACAAATCATAATATAAAAATCTATTGAATAAACATCCATACATACATAGGATCCATAACATGCCACAACCTTGTGGCTTTGACAACGAATCAAAACATGTTACCTTATCGGGCCTAATTTGGATAGATGCCTACAAATGCCGTCAAACCTGCGGAAGCATTTCATAAATCCAATATATACTAGGTTTCAATTAAAACCTATGTCTACTTTCTTGATTACAAAATAATACATACATCTAACCCTTTAATCCAAAAGAATTACGACTGTACCAAAAATACAAAAGACAATGTCTAAAATATATCATACGATATCCTCAAGCCCTAAAATTAGACACTGATCCTTCATTTCTACTCATTGGGTATAAACTCGTGCTGATCATTTAAAAGGTTAGCAAAAAATAGTGAGAGAGTAAGTCAAATACTCAATAAGGCACATATATATGTCAAGAAATATATATATTTAATATTTGAAATATAATAGTACATATCAGAATGAATGGAGACAAATGAATAGTCATAAAATATGATTGGAAAAGAAATACTATTATAATATATTTTAAATTTCCTTCAATTCCTTTCCATTTTCTTACTGATCAAATCGTGTCGAAAAATTATTTTTGTTGGAGACCAAAGCTAATAAGCCTTATTGGTTAAAGAAGTAGTCGATCAAAACTTGAATTATATTTACTCCTATATAATCAAAAGCCTTATCCTCCTGTTCAAGACCCAAAGGCGGGCCATCTATATATAACCCTATAGACGGGGCCTTAGTCGTAAAGTGATTTTTAGCAGACAATGATCTTTCACTATAACGTACTAAGGCATGCCGAAATATACTATCTGATAAACATTCCTTAGTCCAATTTCTTAACTTCTTAATTTCTTAGAGAATTATGTACTTAAATTCATACATCTTTGGTGCTCATCCTTTCGGAGAACAGTTCATAAGTCCTTAATATAGTGCAGAATATCCCTCCAAAATTCTTTTCTATAGAGCTTACATAATTTTACCATGGTCATTTATTAGTCATAAGAGTTCATCAATAATGCAAATAAAATAAAGTAGCCAAATAGTAAACAAAAAAAAGGTAGGTTATATAAAATTAAATATGCAATATATTTTGAGCACACCTAAATAACATGGAAAAAATTTAAAATTCATAAACTCAAAACACAACTATGTAGAAATAGGATTTTTAGCCTCTAAATATGGAGTGAAAATTTTCATAACATGCATTTTTAAGATATAGGCAAATAAATGGTGTTTTTTGACAAATCTTGCTATAAAAGTATGGTGAAGCAATAAATATGTATATTTTTCATGTTCTTGCTTCAAAATTCAAATTAGGATGAGTATTAAAACAATAATACTTAAAATGAATCGGAATAAATAACAACAACTAAAAAAGGAAAATTTGAGTGCATTTGTATTAGCCCGGTTTACTAGTTTTCTTACTCGATTTGTTTGGATTCGAGCTCTCGGAGCCCATCCTACACCTTCTCTCACTTCTCTTCCCCTTCGCCTCTCTCTCTCATCTCTACAAAAATTGGACAAAATAGCGAAAAACGAAGTAAGTGGCACTTTTAACCACTCTGGCGCTCGAGCGCTGGTCGAGCATAGCTCAAGGCCCTGGTACACACTGGATTTCACGCTCAAGTGCGCCTCAGGTGCTACTCGAGCCTGACAGTTTTGGAAAATGTGCTTTGGGCACAGATTAGGCACGCTCAGGCACAAGCGTTCTGGAAAACGTGCTTGCCTCTCTCCTTGGCTGCGCCTCGGGCACGCCACTAGCCAACACCCTGCCGAATTGCCCAGGGTTGAATTTGAACCATTCAGCCTAATTTCCATATCCGATATCCTTAATATCAATTATATTAACTCAATAAATCATGATTTCACGAAATTCGAAAACTCAAACCTTACACATGTTCACTGTTTACTAAAGTGGTATGTTAGAGAGTGAAACTTTGGCATCAAAACAATTGAGAATGGTAATCATCAAAATTAAATAAATGCATAACTTTTACATGGAAGCCCCTTTCTAAAGGAAAGGATAACATTATGGGATGTTAATTTTATATGTTATCCATTGTAAGTACGAGATTAGTTACATAATTCTCCAAGATTGCTTTTGGCATCACCAAAATATTGTTAAGTCAAACTAAGGATGAGAAAAGATTAAAATGAGATATGTAACGCCAACAAGTTATTGTAAATAATAATTAAAACAACATACTTAAGTTCAACGAAGATTAGAATAATATTTAAAGGCCAAGTGTGTGATGAAATGGATCCTATTCCATTAAGAACCTCCGTCAAACATATACAAAACTTAAAATATTTGAATTCTGCAGAAATTTTGGCAGAATTTTCTTTTTAATTGGATGAAAATAAAAATACAACCTGTACAAAATAAACCTGTACAAGCACGCAACATTTGATTATCACAATACACCTTACAACACATATACACAAGACCATACATTTGCCATCTCCATCCATGACTCCAATATAATATTCCTATCTACTTTACCAAAATTCATACGAGAGATACCATTCAGGGACCTGTACATATCCAAAACAGAAATAGCGAAAGCAACTATATCCATAGTATAAACCTACGGAAGCAAAAACTATTTTACAACATAATATATAACATGGTATAACTATGAGTCATACAAGTTCTATCCACTGCATTAATTATTTACATTAACACAATCAAAATCCCAAGTCTTTAAGGTCTCCAAGACTCCATCCAGCTCCTTGCTAAGCTCTAAATATTTCTGTTCATCCGGTATCATCTCTATAACTTTATCTGGAAGGGGAAGAACAAAACAGTGAGCCAAAACCCAACAAAGAACCAAAATATGGAAATAAAATTCTTTCATTCAAAACATCAGTACAGATAAGAAAAACTATGAAAATATCTAAGGAACAGAGATGTACGAGAAGACAGGAGAAAGCATAGATCAGGAAATCATAATACTGTAAAGCAGATATCACAGAAATTATCGAAGAGTAAACATGCACATAGAAAACATGAAAGCAAGGGAAATCCATTCTATACATGCATCAGAAATCATAAATCAGTAAAATAGGCATCAGAAAATCAAAAACCGGTGTTAAACTCTGTATATTCTAGAAATTCCCTTTTTAGGACCAAACTAGTAAACCCTACTAGTAGAGGGGGTGAAAATCGAGGATAGATTGTGTGTTACGCACACAATTAAGGCTAGTAACCAGTATAGGAATATCCCTTCTGGAGGGATTATATATAAATATCTCCCAAAAGTCGGTGGATTATATACAAATACCTCCCGAAGGTCGGTGGATTATCAGAAATTCTACCCTCTAGGCTAACGCCTTGAGAAAGGGCGGACCACATATAACTCCATAGATAAAATTATCATCGATTACCAACGTAACATTCTAAGGTATGCCAAAGAACCTTACCAAACTATACATCAGTCCTAGGTCCTAATTAATAGAATCAAAAATACTTTTCTTCTTATTTCTTAGCTTATAGCTTATCGAATATCAGAAAGTCATATAGAATTATGCAGATAACCCTTCATGTTGCTTCAGAAATCTATAAAAACTTAATAGTATAATTCATTGTAAATTTTTCAGATACAACTTATAACATGGACATCACTTCTTTACAAATCTACATTTTCATGTCAAAAATTGTAGATTTTAAACACCAATCCTAAATTTTCGTACCTAGGGTTTCAACGAAACTTTCGGACATGAAACGGATGCTAAATATATGTATATTTATGAAATCAAGGCCATAAATCCAAATACATATACAAAACCATGTATTTAAACCAAAAATCCTCAATTTTTTGAGTTAGGATTTCGGTGAAACTGTCCAGACACGAAACGGATGCGAAACGTGAATCAAATCATGAAATCGAAGCCACAACGCATGATAATTACGTATAAACATCAATTTTTGCAGTATTTTTATCAGAAACATGCATTAATCATGATAAATCATGAGGGGCGAGGGTTTAGAGCGTAAATAACAAAAATGGAGAAGTCAAAACACGGTAAAAACGAAGAATAAAGTTGGAATTACACTTACCTTAGCCCGATCTACCTTTTTTTTACCCGGGTCGGAGTGGAACTACCGGATTTCTCCTCCTTCCTTTTCTTCCCCTTTCCCATTCATGCTTGCTGCTTCTCTCATCGTGGCCATCGAAAAAATGACACAAGAAAATGCGCCAGCGCTTTTATAACCAGTTGGGTGATCGATCGCAAATTGATAGCGCACCCCCTTCCGAAGCAATCTGCTTTTGGCACTCGCTGTTGGACTTGAGCCAACGGCGAGTGCACTCTATTCTTGATTCTGTGCCTCCTGTTGTGCTCGAGCCCATGGTGA
This sequence comes from Nepenthes gracilis, assembly GCA_033239525.1. Lineage (NCBI taxonomy): Eukaryota > Viridiplantae > Streptophyta > Magnoliopsida > Caryophyllales > Nepenthaceae > Nepenthes > Nepenthes gracilis. Next base: position 7,306,682 of record BSYO01000018.1, on the reverse strand, counting down.
GCCCAACTCTGCATCATTCCCATACAATGCTCAAATTTCCAATTTTTCAAATTTTATTTGTTCCACACTTAGTCTATTAATCAAATTAACTTATTTACTAGAATTTACTATATTTTAAAAATATGGGTTCTCACAATCTGCCCCACTTATAAAAATTTTGTCTCCAAAATTTGACGATCCTTAAATTCCTTTGATTGGAGGAAATCCTTCTAACTATCCCAAGTTACTTTCCCTCATGAATATGATTGTCTCAAGAAATCTCGAAGTATTCCAGTCATCTTGATTTTCATTGTCCGGTATGTTCTTTTTAGAGTCTAAATTCATTAAGTTCAATAAGCCATCCGATTTATTGATTACTCCTCCAACTTAATTCAAAACCTCAAGTGGCTAGTGATTTCTTATCTTCCATTCTTATTAAGCTTCAAAAATGGAAAATTCTGCCGATACTCAAATTAAACCTTACATGGGTTCACTACATTTCCGTTGCGCACTTTGATTAATTTCCTAACCATAGACCATCCGATTGTAATCTACCATCCAATCCAATTTAGCTTGACACCCACAATTCTCCAATCAAATTGGCTATGATTTTGGCAATTATATTAGATTACAATCAAAAGCCAAATCAGAATGCTCTATTTCCTCATTAGTTTGTTTGTATGTCATTGAACTGACATCTTCCTAAAATACACAACCCATGATGAATACTTAGTAAACAAATCCCAAAATATCCATATCATGTAAACAAATCCCACAAATCTTCAAATTACAGTCAAATTAAAAATTTTAGTCGTAGCAATCATCAGAAATTTTTACAGCCCTAAATGATACCCAAAACCCCAAACTCAAACACTTAGCAATCTTAGGATCTCATTGGCATACCACTAAGCCAACTGATTTCATCTAAATGCATTATCTATAATCACGATAGTTGGGCTATCCTAATCATCTTGAAACAAAATCATGAGGACTCATCGTTCCATGATTTCATATCGTTGATGCTTCGGATACAATTCTCTAATCAAATATATGGCCATACTTTTCCATCATCTCTGAACCTAACCTATTGCCCAAAATTTCTCTGATCAACTTAGTTAAGATTCTATATAAATCTCAAATCACAAGTAAACTTTGAATATAGAACACCTTACATTTTTCATTATTTCGTGGGTATGTCCTCAAACTGACATCTTTCTAAAATACATAATCTATACTATATATCCTTGAAACATATAGCCATTCATTCTTAGCCTTTTGAATCACATTCCAGGGCCAATGGAAGCTGTAAAGCTACACATGCTTACACTATTCCTTCAAATCATTTATTTTACGAATCCCCAATCTTCTTACAACTTATACCCATTGGTTCATATGAGGAACCTAGGCATACAAACATAATTAATAATTTTTACAAGTCCTCATTTTATCATAGGATCCTCAGACCGTCACAAGGTTAGAAACCACAATTATAACAATCATAAGAATTGTTATAATAAAAAATCTAGACACTAGCAACCTCAAGATCTTGCTGCATATTGATGAGCCTATCAATTTAGATCCAAATGTGCCTCCCTTATGATTCACAATGAGCGAGTTGTTCTATTTATCTTAATACACAGTGATAAGGATTTTTAAATTCAAAATTTCATAACTCCAATACTTCGAATATGGTTCTGTCTCCAAATTTTAGAATACAACATCTTATTGCCCCAATACTCTTTGCCAACATTGTTCACCCATACAAAGGTCCATTATTCTTAAAGATATCGGGGTTCATCCTTAAAATCTTTAGATAGATTCATCCATTTACAACATCACATGATCATCTTCCCTTAGTGGCACAACCATTTACTCTAAAAAATTATTTGACAAAAACTAACTCCGAAGGTAATGCCCACAAATTCTTCAAATGGGAACTCCAATTATTTCCTTTGACCTTTGGTGGAGTAATGCTAACTATGGACTCTTCCTTCACTTACTCCAAAAACAATCCATCTCCAGGATACAGAAAACATAGTCCCAAACTTCCCTCAAAAGGTCTCATTACACATCTTATTTCTTCTTTATGTCATATATCTTTAATCCTCAAATTCAAGGAACAAAATATACAATTTCCTTAAGTAAGAACCTTATCGATTATTTCTAGCTATGAACAAAACAATTTCGATTGCAAACTCTTCCCCCACCAATAACGGGTGTAGGACGCTATTGCGGTGTGTGATGAACATAATTCTTTCTTAAAGGATATTACTACATCTTATCGTAATGTATCAGACGCATCAAGGGTCAATCTAAACAAGCGGCTAATAATTTTCCCTAAATTCCTCCACCATTACCTTCAAAGATCTCATCCTTAGGAATACTAATCATTCCTAAGCCAAATGCCTTGTGGCTCTACGATCCTTAGGAAATATTTGTTAAATCATTTATTAGATCTAATTAAACCTAAGAAGTCCATATACCTTCACAACATCAATCATTTCTTCCTAAAAAGTCATCATTTCAATTATCCACAAAATCATATTCAAGCCAAAATTTGCTATGTCCTGAATTTACATTTTTTCCAGTTGGGTGTACAGAAACTTTTTCCTTTTAACTTAGAGTACTATCCTTAAACGAAACTAATCACGCCTTAGGTTCCTAAATTTTTCCTGAATGAAATCGTCACAAATTCCATTCTACTTACCACAAAAGTCTTGGAGTAATTCTTAATAATACTAAATTCATATATTCCCGACGTTACATAAAGTCCTCATTATCAAAATTGACCCTAATATATCCTCAAACTATTAATTAACAATAATCAACTAAAACCTTTTCTTTAAGGAATATTCCCAAATACCGTGTCAAGGGTTGGCAACATACTATGGTCATATTAATTTGACAAAATATATCTACAGATCCTAAATATCGCAAACCTCAATCCCACTCAGATAAAATCTTTGGTCCCCCAATGACAAATTGTCTTAAAAATAAAAATATAATTTCAAAGTTCCAAACAATACATATATCGAGATATTAAAGATTTTGGGGATGTTGCTTTCCATCATGATAGACATTACCTCGATACCGGTGTTATCATCACGAAACCTCAATCCTAGGCACTGGACTTCTTTTCAATCCGACCAGAGGAAGACAAGCTATTCCAAATCTTACGATTAAACTACCCTCAGATAAAGCATACTCTAAAGATCCCATCAAAATAAAATATTCATTCATAAAGCATGCACAACATATTCTACAGTATTTCTTTATCCTCAAGTCCCATAATTCTTTTCATATCAATCACCCAAATCAACTTCCCCTTCAATCTATTATGAGACAATATCAACTTGTCTCCTCCAAACATTAGATCACTACAAACACCACCAATACCTTTGAAGTCTTCAAGATCCATACCTTAATCTCAAGCTACAAATTTTACCTTATTCATTATATTTGATCATTAACTTTAACATCCCTTTTTAGCATCGTACTAGTAACGTACTGATATGAGAATTTCAATCCAAGGCCAATCAAATTTTCACTTAAACAAATCTGACTACTTGGACCTCAACTAGATACTATCATATTCTATACTAGCTCGTCATTGATTTAAGTTTAAATCCTTAAGGTGCCTTCAATTCTTCTCCTCATCCTCGCGGTTGACCAACACCCCGAGGAAGACCCTTATCTAGAAGTCATGTTATTTCCTATAACCACAAACATCACAAGGTTATTAATCCTCAAATAATTAGTTTAGAGAGAGGGATTTGAATCAATGCATTTCAAAATTAAATCCTTAAGGCCAAAACTTAAAGCATTCCATCTGATTCTAACTACTTAGAATAGATTAACCTAGATTTAGAACCCAAACCGATTTAACCAATGCTTGAGATCAATGTCATTCAATTTAATCACTATGTCCTGGCTTAATTTTAATCTAACTTATGTAACTAGAATACTTAGGACTATTGAATCTAACTTAGTCATTCTAGACTTTATTTACTTATTCGATCAATCGTAATCATTTCCTAAATTTTCACATACAATTCAAATCATTCCTAAGGCATCTCATTTTCTCTAATACTAATTGTGACGAAATGGATCCTATTCCATTACGGACCTCCTTCAAATATATACAAAACTTAAAATATTTAAATTTTGTAGAAATTTTGACAGAATTTCTTTTATAATTGGATGAAAACCAAAATACAACCTGTATAAAATAAACATATATAAGCACACAACTATTTGATTATCACAATATCCCCTACAACACATATATAGAGGACGACAGATTTGTCATCTCCATCCATGGCTCCAATATGATATTCTTATCTACTACACAAAAATTCATACGAGAGATATCGTTTAGGACATATACATATCCAAAACAGAAATAGCAGAAGCAACTATATCCATAGTATAAACCTGCGGAAGCAAAACTCTTTTACAGTATAATATATAACATGGTATAACTATGAGTCATACAAGTTCCATCCACTGCATTAATTATTTACATTAATACAATCAAAATCCTTGCTAAGCACTAAATACTTCTGTTCATCTGGTATTATCTCTATAACTTTATCTAGAAGGTAGGAAAAATAAAACAGTGAGCCAAAACCCAACAAAATACCAAAATATGGAAATGAAATTCTTTTACGTAGAACATAAGTACAGATAAGTAAAACTATAGAAATATTTAAAGAACATAGATGTACGAGAAGATAGGAGAAAGCATAGATTAGGAAATTATAATACTGTAAAGCAAATATCATAAAATTATCGAAAAGTAAACATGCACATAGAAAACATGAAAGCAAGGAAAATCTATTCTATATATGCATTAGAAATCATAAATCAGTAAAACAGGTATCAGAAAATCTGAAACTGGAGTTAAACTTTGTAGATTCTAGAAATCTTCTTTTTAGGACCAAACTAGTAGACCATACTACCCAAGGGGGTGAATAATCGAAGAGAGATTGTGTTACGCACACAATCAAGGTAGTAACCAGTACAGGAATATACCTTCTAGCAGGATTATATACAAATACCTCCCAAAAGTCGATAAATTATCAAAATTCTACCCTCTAGGCTAACACCCTAAGGAAGGATGGACCACGTGTAACTCTATAAACTGAGTTATCCTCGATTACCACCGTAATGTTCTAAGATATACCAAAGAACCTTACTTGACTGTAGATCAGACATAGGTCCTAATTAATAAAATTAGAAATATTTTTCTTCTTATTTCTTAGCTTATAACTTATCAAACATCAAAAAGTCAAACAAAATTACGCAGATAACCCTTTAGATTACTTCAGAAGTCTACAAAAACTTAATAGTATAATTCATTGTAAATTTTTCAGATACAAATCATAACATGGACATCACTTCTTTACAAATCTACATTTTCATGTCAAAAATTATGGATTTTAAACACCAATCCTAAATTTTCATTCCTAGGGTTTCAACGAAACTTTTAAACATAAAACGGATGCTAAATATATGTATATTCATGAAATCAAAGTCATAAATCCAAATACATATACAAAATCATATATTTGAACCAAAAATCTCCAATTTTTTGAGTTAGGGTTTTGGTAAAACTGTCCGGACACGAAATGGACACAAAACGTAAATCAAATCGTGAAATCGAAGCCACAACGCATGATAATCCTATGTAAACATCAACTTTTGTAGTATATTTATTTGAAACATGCATTAATTGTGATAAATCATGAGGGGCGAGGGTTTAGAGCATAAAGAACAAAAATGGAGAAGTCAAAACGTGATAAAAATGAAGAACGAAGTTGGAGATACACTTACCTTAGCCCAATCTACCATTATTTTTACCCGGATCGGAGTAAAACGACCAAATTTCTCATGTTTCTTCCTTTTCTTCCCCATTCCCCTTCATGCTTGCTGCTTCTCTCACCATGGGCATCAAAAAAATGACGCAGAAAACTCACATGGCGCTTTTCTAACAAGTCGGGCGCTCAAGCGCCAATTAAGCGCAGGGCGAGCGAATCCCCTTCCTAAGCAATCTACATTTGGCGCTTGCTGCTGGGCTTGTGCCATCGGCGAGTGCACTCTATTCTAGATTCCATGCCTCGTGTTGGGCTCGAATCTACAGCGAGCCCAACTCTACATCATTCCCATACAATGCTCAAATTTTTAATTTTTAAAATTTTATTTGTCCCATACTTAAGTCTATCAATTATATTAACATATTTATTAGAATTTGCTATATTTTGAAAACCTGGGTCATCACAAAGTGATTGACAAAAATATCCTCACTCTTTTCTTTTTCTCTAGTCACTATCTAAATAATGTGTTGAAACTTGCATTTAATGCCCTAAAATCCACATTAAGCATTTATATCACTATTGGTGCATGAGTTCCTATCATGCATACACTAAGCACAATCCTTTTTTTTTTTTTGGTAAGTAATTAGATTTTATAAATGAAAAGAATAAAGTACAAGTCCAATATTATATCTTCAAGTGTTTTACCAACTTGGATATAGAACAAAGACATGGGGCATTCCTTGAGCACCATGAAAACATTTTGTGAAAACAAACTAAAGTAAAGCAACTAAACAAAGTGAATAGAGATGAATTCTTCGAAGACCATCAACCATCCGGTCGAAGCAGTAGAGAAAAATCATCCAAACAGCCCAACATGCTTGTCAGTCCTGCTAAAACAGCATCCACTCCAACAAAGACTATATCAGAAGGATGTAGCCATTCATGTAACGGCAGGAGATCAGTCACTCTACAGACCAGTAAAAGCGCTAGAGTAGGAGGAAGTAGCCAACCGTGCGTCGGCAGAGAAGCAACCTGGTCAGGGAAGAAAAGCCACTCCCTCTAAGCATATCGGCACGCCCTCCCAGAGAAGCCTGTAGTCGGCACCTCTCACCTAATCGGCAAGTGACCAGCCGTAGATGAGTCACCATACACCAAGCACAATCAAGATGGTTTGACAACACTAGTACACCCTTTGAGTGTGTATTAGGTGTGACTCCTCTTGGCATCTGATATATACATATATTTCATAAGTGCATCAAGTGTAAATGCCACTTGAATTCACACATGTGCACTGTTTATGTAACAACCCAGCTTCTGAAGCATAGAAAGTCTCAGTCATCGAGTCAAAATAATCAAAGGATCAAGGAAAAACTAAAGGTTATCCGGTCAACTGCGTTGACCGAAAAATGTAATAAGAAGTTCCAAACCAGTCTTAGAGCATATTTTGAAATCCGAAATTTTCTCCTGAACTTGAAGTCCGGAGTGGTTTTGTGTGAAGTAAGGCCGAAGTGGCCTGACGACCGGAGTGGCCTTTGTGTGAGGAAAAAGAAGTCCGTCTTCTCTTAGCGTAAAAGAAGTCCCTCCTCCCTTAGTGTAAAAGCAGTCCGGCCTTTCACTTAAGCTGAAATCAAGTCCGGCCTGGTGTGTGATAAAATCGGAGTAGAATTATGGGTGCAAGGAGAATTATGAGATCCCGAAATCAAAAAGCGTAAAAATCGAAATAAAATATCCTAGCTTAATACTAGAGTATTTTAAGGATGAAATCTGGAGTGATTTCTTGAGGCCGGAGTGATTCAGGCAGGAGTGGGTTGTGTAATTCAAAGGCAGGAGTGACTTTATGCCTCCAAGAGGACCGGAGTAATTTCTTGACTCATGATGACGGAGTGGCCTTTTTGGTCTCTTGAAGCCACTGAAGGCCGGAGCATTTCATGAACGTGCAGGAGGCCGGAGTGAATTATAAGTGGACGGTAGGAGTAAACGTTGGCAGCTAAAGAGAACAGTAAATTTTAGTTAAAACCCAATTAGGCGGCAACCGAATGGAGTGGGTAAAACTAATCTGGTTACCCTACCTACTCTCTGAAGAGAAATACGGGAGTAACTTCCCCTACTTACCCCACCAAACCCCTCCTCTATAAAAAGCCAGCGTCGGTTGGTTGATGCACATGCTAGCAGAAGGAAGAGAGTGACGGGGAGAAAGCTTCAAGACGGTAAAAATCTAGGAATCAGCTCTCAGGCAAGTTACTTCAGACGCTATTTTTAAGTTCAGTTTTTAGTTCATTTGCAAATATACTGCACTCTGTTTTGCTGCAAGTAATCGGACGTTAACACGTTTTTAGTTTTCGTTTGAATCTGTTTTGAAGTTCATGACGCTTGTTTTCCTACATTCTGAACTTACATGAAATCCGGACCAAAGGTTACAACTGGCATTTGAAATATGAAACGAAACCGGCATTTCGGCGTGTAAAATGTAATCGGCACTTGGCATGTAATACGAACCGGCATTTGACATATGAAACGAAACTGGCATTTGGCATGAAAACGGCATCTGCTTGAAATTGAACACGGTCTTCTATATGAACTTCGTCCCTTGATGTGAAATGAACACCCGTCTTAACATAAGAATGAGCTCTGGCTCTGCATAAGAAAATGAGCTCCATCCTTAATGTAAAGGGGAACTCCAGCCTCAATGTAAAATGAACTCCATCTTTGTATTGAAAATGAACTCCGGCTCTTTTAAAAAGAACTCCAGCCTTAAAATGAACTCCGGTCTTAATGTGAAATGAACTCCGTCCCCTTGAGTAAAAAGCATTTCATCCCTTTTGGCGAAAATCACTCCGTCCTTTGAGAGAAAAGTACTCCGTCTGAAAAGCACTCTGTTCGAAAAGCAATCCGTCCAAAATGAACTCGGCTTTAATGAACTCCGTCTTTTAAATGAACTCCGCCCTTTAAGAGAAACGAACTCCGGCTTTAATGAACTCCAACTTTTGAGTTTACGCACTCCACCTTTATGAAAGAAAGAACTCCGGCCATAAGATGAAAACGAACTCGGTTTTAAAAAGAAAATGCACTTTGGTTTTAAGGAGGAAATGCACTCTGTCTTTAAGAAGGAATTTGCACCCCGGTTTTAAAGGAAAAAGCACTCCGTCCCTTTGAAAGTAAAGGCACTCCGTCCGAAAGAGCTCCATCCTTTTTGAAATTACTCCGTCCAAAAAGAGCTCTGCCCTTTTGAAACCAAGATCTCCGACTTTTGTTAAAACGACCTCTGGCTTTGAGCACTCCGGCTTTGTTAAAAAGCACTCCGAAACTCCTACTTTTGCACTGAAAAAGAATTCCGACCCCAGCTGAAAATGAAGTCCGGCCTTACTGAAAATGACTTTTAAGAAGGAAGTATTTCTGCTTATGTTATTTTGGGACCCGAGACTGACTACAATCCTAGTAAGTTATTAGGTAAGGCCTTAGAACTTACGGTGGTAATCGAGGATAACTCTGTCCATGGAGTGATTTGTGATCCGCCCTGCCCTCGGGGCGTTACGGATAGGAGGAATTTCTGTTACCGGCCTACCTTAGGGAGACACCCTGTTCTGATCGCTCAAGATGGGATACTTCTATTATTGGCCTACCTTCGGATGGCACACTGTTCTGATCCCTCGAGATGGGATACTTCTGTTTCTGGCCTTGGATTGTGTGGAGTGAACACAATCTATCCTCGATCACTCTGCCCCCTCTGCTAGTAGGGTACGCTAGCAAGATCTATACTATTCTACTATGTTAACCGCTTTCCGATTTCTGATTTCTGATTTCCGTTATTGGCTATTGTACTTACTTCTGTTACCGGTTACCGTACTGACTAAAGTTTACTGTTATCGATTTCTGACTACCGAGTATTGATTTCCGATCTTAAGGGATGATTTCTGTTTACTGATTTTTGATTTCCGATTTATGAAGCACATTACTGTGAAGTATGATTTTTTTTTTGCTTTCTGCCTCGAACCTTACATTCTCGCACCGTTACATGACCGTTTCGCATCATGGTTTTTTGCTCATATGCATAAACCTTACTGAGCCTCAGCTCACTGTTTTTATGTTTTTTTCCCCTCTAGATGAGACAGTAGAGCTGTTACCTAATGAAAAAGAGTAGACTAAGAGAAGCTTTTGAAGGTTTTTGAGGACTTAGAGCATTGTGGAGCCGCTTTTTGAAGAGCTTGTGGATGCAAACACCTAGCTAGAAATGTGATTTTTGCATACCAATTTCCATGTCTATTGATGTTGTAGAACATGTAGATTTTTGTATGAAAAGCTTATGATATATATATCGATAAAAGAAAAAGCTATGCTTCTGCAGGTTCTTAGTTTACTTCTGCTATATATATACTCTAGATTTACTGTGCAGGTCCTAAATGGCATCTCGTTATTATACTGTTAGAGTAGTAAATGTTTTTATGGATTTGTGCCATGGATGGCACATGTGATCCTGTGAATGTTTGTTGTAAGAATTGTTAATGACGGATAATTGTGTTTCTATTTGACGGAAGCTTTTGCCTGTTTGATGGAAGCTTTTGAAAAAAAAATCCGTTCCGTCACAGTTTAGGCTCCATCATTCATGACCACTATATAACAAACGAACTCAACCACCCATCATGCATGTATAATGTGACACAATAGGTTTTTTTTTCCTCAGATGACTTCGTCATTACAGAAACAAAAGCTGAAGCCCAAATAACAACGTAAAGTTCTAAGGAAAAACTGACAAAGTTTTCCTTAAAATTGGGCTAAACCGAGTATAAACAACATGTTGATAACCTGTAAGGACACGAATGTAAATCTCCACACATATTTATGGTTTATGCATGACATCTCATCCACAACACAGGATCATCAGATGCCATGTCTTCTCCCATGGCTTCAATTAATCAATCATATCTACTATACTAACAATTAAGAATAAAAGATGTCAACTAAAACCTGTACAAATCTGGGAAACATTTGGCGGAAGCAACTATTTAAACCTACGGAAACATAAATACTAATCCAATAGAATTCAGAATGTGTAGTAATCATCAATACATAATTTCGTCCACCATTTAGACATTTACATGCAAAATACTAGAATTCCAAATCTTCTGGATTGCTTTGAGGCTTCAAATCTTCCTTGTTATGCTCTATCTAAGCTTGCACGTCCGGTGTCTTCTCTATATTCTTATCTAAAGGGGGAAAACAAAACAGCAAGTCAAAACCCAATAAGGTACTAAAACGTGTAGAATATAATGCTCTCATGTAGAACATAATATAGTAAAGCGGATACAGTTACATGTAAAGTATAAAGATAGTGATCATGAAAATATTAGTAGAATATAAATGCAGAAAATCATAGAACATAAACAAAAAGCATGAGAAAAGTATAATTCCATGTGAAAAGGTCTCGGTAATCATTATTTATGCTTTCATGTAAAACATGTATTCATTAGAACCGAAAACTATGATAATATCAAGAAAATAGAAGCATTCATGGACTATGGTAAGATCAGAAGAACAATAGCATTCTTAGAAATAGAAATAAAACATAATACTATTTAAATATGTATCAAAATTATGAATCGATATAATCATGCTTTGATAATCATAAATTGATAAAATATGTTTGAAAAATCAAAAAATGGTATGAACTCTATAAATTTTAGAAAATTCCTTTTTACTATCAGGAGGACCGCACTAGTAAACCCCACTAGTTGAGAGAGCGAGTAATTGAGGATAGATTGTGTTCACTCCACACAACCCAAGGCCAGCAACAAATATCCCTTCTCATTAGATTATATACTAATACCTCTTGAAGGATGGTGAATTATGTACTAATACCTCCCAAAGGATGGTGAATCATCTGAATTCTACCCTCTGAAACTAACGCCTTGAAGAAGGGTGCACCACGTGTAACTCCATGGATAGAGTTATCCTCGATTACCACCATAACGTTCTAAGATATATCAAAGAACCTAACCAAATGTATTTCAGTCCAGGGGTTCTAATTAATGAAATCGAAATCTTATAATCTATCGTTCTTCAGAAAAATCAGTTATAATCTCACAGTTAACTCTTCAAAATGCTTCAATAATTCTCAATAACTTAACAGTGTAATTTCATGTAAAATTTCCAATTACAAATCATAACATAGACATTATCTCATTGTGAATCAACATTTACATATAAGAAATTATGGATTAAAATAATTAAATCTCTTTATTTTTGTGCTTAGGGTTTTGTCAAACCTTTCAGATGAGAAACGGACACCAAATATATATTTATACATGAAATCTGAGATAAATATTGCAGTACATGCCAATAAATATGAAATTAGCCCGATTAATCAAGAAAAATATACTTTATTTACAGTAAACATGGAGAAATATGGATTTAATGCATAAACACGATATCTGATATATTAAAATGCTGTAAAAATAGTAAATAACGTTCAAAGTATACTTACCTGAGCTCGATCTACAGTTATTCTTACTCTGATCGGATCCGGACGGAAGATTTATCCCCCTTTCTTTCCTTTCTGCTCCCTCCTCTTACTCTCCTGTGGTGTTCTATCGTGCTTCTGCTCCCCCCAAACTCCCAAATACCCTATAAAAACGAAGGGAAAGAAAGTGTGACAGCCTCGGACATATTCCACCACATGAATTCTTTTATTAATGATAACATATGTTTACAGATATGTTCATGTACACAAATGACCTACCTGAGTCTTCACTGGAAGTAGTGTTTAAGGTGGATCGCATTCCACGTTCATTAGACCAACTTGTTGTTCTGGGTTTGGAGTTTGTAAACTCCATTTCGCAGAACGACTGAGACTAGAAATTGATCCTCCTAATTCAGAAAAAGTTTGTTCCAGTTGGCGATCTTACCGGTAGTCTCTATGCTTCGTAAGACCAAGTTTTCAATTTTTAATTACCACGCTTTCACTTTCTTATTATAATAGCAGGTGACTCATTGCTAGTAGGCTATTATCTGCATCCTGGCTGGGTCGTGGACTTCCTCTAGCAGGTCTAAGTGTTTCCTGATTTTCTGGGAGTTACCTAGTGGGTCGAAGACTTCAACTCTAAGACTTGAAAGCCTAATCTCAATTGGAATTACCACTTCAGTCCCATAGAAAAAATTAAAGGGTGTTTCGTGAGTTGGTTCCTTTGAAGTCGTCCCATAGGACGGAGGGTAGCTCGTCGACCCAAACGCCCCCAATGTCCTCCAACTTGGTCTTGAGACCGTAGAGTAACATGTGGTTGGCGACCTTCACTTGTCCGTTTGCCTGTGGGTATGCCACCAAAATATGAACCAATTTGATGCCTAGATTGGTACAATACTTGGCGAAGTATTTTCTAAGAATTGGATTTCGTTGTCGATCATGATGACCTCAAGAATGCCAAATTTGCTCACTATACTCTGGCGAACGAATTCCAAAATATTGTGCTCAGTGTTCTTAACCAATGGGGCGGTTTCAACCCGTTTGGTAAAATAGTCAATACCTATGATGATGAACTTCCTTTACCCAGTCACAATGAAAAATTGGTCAAGAATATCGAGCCCCCACTACACGGAAGGCCAAGAAGCTTGAAAAGATCTCAGCTCCGCGAGAGGTTGATGGTAGAGATTGCCGTGTAGTTGGCAATTCTTGCACTTTTTCACGAATTTCTAGGCATCATTTTTCATTGTTAGCCAGTAATAACCCTAGCGCATGATTTTGAATGCCAAACATTTTCAACCAATATGCGATCTGCATATCCCAAAGTGGATTTCACTCAAAACGTAGTCAGTCTCCTCAGGAGTAACGCACCGAAGGTACGGAGTCAAATACCCATGGTGATATAGCCATCCGTCGACTATGGTGTACCAACTGGCTATCTTCTTGATCCACTTGACTTTGTCCACGTTATCTGACAGTGATCTATCCGCCAGATACCTCCAGTAAAGCGTCCAATGTCAAATACTTGCATTGCTTCCTATTCCTCAATACTTGGAGTGTTCAGAACTTTTCGCATGTCCATCGAGTACTGCACTGAGTTTTTGACCGCCACTACTCTAAAAAGTTAGTCAGCCTTCCAATTCTCTGTTTTGGGGACATGGACCAGGTTTAGCTTATAGAATCTCCGGATGACATCCTTTGCCTTGGCCAAGAAAGGATTACACTCCTTAAAACTCTTATTAATCTAGTTAACGACCAGTTCTGAGTCACTGTAGATGGTCAACCATCTAGCTAAGCATTCTTTGGCTAGTTGTAGCCCGATTAATAGGGCTTTATACTTGACAACGTTGTTAGTAGTTGAAAAATCGAGTTTAAGGAAGTATTTCACCTCAAACCCGTCCAAGGTCCTTAAGACCACTCCGGCATTGCTGCCTAAGCTCGTGGATGATCCGTCCATGTTGAGAACCCATTTTGGCTCTCATGTATGGTAATTTGCTTCCTCAGTGGGATGCTCATTGAGGATTGGTGTCGTGGCCTTGACGTTGAAGTCGGCCAGATCTACCCTTTGATGGCTGGCCTAGGCCGAAATTTGATGTCTAATTCTTCCAACTTGATGACCCACTTGACTAGCCATCCGAAAACGTCAGGTTTCTCGATGATGCTTTTTAGTGGTTAATCGGTCAAAATGACCACGCAGTGAGCCTGGAAATAAGGTCTTAACTTTCGGGTTGAGAAGATAATTGCCAAAGCAAGCTTCTCAGCACGTGGGTAGCATGTCTTTGTTTCAATCAACGTTTTGCTCACATAATAGACCGGCCACTGAGAGTTAGAGTCTTGGCATATGAGGACAGAATTTATAGCCACCTCTCACACTGCCAAGTAGAGGTACAATTATTCTCCATCCCTAGGTGACGTTAGCAACGGTAAACTGGCCAATTATTACTTCAGCTCATCGAAGGCTGCCTGACATTCCTTAGTCCACTGGAATTCATTTGCTTTAGTCCCCTGCAAAGCCATAAAGAAAGGCTAATACTTGTCCCCTGACTTTACTAAGAAGCGGGACAGTGCTGTAAGTTGTCCGATTAGCCTTTGAATACCTTTGATGCTCCGTGGGGAGACATGCTATGAGGGCATTGATCTTATCTGGGTTTACTTTGATCCCTTGCTAAGAGATGATGAAGCCAATGAACTTCCCTAAGGATACTCCGACGACACACTTTCAAGGGTTTAGCTTCATTTGGTGCAAGTGGAGTACCTCAAAGGACTCAACCAGATCACGAATATGGTCGTAGGTAGTCCTACTCTTGACAAGCATATCGTCGACATACACCTCCATACTGTGGCCGATCTACTACTCGAACATCTTGTTTATGGGCCTCTGGTAAGTGACACCCACGTTCTTTAAATCAAAAAGCATGACTCTATAGTAGTAGGTGCATTGATCTGTCATGAATTAGGTATGTTTCTCGTCCTCTGGGCTCATCTAGATTTGATTGTAACTCGAGTACGCGTCCATGAAACTCAGCAACTCATGTCCAGAAGTCGAGTCCACCAACAAGTCAACTATGGATAAAGGGAAACTATCTTTTGGATAGGTTTTGTTGATGTCGGTAAAGTCAACGCACATTCGTCATTTTCTGTTACTTTTTTTTACTAGGACAATGTTGGAGAAATAATTAGGGTATTGGACTTCTCCGATGACGCCGACTATGATAGAACAAGTCCTATCTTTTCAAGACCTTCCGTTAATAATATATAAAACTAATGCCGTAAAATTTCAAACCATTAAATTTTTGCAGAGATTCCTTTTAAATATGGACATCAACAATCCAAATGCATACGCAGGATCACATCAACTACCATATCATCCATGGTTTCAACATTAAAACCTTAACTGTTACATTGAGTCAAATGAGAGATGTTATCTAAATACCTAAATTTAATTTGCGGAAGCATATTTATGTCCTTACAAAATCTTGTGGAAGCACTCTATGTCATAAGGTTAATTTACATACCATAACATGCATCTTCTTGTTTTCATGATCTAACTACCCTCTAGCTATACTTTATATCTATTGATCTCATTAGGCTTTGGCTTAACAATACTATCTGAGAGGGGATACAAAAACAGCAAGCGTGAGCTTACTTGCTCAACAAGGTACCATCATAGTAAGTATGTAAATTTCCATGTAAAATATATTTGTAATAGAAAGAAACATTGAGAAAGGGGCGTGAACCAATTATGCAACTGAATAATGTAGAGCAAGTATGTGAAAACATAACTTTCCTTTATTCGATAAATTTTTTAAAAGCTTTCACACATATGAAAGAGGCAAAAGCATGAAAACGATGCATAAACTTAAACTCATGGGCAAAATCTTGTCTTCTTTACATTATTATTATTATATAATTTCTTTTTCTAATTTCTTAATCTTCAACACTTGCTAGATTCATGAATAGCTTAGAACTTCTTTAAATTTTTTTTATTATCTTGAGGAACCGGGTTGGTAAACCCTACCAATTGAGGGAGTGAATAATTAAGGATAGATTGAATTCATTTCATACAATCAAAGGCCTTGGTTCTTATGCATGTATGTCTTCCTCATCATGAGGACAATATATCATCATAGTTCCTCCTTGTACAACGCTCTAGGGATGGCAGAATCATATCATTTTCTCCCTATACAATGTCCCAATGACGGCAAAATCATATCATATCATTTCCTCCCTGTAAACTCTTCGAGGACGGCAGACCCACGTATCAATCCATGAACGGAGTTATCCTCGATTACTATGATAACTTCCTTAGGCTTGCCAAGAATATTACTCACTTCACTTAAGTGGCCAGGACACTTTGCCAAGGTATCTTTGGGTCTCCTCCGTAATATTCATGGCAGGCCAAAGAATATTACCTACTGAACATTCGTTGGACCAATTTCTTAATATTTTTATTTAACTTGGAAATCTTGATTTTTATTTCTTAACCTTGAATTTCATTCATCAGTGATCATTTTATTGGAGTTCTTAACCTTGGAATCACAGTTCTTGCATTCTTAGTGTTGGCTCTTGTTCATTCACGACCACTTTAACTTCTTAGAAAGCCATTCAAATATTCTTGTCATACTTGATGTTCTTCACATTTCTTAATTCTTTTATCCTTTTTCATTAGTGGCCATTCCCAATTCTTGGTTTTTGTTCATCAAAGCCTTTTTTAATTTCTCTTCATTTGTATTTCTTAAGGATTATTATGCAAATAAATCCTTCGGAATATTCTTTATTCAATTGCAAACAATTTCCTTTAACAAATGCTCATGTTTCATGACATATTATCACTTCTTAGTTTTTCAGATAATCTTGATAATTCTTATCAGCATTACTATTAACAACCTTTTAGATACAATATTTCATATATTCTTAGATCATAACTTATTCTTCATCATAGATTTTCCTATTTTTGTTTCAAAATTTGGTGAATAGTATTCAAACATAATCCAGACATGTAATACAAATTATATACTAAAAACAAATTTATCAATATTAATACATTTATTTAATCATGCACTTTATTAATATTTTTGTAAAATAATGAGAAACATTCATATTTGCATTACAAATCTTTACAATAGAGACGAAGAGGAGAAAATGCAATAATATGAGAAAGCATAGTATAAGGTACACTTGCCTCCGTTCCTTGCTACTCGCGTTCATGCTATTTATCCCCCTTTTGCCCTTCTTCCCAACCCCCACTTCTAATATTTATAGGCAGTGGGAGTTGATGAGAGTAGTCCTAGAAAGTTCCAGACATTTCCTTTCTAGAAACTTCCAGATACACGGAGCAGTTTCTCTACACAGGCTTGGCCGCTCCAATTATTTTGCTTCCTTAAGTAACCGGCCATTTTTGCCTCAAGCCAACGGCTTCCAGCAGCTCAACATCCCACGGCTGCTAATTGCAGCCAGTTTTCCCATGAGGCTAAAGCAGCCGGTCTTCTCAGCTGTAGAGCAATATCTCTCATATTCGCCGGTCAATGGGTGTTTAACCGGGCATTTTCCTCTCTACTTTGCATTTTATCCGATTGGCACGTTGATCGGACAATTTTCTTTTATTAGTGACAGATCATTTTGCCCCTTGAAAGCCGGCCGATTTAGCCGTTAGCTATTCTCGGCTGCTGAAGCAATAGCTTTCCACGGCAGCTACGCGGCTCAACATCCTTCGGCTACCAATGCGGCTTATCTTCCCACAGCGGCTAAGGCAACCTATCTCCATGGCTTTATCCAGTTATAGCTTCCCATTTTGCCGGTCAACAGATATTTGAGCGGGCAGTTTTTTCTTTGTTTTGCATTTTATCCGATCAACATGTTAACTGGATAACCTCCTTAATTCATTTTTACCGGTTAATGAAGTGTTGACCGGTCATTTTTCTTTATTGGCGGCCAGCCATTTTGCATATTAGAAGCTAGCTGAACTTATTTACTTCAATTTATCGACTGAACTATTTTCCAAATCAAATTTAGTTGGCCAACAGTGTGTTGACCATCTTGTTTCCTTAATTCATTTTATTGCAATATTAATCTTACTTGTATTAATTTAATTACTGAAATTTATAATATTTTTAAAAACTAATACCTTACACCGATGTCCAACAACTTCTTCACCTCCTCCCAAATGACAATGAGTTTTTCCACAGAATAATTCTTCTACTTCTGCCTGATGGGCTTGCGGCTAGGATTGAGGCCTAACTCGTTGACCATTACTCCGACCGAAATTTCATATATGTTTGATGGAGTTTATGTAAAAATATCATCATTCTGTCGCAACAACGGTATCAGCTCATCAATCAATGTCTCGGTGAGTGAACTCCTAATCTATACGTACCTCTTCGAGTCCTCCGAATCCAGTGATACTAAATAGGTTGTCTCGCCAGAGTGCACTTGCTGCAAGGTTGCCTCATCTCGATGGTCTAGTTCTCTTGCTATCTTTGTGCCGCCACTTGGAGCAATCTGAGACATATAATATGTCCACCTATTGACTTGGTCACCCAACACTTGCTAAAACAGGTACAAAATTCATATACTTGAGATGCATATACATAATTTTATATTCTTACAATTATAGATACATATTTGGTATTCTTACAAACTTATTCGGACATATATTTTTATATTCTTGTAAATTTAAATCTTCATATGACTTCAAATACATGCATAAATTAACTTAAACCATAAAAAAATTAGAAAATTCTTACCATATTGAGTCAAACAAAAGATTATAGCTTTCGGACCACAAATTTCTTCACAAAAGGTACCCCACATAATTTTCAAAATATATAAAATATCATATACAAAATACATGTAAATAAGTATTAATTAATTAAGGTAGAAATATTCACAAAGTTAAGGTTCTAATTTTTTAAAGCCAAATCATGCATAAACCCCAAAATAAATGGAAGAAAACGGTGGGCTGTGGGGTTAGGGTTTCCAACAAACACAGTACCTCTCAAAACTTCAAAATTGGATACAAAATCAACACATATGCACGCTTAATATAGGGGTATCATAAAATAAATGCTTGGACGGGTATTGGAATAAAAATATCCAAAAAAATAGAACAAAAAGTACAATGGGAGAAAGAAAAGCCTATAAGTGCACTTGCGTTGACTCAATCTACAACTTCCTCAGCTAGCTCCAAGCAAAAACGAACCTGCGAGCCTTGATCTCCTCTTCTTTCTCTTCTCCATGGTGCTCTCTCTCTCCTCTATCTATTTTCTTTGTGAAAATGACAAAAAAAAGGACGCACGGCCTTGAATAGACAAAGTGGCGCTTGAGCGTGCATCGGGTTCACTTCGATTGCCCCGCCATTGGAATCGGCACTCGACTGGTGCCTCGAGCGCCCCTCGAGTGCTATGCTACTGGAATCGGCGTTCGAGTGGGGGCTCAAGTGCAGGTCGGGGGCAGGTTAGGCTTGGGTGCAGCGAGCCAAATTCACGTACACGCCGTCCAGGTTCTGTTTCGATCATTCTAACCCAATTTTTCACATCTTTGGACCCTAATTTTAATTATATTAGTTTAATAAATTGTGATCATCATAATTTAAAATTCAAATCTTATTTATGGATTAAAATTTTATGATTTACAATGCCAATTCCTAATTTTGCCAATTATAGGTCTTTGAGCTTTTCAATCTAATTTTTCTCATATCCTTTGATCTCGATTTATTTATATTAATTTAGTTACTTATATTTATTATATTTTAAAAATTGATACCTTATAGTCTTAGTATATTATAATAGTAATTGAAGTTTAAATTTATCATCTATGAGTGAAAGTAACGTTTAGCCCCATCTACAGAGTTTTATATATGATGATCTACTTTTAGGTTTTGAATAGTAGTGTAAGGCCTTTGTTTGTATGAAAATAAGTATAACTCGGATTTTAATTATCTATTCTTTTAGTCAGTAAAGTCCTTTGAACCTTTGGTCGCTAAAAAATTGTATAATTGAGTATGAATTTTATGACACAATTTGAATAAAAAAAATTAAAATGCTATGTACATTATCTTGAAAATCCATAGCTTCCTTTGAATTTGATTAATTATTTCTTTCAAAATATTTTAATACAAATTATATGATAAATTTTGCATATTATATATCTTATTGAACTTTTGATTCACTTTTATTTCTATTTTCACTAACCCCTTCAAATTAAATGATTGGTCACTTGTAAGGAGGTAAGGTCTTGATCAAGGAGTTGAGATTGAAGAGATTTCAAATTAGATTTAGAAAGAAATTAAATGTTATATTTTATTTTAGATAACATTAGTTCTATATCAATTTAATTATGGTATTGTAATATGAATGGTGTTATGGGATTATGGCTTTATTATGCTTGTTCTGTGACTTGAAGATTTGATTTAGACATAACTCCTTATGCATGATTCAATGTTATGATTTTGTTGATATTTGGAGCTACCTAATGACGTGATATTTCAGATCTTGTTGTTTAATTAAATATTATTTTTATTTTGATAGATTGATATATCGACGTAAAATTTATATTTATCATTAATTGAGTTGTTAATTCGATATTTATTAATATCATTGATTATTGACGGCAAAATCAGACTTCTAGGACGTGATAGAAATGCAGAAATTGGGAACGTCAATGCTATTGAATTATACCGAAGAAGAAATGAACGGTAGCAAGAGAGAGGAATAGTGCTTAATGATGGGAACGGCTGCAACGGCATTCACTAACATGATTGAAAAACTTATCTCTCATACCATCAAAAAATATAAAAATTAAAATTAAAAAAATTCTATATTGTTCATATATTACAAACTTTACAAGCCATTTTTAATAAGAGAATGAAAGAACCTAAATTAAAAAAATTATAATAATAATAATTACATAAAACACCTGAAATAGAAAATATAGATCTTCTAAATTTAGGATAAATATAATTTTAATATATAAAAGTAGCCTAAATTATAAGATATAATTTTTAAAAAGTATAATTTTGATACGTTATTAGATCCGAATTTTGAACAGATTCGAGTTGATCCGCTTGTTTGGTTTCGGCTCCATTTAGCGAGTATGGAACCTGCACACCGCTAAAACGAACAGGAGGTCAGTGTGTCAGCAGAAAGTTGTCCCAACGAAAATATTCCGACGCTTAAGTCAGTAAAGAACCTTCGAAATCTGAGAAGGTAACTGAAAATGAGAATTAAGAGGAAGAGTGTAAGAGTGCGTGGATTTCTAGATGAAAGAGGTACAATGCCGTCTCTTGAATCTGAACGATAAGTGAAGGCAGTAGGCGTCTATCAATAGGAAGAGCGCCTCTATGCCTTTGATTTGTGTTCTTTCTCTCAGTGCGTTTGGATGCTTCGCAGAGAGAGTACGAAATCGCCCCGAAATGTGTAGTCGAGAGCGTATGTTTGTATAGTAGAAAGCGTAGTAGTAGGCCTTAATGGCGACAGGGTGACCTTTTTGGGTTGGGAGGTGTGATCCCGTGAGCCATGTTGAGGCGGCATTCCTTGTGAGGAAGGCACGAGTTGCCTAATTAGCTGGGATTGCTTCCTTCTCTGGTGGGTAGCAGCTTTCCAAGTTTTCTGCCTTCCTTTCATGTATATTACCGTTGGAAGGCTCCACTTGGTAGGAATTGGAAAGATTTGGCGCATTTATAAGAAAGACGCCGATCTTGTCAACGTGTTTTTTTAGAGTTAGTTGGATTTATGGAAAGTATAAAATTAGGAAAGAAGCCGTTGCTAACCGCCTGCTGGAGCGTGGGCAGGCAAGTGAAAAACCTTTTTATTTTTAGGCTCTTCGCTACAGCTGACATTTACGCTTGAAAGTTGACCGTCCCGAACATAAATCGCCGCTTTACGTGCCTTAGTCGGTCAACGGCGTTGACCGTTGACGTGCGTTTGGGCCTTTCAGGATTTGGGTCTTCTTTGACTATTGACCAGTCCAACTACAACATACCCATCAAATTTTCTAATTGTATCCTTAATAAAAACCATTTTAGACAACAGCGGGTTCCCAAAGCAGGACAACCACAACAATATAATAGAGGCTTGTAGAAATATAAGTTTTTTTTAAATTTTTTTTATTTTTTATCCTTCAACATATATTTACCGGTGAGAATGTTATTCTGACGATTTTGAAGGCTATAATTATAGTAATACATTAAAATATATCTACCTATAAATAATTAAAGTATGCAAGAATTTTGAAATAACAGTGCTCCAACAACTCCTACTCCGGAAAATGAACCTGCCTCTGCCTTACAACCATAACTGCACTGGAAGCAATTTTGATGCAACTGAACCAAATTTATAACGTCTTGTGTGATTGACGACCTTCCTCAACTGTTCACGTGACGTCGACGTCGAAGTCGTCCCTTCCATTATCTGGGAACACGTACTTCCGTCCTCACAGCTGAGCTACGCTGACCATTCACAATCCTGCAAGCGTTTAACACATACACCTGGGAGCTGCATTAAGAAGCAATTTCTACTGCCACATGATTGAAGCTATTTTCCTCTTTTTTCTGTTTTGTTAAAATTGCAGTTCCAAATATCCATGCCACAAATAATAACTGACACACAAAATTTATCATACCAAATACATCAAAAACTCGGAAAGGAATTAGCAGCTATTGGCTTTTCAAAGATTCAACTACGGGTGTTCTTCGTGTTCTTGCTTCTTCCATGGAAACCGGGGTGCTTGAGCACCACTTTCATACCCACTGCTGTCTCCGGATTCCAAAATTCTCTTCTCAGTCTGCCTCTCCTTTGTGCTGTCATGATGGGGGCATCCATGATCTCGTCTTCCTCTGTGGTCCTGGATCCATAAATTTGGGACATTAAATTATCAAATCTTTATTGTAGGACAATGAAGGCATCAACATCAGTTAATCACACTAAAGGGTGTAGAAAACTCTGGCTGGGAAATCAGCCACCGTGCCTTTGGTCACTACATCCTCTGCTGGTAACTGTTGGGATGACTCGTTCCTGTGTGAGTTCCACGACCTTTCATACATAGCTGTTTTTCTACTTCCTGGTTTTGGCGCTTGATTCCCTCTCGAGTGGGAGATTGACAAAATGGTAGCGCATAATGCATGATGGATGAAGCTCGAGCAACAAATCAAGGAATGGTCACGCTCAAAGCACGATTGTTGGGAAGCTTTAGCCAGATTGGCAAAATGCTAGCACACAACACTCTTGACAGGCAGGTTGGTTTTCAACATAAATTACAAGCAGATATGCGGTTTTGGCATGATTGTCTCAGCCGTCTCACTTCAAACTTGAGAGAAAACACGACAAAATGAGAGAGAAGAACAGGGAAAGAGGAAGAGAAGATTATATGATTCGAACAACAGTTTTTTGTTTGGATTTTCTTCTAATTTATTGTACGATATACTAAATTGTGCGCGGAACATTTCTAATGATTTAGTTTCACTTTCACTCTTGTGTGGCATAATTATCTAGTTTCCTAGTTTCCACTTGTGTAGTGTTGTGCAAAACTTTGTTGAGTATGCATATTGAGAGATACAATAAGCTTGTGCAATCTAACTCAAAATAATAGAGCGATATTTAGACTCCCAAATCTAGTAGTTTTTTCCTGTAGATTTGAAGTGTTTTTTACGTAAAAATTGTATTGTTTGTGTATAATTGATTTACATTTACCAATGTATTTGTGTTGCGTTGTGATTGTTTCGTCATTTACCTCCTCGTAAATTCAAACAAAGGGCAGAAAATCAACATTGGATGAATTCTCACAATGTTTGTCGGTGAGTTTAGGGCCTTCACCCAACAGTAACCTCACCATTCTTCAGACACGATTCATCTTTGATGGGTCAAAAAAGAGGCTAAGACTACGTACCCCCAGTCTATTAAATAAATTTGAGAAATGATGCAAAACTGCATAAAAGATTCTGCTGATTTGTAATGTCTCCTCCAACATAGGGAAGGTCTCTTGACTCATGCAGTCTACGGCATCCAAGCATTTGGTTCAGACATAATTGAAATAGCACAGCATCTAAAAATAGGTTCCCTTGGAAACTCTAACTAGCTTAAAGGGAGCGAGCATATGGCATTCACAATTTGGAGCATGGAGTAGGGGAAGGTGAAGAGAGAAGGAAGAGCATAGAAAGAAGTATTGGGCACATGAGATTTTATTTAATGGAATTGGCCCACAGAGACTCATTAGGGATGCTAGCAAGAAGATATTGTTGATCTTGCAATGAAATGGTGAAATTTGGATTTGAATTTGCCGAGAGACAACTAATAGATTCTTATTCATATTTGGCAGATTCTTAGAGCAAGAGTCTTGATAGATCTTGCAATGAAATGGTGAAATTTGGATTTGAATTTGCCAAGAGACAACTAATAGATTCTTATTCATATTTGGCAGATTCTTAGAGCAAGAGTCTTGATAGAATAGTAAGATTACTTTATTATGACCTAAAAATCTAGGTTCAAACCATAGGAATAATCTCTCTATAAAATAAAGATAAGACTACGTACATCTGACTATTTCTAGACACTATAATAAAGATAAGACTACGTACATCTGACTATTTCTAGACACTATAATGCATAAGTCTCATGCACTGTGCTACCTCATGATCTATTTGCGCGCGCAGCCTAGTCTAGCATGGAAGGCTTCTTTTTGTAGGATTTTGGATCACTCATTGTAAGTTTTACACCCATTAACATATCATCAAGTGACATGCCGAATATTACACAAGACTTAGCTTGAGCGGAGGAAATTTCTACGTAATGCATGATGGGCATCTAAAGAGAACATTGTTTGCCCAAAAGAGTAGCTCCTGATGCATAACTGAGGTACGCACATGTATAATTGAGGTTGTACTTGTTACATGCTTGAGGAGTGTTAATGCGTTGTTTATCCAATGAGTCTGCATTTGATGTACATCTAAAGGGTGCTCGTGCATCGACACTACTATAAAAAACTATACTGACAAGATTTTAAGGCATTCAATGTGGCTCTTTTCAGTTATTAAGCTTCGACACAATGAAAAAAGAAAAGGAAAAAAGAGAAAATGAAGGTGAAGAAAGATTTCCTCATCTGATTAGACTTCTATTTTCCACCAACCTTAGATACATTGTTTTTATTATTGTGAAAAATATTTTACCAGTCATTTTCTTCCATTTATTTTTATATTCTCTATTACTTAGGTTTATCATTACAAAGTATTGTATACTTGTATTTATTGAAATTTTTATAACTAAAATTCATCGCATAGTGGATATTTTTCAAACTCATAATCTTGTGGTTTTTATCCTATTTCAAAAAAAGTTTTTTACGTAAAATATTACGCCTCATTATTTATGATTGTTGTTTTATATTGAATATTGTCATATCATCTCTTCACAAGATCAAAGAAAGGGTTTAGAAATGATTCTTGTGGAAATTAGTTCTTAACTTTGTTAACAAAGCTTTAACATCTAGAACCCTACACCTTTCACCCTTTCTTCACTGCGCGTATGCAAAAAGAGAACACTTATGGCTATCGTTTGCTCACAGAAATGGGAACAAGAGAATAGGATTAACATTCCTTCCACACCCATGAATAGTTCCTGTTCACTTTCTTTGGGTACTGGAAAGATAGACATTGGAATAAGGGCATTTTGATACAGAAATAAGAATCAAATACCATGATCCCTAGAAGGTAATGAGGTCACCCACATTTGAGGGAATGGATATCCTGTGGGAATCTTGTTACTGACTTGAATTGGTGAACTTTCTAATGCTTCAATCAGAAAAGGATCCCATTTCTTCATCTCAACTCACAGCATGAAAACATAGCCTTACTCTCCGTTAAACTCCTAGAGCTGAAGCAATATAAACTTACATCTCGATAAGGAAACTCATCAGCTTCAAGCATATGTACTATATGACCCATTTTTGGTCTCTTTTGAGAATTAGGATCCACACAGCGCAAGGCTACTAAGAGTGCTCTCTTCAGTGCCCTGGAAGAAGGCTTGGCAGGTAACTTAGGGTCCAAAACACCTTCTGCATTCCGGTTCGAAACCATTGTTTTGAGCCAATCAACTAGGTTCACCTGAAAAAGTCCAGGAATCAAGCAAACATTAAGAAGATAAGGATCAAAACATACCAGTGGGCAAGACAACAGGGAATCCAGAAAAAAAATGATTTGAAGTGATTAGTCAATGAGTATAAACCTCTCCTGGTGGACGACTATAATCCACTGGGTTCCTTCCAGAAATGATCTCCATCAAAAGTATCCCAAAACTGTACACATCACTTCTTTCATTTAGCATACCAGTGCTGGCATACTCTGGAGCAACATATCTACCAAATAGATTAAGAACTTTTCATTGTTCATCTGTTTGATGAATAAGGCAAAGCAAAAGGGCAGCAGTGACCAGAATAATGATAATGAAGCAATTACAACTAACCCAAAAGTTCCCATCACACGAGTTGTCACATAGTTCCTCTCTGAGCCCAACAGCTTTGCTAGGCCAAAGTCAGATACTTTTGAATTCCACTGCTTATCAAGCAAGATGTTGCTTGACTTAATATCGCGGTGTACAACTTTGGGCTCAAGCCCATCGTGCAAGTATGTCAACCTATAATGGTCCATTAGTTTCAAATGAATAAATGAGAAAGAATCAAATGAATAAATGAGCAAGAATCGGACTGAAGCTTTCAACAACAAAAATATTGAGAACATGTACCCCTTAGCTGTTCCAATGATGATATTCATTCGAATATCCCATGTAAGAGGACTGCAAGGCCCTACCTCTCCATGAAGCCACTGTTCTAAGTTCCCATTATTAACATACTCATATACAAGCATCCTAAATAAATCATTGAGGAAAAATATCAGTGGAGGCACATAGAAGTAGAAATATTAACTATACTACTCTGTTAAGCAAAGAAAATCAGAGAATATATGCACAAAGGCGATTTCACAATGGAGATTAGAACATGCTGCAAATGTGACGATTTCAAAACAAATACCTGTGAGCTCCTTCAGCACAGTACCCCAGCAACCTCACTAAATTCTTATGGCGAACCCGTCCAATTGCTTCCACTTCAACCTTAAACTCTCTCTCAGCTTGACCCCTGAAATTACCAGCCAAAAAATCATGATTAAAGAAACAAACAAGCGACGTTAAACTCTCTCTCAACCGCAATTCTTCCACAAAAAGCTACATGCAACGTTCCACTAAATGATATATACAAGCAATACCGCAATACTCCAAGTGGTTAATGACATTCTAAATCTGCATATCAAAACCACCAAAAAACCAAAGCAATTGCAACCCAGAAAAAATCTTGGTAATAAACTGACAAATTGTGTAATAGGCAAAATTTAACCTGTTATTGAGGAGGTTTTTGACAGCCACTTGGGTATTGTTCTCCAACACACCTCTGTACACAATCCCATACCCACCTTCACCAATCACATTCTCATCAGCAAAGCCATTAGTGGACACCTCAAGCTCTCTCAGAGTATACCAATGTCCCCATCCCAAATGTGAAACCTCCGGCACTGCCAAGCCCATTTGCTCTCCAGACCTCCCCTCCCCGCTACCGTGCGACGACCCGGTCCCCCGCTCCGGATATGATATCCTGTGATCCTTGCCTATTTCTATGTGAATTCTCTGATGCCCAATTGGACCCTCGTCATTTGAAGGTCGAGTAACAAGCCGTTGATCCGATCCGTTAGCTGGGTGCGATTCAGGTGTAGGGTCAGTAAGGTGTGCTTTTGGGTCTCCGGAATCCTCGATACGGATTTCAGTTATTTCTCTTGAGACGTTTGGGATTGTGGGTTTCTGAGAGATGCCAATTTTGTTGGTGGTGTCTGATTGGGTGTTTTTGGTGTTGTTGTCGTTGCGTTTTGAGGTGAACCAGAGAGAGATGAGGAAGAAAACTAGAACAATTCCAGCACCAACGCATATTCCCAAAACTACCCATAATCTTAGGCCAAAGATTAAGGTTCTCTTTGAGAGCTGATCATTCAGAAACCCAGTTTTGGTGTCTGACATTTTCTTCTTCTATTACTATATTATTTGAATATTGAAATCAGCGGGTTCACGTAGAAGAAATTCATGAGGTAAACAGAAAAATGAATAGTATAATGGAAACGAAGCAGTGGATGAAGATGGAAGAGTACGAAACTTGGGGACTGTAGTAACTGTGAGTTGTATTTTAGGGGGGAAGCAGAGCAGATAGAGGATAGCAGCTGGCCTGATAGAGACTTTCTTAATAGTTTAAAAAAAAAGATTGAGAGAAAGACAGAAGAAGATACCCCACTTCATTTGATACTCTGACAAGTAAGGAGAGAATCCAATTTATAGAGGACAGTAAGCATACGATCGTATCGATTGTCAGTTAATCTAATCTGGAATTTCTCGGGGGCAAAACTATAAACATAAAATTTATCATTACTTATTATTTTTTAATTTGATTACTTTAAAAAAAAAAAAATACTGCTTGCGGGAGATTTTCACTGGTGAAGTTACATGATGCTGGCTGGATTGAGTGGATTGTGTCATTCCAACACGGTTGTAACTCGGCCGTGCCACAGGTTATTCAAGCTCTTAGCCTAATATGGTGCTCAGGCTCATTTCTATTGGATCGTGCCATACGAAGGATTTGCAAGCCAAGCGGGCCAAAACATAAAAAGGGAAAAATATATGTGTATAAATTATAAATAAGTATATTTTATTTTATTAATCAAATATTTAATATTATATTTTATAAATATTAAAAAAAAATCACAATGAATAAATTAACAATAGCTCACACATTCTTTCATATTTCACTTATTCGGCTGCTTCTAGAATTTTTTTTTATATTGCTTAAAATAATTAGATATTTAATATAATTTTTCTTATGTCTAACCAATTTTTAAATAAGATATTTATTTCTATAATTTTTATGTCATCGTATTTATTTTTGGAATGATACTAGGCCTAATAATTCTTGATTATAAAAGCAAGCAAAATGGATATATACTTGTTAACTCTTGACCATTTCAAAATCTGAAACTCAAATAAATCTACATCTCAAAATGTGATCGGATGAAAATAATAGAATTCATCTAATATTGAATTTTTACTAACAGGTTTGTGATCCTCATCGACTCCATGGAAGGAGAAACAAAATCTTATTTATCTAATTACCTCTATTACTGCTTGCTTATACGACTTGAGTGGATGGTTCTTGTTTTGATTAGATCCATGCTAATTTATATTATATGTAAGTAATATTGTACTCGTATCTTCATTTTTTCTGTAGCATCATTCATCCATATATCATCCACAAGTTAGCTATGTTGAGACACTTCCATGGTTCTAATATTTGTTGCACTCCTTCACGAACTCGATAGAGTTTTACCTTATGATTGGCCAGTAGTTTCTATGACTTATTATCTTGAATGTGAGACTCTTGTCTCCCATGTGCGCCCCATAAAATACCAAAGTGCACTTCTTTGGGTATATAGTCGACTTCTACCAAGGTCATTCAGCACATGTATGATTAGTAACTACTACAATATAATGATCCATATATTATCATATACTAGCTGTAAGGTTCCCAAATCAAAAATAGAATTAACATCAGGCTAGGTATATTTCTCTACATAATATTGGATGATTATATATGTATCTTGGAACCTTTGATGTTTAAAACACCACCTAAAGCTCCCCGCTCACCACACGCTCGAATCCGCTCAAAACTAGAATTGCGCTTGATGTATGAAGCCCCGCTCGAGCCGAAACACCAAAAGCCCACCTTTGATGCATGCTCGGCTCGAGCCGAAGGAACCATAGCTACCCCGCTGAAGTAACCTTCGGAAAGCTCCCGCCCGCCATCGAGCGAGCCTTCGAAGCTTCGAGCTCTCGCGCCTTTGTCCCGCTCGAGCGGAAGAAACCAGAGCCGGCCCGCTCGACGCTCGCTCGAGCGGCCCAAAGCCTATAAATAGGCGGCCAGGCCAGCGGCCAGCAAGCGCGAGAGAGGGAGGGAAGAGGAAGAGAGAGAGAGAGAGAGAGAGAGAGAGAGAAAGAGAGAGGAGGAACCACGAAGAAGAAGAAAGGAAATGGAGGCTTTCGAGTCCGATTCCGAGCTCAAGCTAGTTGGAGAATATGTAAAGCACATCGAGGCAAGTATTCTCATACTCACTATTTGTTATACTGTGATTTTGTCGTTCTGATACCCACCCCAAACTATGAAAAATATATAGTCCATACTTAATGACGGAAATCTAAGAAAAGAATCATCATATCCCAACCATACATACATAATAGCCGGACGATCGATCTCATGAAATTCTATCAGTTCACAAAGACCGGATCCCTCAAACGAAATGTTATTCCGGTCCACATGAAGTAAATGGAAAATATGCATCCCCTTGTTATGAAAACTATTGATGGGCATTCAAAACCGTAAGATTTAACTTGAGCTCAGGAGACCCCAAGGTGATTGGCTCATCAACGGTAAGGAATTCCAATTCCTCTTAAACACTATTAATCATGCTTATGAAAGATGAATTACGAAAAATGCTAAAGTTTCCAAAGTGAAGATGAGAACGAATGGGAAAATAGAACGGAAGGAAGTCCACAATGACTATGTGAATGATGAAACCTCCCGTGTGGTGGGAGATATGATATATGAGATACCTCTACGAAAAATGCTAAAGTTTCCAAAGTGAAGATGAGAACGAATGGGAAAATAGAACGGAAGGAAGTCCACAATGGCTATGTGAATGATGAAACCTCCTGTGTAGTGGGAGATATGATATATGAGATATCCCTGTGTGATGGGAGATATGATATATGAGATACGGTGGACTTTCCTTCAAAGGAATTATGGAAAGAAGAATCATGAAACTAGGACCATGGACTCTTAGACGGGTAGTATTCTCTAGTTTGACACGTCCATCACGGTATAAACCTGAAGAATACTTGGGCCACGTATTCTCGTTTGCTGTGTGTAAGCGGTGATGTCCGTGTCACGCCTTAAGATACTAAGGAAATGGGGCGTCGATTGGCACGATGTGCGACGATAAGGCACGATGTGATGTGTATGAGGGTCGTTAAAGATAATCCCTCATGATCTTAGATCATGTGGAGTAATGATCCTTTCCTCATTCTCTCGCATCGTTTGCTAGTACGACCTACGGATCCCTGGTCCGCAAAGATTAAAGTAAATGAGAAAACATGATTCAAACGACAATTAAACGTTACAAAACATGGTCAACGACAAATCGGTACTTCTAAATGTTTCTTCCCTCACATGTCACGTTATATCTCAAATGCATGTTACCCCTTGTCATGTTCACAGTTTGACAGTGACGTATGATGATACTTGCTGAGCGGTAAGCTCACTCTTGCTATCTGTTGTTTTTCCTCCCAGATGAAAGCATTTAGATAGAACAAGGAAAGGCTTGCTTGACGGGACTAGACAGACAAGTGCAGCAAAGATTTGAACATCGAAATTTGATATGGACAGCCACTCGGGGTTAGGTATGGCTTGTGGATGTTTTTATGGTTTTATTATGCTTCCGCAGTTTATGGTATTGTAGTATGCTTCCGCGCTTTGTTTTGATATTTTCAAGGTTTAGGTTATTATATGGCATCTCTCTAGATCTAATACAGTAGAGTCAGAATACTGTATTGAAGCCATGAATGCTCTGGCAAATTTTGAGATCCTGTGAAAAGTATACTTGAGTAGAGCCTATTTAAACATATTATATATCGGTCTTTTGACCAGATATAAAGAAAATTCTGGACACTAACAAAGTAATATTGACGGAGGGTTATTTAAGGAAAATAACCTTGTTCGTCACACTAGCTTGCTACCTTTGCCACTCAATTGGCTTTCACATGGTCATTTGGTAGTTTATCGGATTGAATGTACTCCAAGTAAGGGTTCATCCGAGTCATCTTGTTGGATACTTACAGAACTTCATGATACTCCTCAATGTCAAGTCTCTATAGAATCTTTAGCATATCCCAGTTGAATTGCTCTGGGCTCCTTGTGTAAGGTAC
Source organism: Nepenthes gracilis (assembly GCA_033239525.1). Lineage (NCBI taxonomy): Eukaryota > Viridiplantae > Streptophyta > Magnoliopsida > Caryophyllales > Nepenthaceae > Nepenthes > Nepenthes gracilis. Next base: position 7,274,391 of record BSYO01000018.1, on the reverse strand, counting down.
CAGTTTTTGAAATATAATAAAGATGAATAATAAAGTTAAAATACGTGAATCGAAGTCGAAGGACATGAGAGAAATCGGATTGAAAAGCCCAAAGATCCGAAATTGGCAAAATTAGGAACCGAAGTTGTAAACCATGAAATGTTAATTCGTAAATAAGATTTTGAGTTTTAAATTACGACAGTCGTAACTTGTTAAGTTTATATAATCAAAATTAGAGTCCAAAGATATGAAGAATTTTGTTAGAAGTGTCAAAACGGATATCGGACGACGCAAAAACGAAGTAGACTTGCTACAGGCTTGACGCGGGCCTAACCCGCACCTGACCCATGCCCGACCAGCCCCTAAGGTGCCACTCGGGTGTGAAAAACAAAATGCGTTACCCAAGGAGCGCCCGAGGCTCGCCTGAGGTGTGTTTAATAGAATTACTCGCCCGATAAGCACCCAATAGGTGCTCGAGCAAGTCCCTTTTGGTGTCTTGGTACCCGAAGAGCGCTCAAGTGGCTCATTGTATTTTGCCCATTATGTTTTTACGTGGAGAAGAAAGAGAGGGAGAGAGAGAGAGAGGACACAGAAAAGACAGAGAGAAGGAGCAAACGAAGGTCTTCGAGTCCGATTCGATTTCATGCTAATTAGAAAAATCGTAGATCGGGTTAAGACAAATGCATCCATACCCTTTTCTTTTATTCTTTTTTATTTTTGTTCTATTCCGTTCAGGTATTATTGTCCCGATACTCGACTCATGTATATATTTATGATACCCATACCTTGATTATGCATATATATGAATTTCTTTTTTTTTTGTAAGTAAGTAATTTTGGATTAAAGGAAAAAAATTATACAAACTATGATTTATCTCCAAGTGTTTTCCGACTTGGATCTAAAGTATAAATGTTAGGGCATATCCCAAGCACTTTGGTACATCAAATGGCACCAAAAAATAGCACAAAAAAACCGGGCCCTCTAAGGGGACAACATTTGTCAATACCGACAAAAGCCGCGCAATGCATAAAATCGGACATTTACAACACCTCGGTCTGTTGCTCAAATCCACCGAGCATGTACTGGAGGAGCATTTGCATTCTCCGGGCAGCATCAGCAACATATGAACACGTTGGACCACCTTCATTTGCATATCAGCCACCAGAGAGTCTTAAACTCGCCCGGTATACCTCGGTAGAAAGCAGCTTAACCCGTAAAAACCCGGGCAAAAGACATCTAAGGCAGAGATCTCGGACAAATCATTTAGATTCAAGGCATACAACTATAGACAGAGGCTGCAGAAACAACTGCATTGAAACACTCAGGGTGACATCAATAGCATGCACTACGGGCGATAACTAACAAAAAATAGCCACTGCAGTATTTTTGTATCAGCACCAGCACGACAATATCACTCAGGTCAATACATTCCTCGGACAAAAAGGATCACCATTTCAGCAAAAAACTTGGCGACTGAGCCATACACATCGTCCCGGACAGATTTGTCCTGTTACACAAACTGCATCACACCCATACTAATTCCACAGTAAGGTTGAGATCAGTAAGAGGCGCACCAGCACAAAGTGCATCAGCACCAACACCAGCACCCTATTGATCAGGCATAATGCCCATCTCTGGCATATTTTGGATCCCAAATATACAGTAGCATATTCCTGCAGCATAAGGTATAGGCTGAGTAGGGCACACAAACCTGCCAAACCCCAAAACTGGCTTACTTGGCAGAGTGTCAAAACCAATGACTAGTTGAAAACCATACCCAGTGCTAGTCCCATTCGAAATAACCTGGCAGAAATCGTCACAGAACAAACGCTGGTCCCAAGGCAACAGCAGCATCATACCAATCCGCAACCTCACAGAACAAGTTTGTTTTCAGTCAGCTAAAAGCAGCATTCATGCTTGAGGAACCCTTAGAGTTCTTGGAAGCAGCTTTTCGCTATCTCCTTGACTTGACATGTTTCCAGGTTCCATCATGCACCGTAATACCTTGATTGTACAGCACATCTTTAACACCGCGGTCATTCCGCCGATGTGAGCACTTAGATTTGTCAAAATTTATGAGGCCCGCCACTAGTCCATCCAGATCGCTATATTGGCAAGATGGAAAAATTGTTTTCGTTTCCAGCAGAAAACTAAGAAATCTAAAAATAACCTTCCTCCCATCAGGAGAGAAGGAAACTATGTGTGGTTGGGAGAATTTAGCAACCACCAACAATCTGAGGGCCTCAAAAAGTGCACCGGAAGAGCTGTTTAGGTTCGCCTCAGTCATATATATATCAATTTCATGTCATAATTTGTGGATTTCGACCGGTTTTCATATTAAAACCCTAACCCCGTGCTCGGGTGGATTCGGCCTCTAATATTTGAGGCTTTTGCTTGAATTGGGTCTAAAATATTATTACACATATCCTTTATATGCTAATTTACCAATTGGATACCCAATTTGATAAATTTATGTAAAAATCCATTCACTAGAACCTTAAGATGTGCCCGGACCTCATTTAAGCTTCAATTTTGAATTACATGCATAAATTGGCTAGAGATTATAATTACCCATATCTTGAATTTTGCAATTTACCCATTAGATGTCTAAATTTCTGAGAATCATCCGATATGCACAATCGGATACTGTTCACGCATAGGTACACTTCACCTGAGCCACTTTGGTAAATTTTGCATAAATTCCACATTACTTAATTGTTAATTAAGTTGCATATATATTTATATATGTTTAAATGTGTAATCCAAAAAATATTGTTCTTAAGAAATCATGAAGATAATCGTTATTCGGATGCCCTAAAGTTAAATTGGGCTCACGGTGGTAAGAGTTTCCTCCTTTCCTATGCTAAATGATGGTTATGCATATAAGTTAAGTATGTAACGATTTAAACCCATAAGAAATATGAAAATTGCATAATGTATGGAGGGAATGCCACAATTTGATATATGATTGATTTGTTCTTCTAAAGTAAGAACTATGTGAAAGAAGTTTGGTAGACATTCCATTAAGAAATGAGAAATCCTAAAACTAAGACTATGAATTTATATTTAGAAGATAGTATCCCCTGGCATGCCATTAATATTACAGTGGAGACTCAAGAATTACCCTGGTCGCATATTCTAGCCACTTATTGGAGCAGGTGATATTCTTAGTACACCTTAGAATACTACTGTTGAAGGATGAGGATTGCCCCTGGGTCCTGAGGATACATATGGGGGCATATGTGATTTATTTGGCCCATTTCTTGATAGATAATAAGAGTGTATGACCTTAGATTATGAGTTGTTATGATCCTTTTCTCATTCTTCTGCACCTTTAGCTAGTAAGGCTCACTGGTTCTCATCCGTAAATATAAGTAATTAAGCATAATTTACACCCCAAAGAGAAGAAGAATAAAATGTGAAAAGTTAATTGTATTCTAAAGGTATATTAGATCACGTCTTATGTTTACGCATCCTCGTTATACTCGTATATCCCTCTTCTACTTTATTTTACTTATATTGTTTATCGTCTTAATTACAATACACTTGTTGAGCTTTTGGCTCACCCTTACTTCTCAGTGTCTCCAAATTAGTACAGGTCTGTTACACCTGATGGGATAAAGTAGAGACTAAAAGTGGACTAGGCTCTAGATTTGGAAGATCCTATCGAAGACTTATATTTTGTGGTTTTGCTTATGTTATGGATAATTATATATATTTGTATTTCAATTGGGCTTATTAATGTATATTGTATATAAGGCTGATGATTAGATAGTTTAAGTTTTTACTGTATTTGGATTTACTTATGCTTTCGTAAATTATTGTGGTTTGTAACAGGTACCTAATGGCATCTCTCTTTGGCAAATATTGTATTTACATACACAGTGTTGGAGCCACAAATAATTATGGCAATTCGATCCTGTGTGATGTTGTTTTATGTTATCGAATTTTGAGATTATTTGGATGTATTTTGTTTTGATATAGGAGATTGTATAGGTTTTTGTATTAGCGGATATCCGTATTACAGATAAAACTCTACCGAATTTTCAGTAGAAAAATACAGTCCGTCACACCTTGACGTCTCCATCTTAGAGAAATGTTTCATTATGCAAGAGGTTGACGATCTAATAACTATTAGAGGCTAACAAGAGAATCATAGTCATATTCAAGTATATTTCCAGAGTGGGGTGATTAGCTTTAAAGTTGGCTACTACTTGATTTACCATCAATTAGGAGTTGTTATATATAGTCAAATCTTTAACAGAGCACTCCTTGGCTAGATCAAAACAAGTCAAAAGATTTTCATACTTGGCCATATTATTAGTTGTTGGAAATCCAATTGAAAGGGGTATTTGAGCTAAATAACTTCTAGAGAGGTTAAGATCACTTCCACTCCACTGTCTATTTAATATGATGCCCCACCATGGTGGAAGGTCTTATAAGGTAGTGTTGTATTGACGGGAGTCTCCATAAGTTCTTCTATGGTTTGCGCTATTGAGCCTAAGGTCATCGCTTCAATGAAAAAGTTTGCCAAAGTGTTGCCCTTCACTAAGGGTCAGGTTTAGAACTATATGTCAAACTTACTCAATTGGATAGTCCACTTGATTAATCGTCGAAATACTTTTGGATTTTGAATGATTCTTCTTAGAGATTAGTCATTATAAGCACTATCTTGTGAGTCTAAGAATAGGACTAGAGTTTTCTTATTGTGAATACCAAGTCCAGCATGGTCTTCTCGTTCTAATTATACCTTGTTTCTAGTTTAATATGTATTTTCCGAGCTGTATATTGGCCTTTTGACCCCTGATTTACCTCTAACTAGGACGACGGATGGGGCCACGTCTAATATGGACAAATGCTAGTATAGTTTTTCCCCCTATCAAGGATGGGTCAGTAGAGATGAATGTGCTAGGTATTTATTCAAATCTTGGAAGACTTGCTGACATTCATTTGTTCATCAGAATCCATTATTCTTGGTTCCTTTTAAGGCTTTGAAAAATGATAGATATTTGTAAGCAAGTTTTGCTATGAATCGAGACAATATTGCCAATTGCCCATTAAGTCTCTAGATATCCTTTATCAACGTAAGTAGTTCCATATCCACGACGGTTTTTATTTTCTCCAGGTTAGCTTCTATACCGCACAGAGAAATTATGAAAACCATGAACTTACTCGAAGTGACTCTAAATACACATTTGGTCGGGTTTAATTTCATTCGGTAAGTCCAAAGTATTTCAAGCATCTCTGTAAGATCTTGATGTGGGTGCCTGGTATTTAACGTATGTCCATCTAGACCTCAATGTTGCAATCAATTTGCTACTCGAGCATTTTATTCATGAGGCTTTGATATATAGCAATAGTATTTTATAAGCTAAAAGGCATTACATTGTAGCATTGATTCCTTAATCTGTCATTAATGAAGTTATCTTTTCATCTTTTGAGTTTATCTAGATGTAGTTATACCTTGAATAGGAACCTATAAAGTTTCACAATTGATGACCCCACATAAAGTCTATTAATTGATATATATTCTTACGAGTGATAAACTATCTTTGGGACATATTTTATTTACGTATTTGAAGTTGACACATATCCTCAATTTCCTATTACTCTTATTTGCCAAGATAATGTTGGACAACCAATTCATGTATTTAACTTCTCAGATAAATCTTGTGCCAGTTAACTTTTTTACCTGTTCACGTATGGCCACTAGCCCCTCCATGGAAAAATTGTATCCTTTACCATACAGGCTTATGCCCTAGATGATTCTCAACTTGTGAATCACCATATCTACTAGGATTCCTAGCATGTTAATTGGCATCCAAGTGAAAATGTCTAAGTTATTCCATTAGAAGTTTATTAGTCTCTATCTTGAATCCCGATCTAAGGCTACGCCAATCTACACGTAATTGTCCAAATTCTTTGGATCTAATGGAACTTTAACTTGTATTTTGCCGGGCTAACCATGATGTAAAGATGTTTTGTTTCTAACATCAAATTTGTCGATCAGTAGAGGGGGAACTAGGCTATTGGTGCGTGTTAAATAATAACTTTTTCACACTCTATTCTAAACTTTATTTTAAAGTATGGGATAAAGATAACTACCCTAAATGTAGACAAACATGACCAGCCCAAGATAGCATTGTAATTCGATAGTAGATCAACTACCAAGAAAGTCAAATAGCCAAAAGCGATTTGAGGCTGTCTTCCTAATATGACTTCAAGGTTCATAATTCCTTTTACTTATACTATTTCATTATCTAGACCATATAATTGTCCATCTAATGTGTCATAGGTCGTATTTTTACTGAAAATTTGGTAGAGTTTTATTTGTAATATGACAGTCAAACTTATGCAAAAACCTGTATAATCTCCTGTACAAAATGAAATACATCCAAATAATCCCTCAACTCGACAACATACAACAGCTCACAACCACACAGTACAACAACAACTCCTCACAGGATCCAATTGCCACATATTATTCGTGACTCCAATACTGTGTATCTAAAAACAACTTGGCTAAAGAGAGATGCCACTAGGTATCTATTACAAATAACAATAACTTGCAAAAATACGATAAATCCAAACACAACGGAACTAAGCTATCTAATCATCAATTATATGTAAAATATACATTAAGATTCTCAAAAGAAATATAAATATATATAATTTTCTCATGACATATATAAAGCTAAAAATTATAAGTTTTCGATATAATCTCTCAAATCTAGAACCCACTCCACTTCGAATCTCTACACTATCCCATCGGGTATAACAGATCTGTGCTAATCTAGGACAATAAGAAGTAATGGTGAGCCAAAAGCTCGACAAGTACAATGTAATCAAGATGATAAACAATATAAACAAAATAAAATAGAAGAGAGATATACGAGTATAACAAGGATACGTAAACATAAGACGTGATCGAATTTGCCTTTGGAACATAATTAACTTTTCACATTTTACCCTTCTTCTCTTTAGAGTGTAAATTATGTGTAATTACTTATATATGCGGATCAGGGCCAGTAGGCCTTATTAGCTAAAGGTGCAGGAGAACGAAAAAATGTTCATGAGAACTCATGATCTAAAGTCATATGCTCCTATTATCTACCTAGAGGTTGTGACGAAACGGATCCTAATCTTCATAGGATTCTCCGTCAGACAGATACAGAATAGAATCCATAAATTTGTACCATTTAACATATACAGAAATTTTGACAGAGTCTCCTCTATAATTAGACAGAAATCAAAAATACAACTTGCTTATTTACACATGTATAGAGCATACTCGATATCCAAACCTCAGACTTATGACCACAATACAATCACAGGATCAGTACAAGCACACAACTATCCAAAATACCATAATTCTTCCACAACACACATTCACAGGATCTCAAATGCCATCCATAGCTTTAGATCAACTATTCTATCTACTATATCATAATTTAGATGAGAGAAGCTATCTAGAACCTATACAAAAATCAAAACATATATAGCGGAAGCAACTATGTCCAATATATAATCTGCGAAAACATAAATACAGTTCTAACAATTTACAGAATATACTACAATCATTTATGTATAATTTTCTTTACAAAACTCTATGACACATGTAGAACTATCAAATTTTTTAAAATACTTCAAGATAATCTTTGAGGCTTCAGCAAGGCTCTAGAACCTTCTTTGCTAATCTCTAATTACGCATGATCCTCCAATATCTTTTCCATATCCTTATCTGGAGGAAAAAATAAAACAGTGAGCTAAAACCCATAAAGTACTAAAACATGCAGAATATAATACTCTCATGCAGAACATAATGCAGTAAGATAAATACAGTTGCATATAAAGCATGAAACTGTTAAAATAGTGATTACAAAAATATTAGTAGAATGTAAATGTAGAAGATCATAGAATTGCCAAAAAAATAGAAACATATACATAATTCCATATAAATAGGTCTCGAAAATCATAAATCAAGTTAGGGCAGAAAACCATGTTAATATCATATCAGAAGAATAGAAGCAGTTCATGGAAATAAGAGTAAAACATGATTCTATTTAAATATACAATGATTTCATAAAACAGTTTCAAAACTTATGTGTTTCTTCAGAAAATCTAGTTCAATATTCTAGGGACCCAACTAGCATACCCTACTAGCCGAGGGGGCGAGTAATCGGGGATAGATTGTGTTTACTCCACACAATCCAGGGCTAGTGTCAGTGGCATATGGGGACCGATTTTGTCCTACGGCACACAATTTAAAGCCGATGGAGGATTATTAGCCTCAAGGATCAGTATATTGCCCTCCATAATTAACGCGCAGAGGAAGGGTAGATCACGTATAATTCCATGGATAGAGTTATCCTCGATTACCATAGTAATATTCTAAAGCATGCCGAAGAACTTCACATAACTTTATATTAGTCCTGGGTCCTAATTAACAATATCATAAAACTTATAATCTATTATTCTTCAAAAAATCAGTCGGTAATATAGTCGCCTCTCCCCTCACCAAAATCCCCTTTTAAAAACTGAAGGAAAGCAGTCACGTGACACACTCAAGGGTCAGCGCTCGAGCAGCCCCTCTTGCAAATTAGCACCTTGGTTGGTGCTTGAGCGTTACTCGAGCACCAGCCTCGTAGGCTACCACGCTCCCGCTCCGCCTAGGGAGCCCTTCAAGCAGGCCCTTGTGTAAAACTGCGCCTCACTGGAGCTCAAGCACACGGCGAGGGCTGGTCCCCCTTTGGTTGGTTTCTCTCCTTTTTACTTTGATATCAAATTTTTCACTATATTTAAGCCAAAATATGATTTTCATCCACATAATTATTTCATAATTATCACGTTTTAGGATCAGGATCTCACACTCTCTTCCACTTATAGAAATTTCGTCGTCGAAATTTAATGATCCGTAAACTTTTCCGATTTCTAAGCATTCCCAATTCACTTTCAGGTTAAAACAGTTATCTTGAGACCTTAAATCTCCTTTTTGTCTTAGTCCTCATTATCTAATGTGCCTTATTTTAGATCTAAATTTACTAAGCTCGAAGGCAAACCCAGCTCGTTAACTATTTTCTCGACTTGGTTCTAAATCTTAAATGAGTAGAATGCTTTATCACCCCTTATATTAAGCCTCAAAATTGAGTATCTCTTCTGAACATTAACTTAGACCTTATTATATATACAGATTCATCACTCTTCCGCTATACACTTTGCTCAGTCATTTAGTTTGGATTTGTTTGATTTCAGTTTACCGTCACTATTACAACCTAGCATCATAATTCCTTTACCGAGCTTAGTCAAAAATGCCAACATAAATCTCAAGTCACAATTGAACTTCAAAAGCAAGATACCTTACATCTTCTTTATTTTATTGGTATGTCCTCAGTTTGACATTTTCATAATACACATATTCCATTCTAAATACCCAAATCATGTGGTAACCATGATTAAAATTTCCCTCAAGATAGCCATATTACGAGAATAACTCTCACAGATCCTCAATTCACCACAGAATAAAAAGTCCTAACTATAACAGCCACAATAATTTGATACAGTTTTAAATCATTATCTAACATTTCAAGGCCTTAGCAATTTACAGCCTTAGAATCTCAAAACTTCTACAATGAGCAATTTCAGATCTTATTGGCATACTGATAAGCCCATTTATTAAACCTAAACACATCCTCCATAATATGAAACCCCATTGATGTACATCGAAAGTTGTACATCGGCTTAAGATGGAATCAAGTTAGGCCTTAAGAACTCTGGATTTTCGGGATAAGAAGAAGTCCGGATTGCATTGGTGAAATTCTAGTCCGGATTTCTGGATGAAAAAGAAGTCCGTATTACCTTGATAAAACGAAGTCCGAATTTCCTTAATAAAATGAAGTCCGGATTTCCCTTGGTAAAAAGAACTCCGGATTCCGTGGGGAACAGAAGTCCGGATTTCGTTGGAGAAAAGAAGTCCGGATTTCCTGTGAATTAAGACCTCCGGCTTCTGATACGAAAAACTACTCCGGAATTTCCTTTGTTGAAAACAATCCGGATTTCCTATGATTAAGAGCTCCGGCATTTGACACTAAAACCTACTCCGGATTTCCCATTAAAAAACAAGTCTGGACTTGGAGCAGGTTTTGAAATCAAAAGTTGTTCAAGAAAGTGAAGGAGCCGGAGTGATGACTCATGACGTTGGGAACACGCGACATAAATGAACTAGCTAATTCCAAAGTTTTGAAAATACAAAGTCATAAATGACCCTCTTTGGAAAATGTAAAATCATAAATGATACCTTTGAAAAATAGGAAATCATAAATGATGGCCACCTAACTCACGGGCTATAAATAAGGGCTTAAGAGCATCAGAAAAAGGCACTCACTAGAAACTCTTAGTAAAAAAGGAGACCGAAAGCTAAGGCAAAGTAGAAAAGAATTCAGGCAAGATACTCATCCCTATTTTTAAAGCTCGTGTTTATGTATGTTGCTATGAAAGTATATGATATTCCGTATGAAGTATGTCTTTGTTGTTTTATGACTTATCGTTCTGAAATGCATGTTTAAAAAGAAATTCTGTTACGCATGATGTTAGATTTATTCTGTTTATGATTAATTGTCAATTGATATGAATTTTGATAAATGCATGTTTACGGAAAAGAATTTAGGCCTTAAGATGGAACAAGAACTCCTACTATTGATCTCTGGTTTCTGTCAAAAAGATCTCTGAATTTAAGATAAAAGACCTCCGGCATTTTACAGAAAATGACTTGGAGTTCCGGCATTTTAGAGAATGACTTCGGATTTAGAGCTCCGGCATTTTGGAAAATGAACTTCGGATTAGAGCCTTGATTAACAGTAAACGAAATCCGGATTTGAAAGCTTCGGATTTTAAAAAAAATTGCACTCTGGATTTAAGAACTTCAGATTTTGACAGAAAGCACTCCGAATTTAAGAACTTCAGATTTTGACAGAAAGCACTCCGAATTTAGAACTTCGGATTTTAACAGAAACGCACGAAGGATTTAGAACTTTGAATTTTAACAAAAATGCACTAAGAGTTCGGATTTTAATAGAAATCGAACTCCGAATTTTTGAGTTTCGGAAATTGAACTCCGGATTTGAGAGCTTCGGATTTTGAAATAAAATGAGCTTCAGATTTTAGAGCTCCGGATTTATATAAAGAAAAGCACTCCGTTCAGTTATGAAAAAGAACTCCGGCCTTCTATTTGAAAAAGAACTCCGCCTACTGTAGAAAAAGAGAACTCCGGCTTTTTACTTCGACTTTTACTCCGGCTTTTGATAACAACTCATGATACAAGAACTTCGGCATTTAACAAAAGAACTTCGGTTTTTGAAATGAACTCCGGCTTTTTGAACTCCGGATTTTAGAGCTTTGGATTTTTATAAGAAAATGAACTCCGGAATTATGAACTTCAGATTTTGAAAGAAAAGCACTCTGTCCATTTTAAAAAGAAAGGCACTCCGTCCCTTTAAGAAAAAGAACTTCGGACTTTGTTAAAAATGTACGCCGTTCTTTATGAATAAAGAACTCCGGTTTTGATGATCTTTGGATTTCAGAAAAGAAGTCCGGCTTTGACTCAAGAAACAAACTCCGGCTTTGTAAGAAAAGAACTCCGACAATAATAAAAGAATTTCGGCTTCAGGAACTACGGCCTTCCGTTTGAAAAGAACTTCGGAAATTTAATGAATAAGACTCTGTCCTTTTTATTGGAAAAGAACTTCGGATTTTTGAAAGATGAACTCCGGCTTTTGATAAGATGATATGGACTTCAATGAATAAAGTAAAGAACAAGGCTATATGAAAACACATGGATTATGGACAGCAAGTGAAACTCTTACGACTTTTGATTTATGATGATTGGTCATTAAAGAACACGAACCAAGAACCGAGTTTCCATTAAGCTTGCTGTTAAAGATGGATGAAGGATATTAGAGTGACACTCAAGGATGCCTCCTGGGCCACGGGAGGGGACCTTTTGGTGGCATAAGAACTATGGACTATGGCCCCGTATGCCGGGTTAAAGGCATTACCTCCCGCCCCTGGGAGCATAATGAGGGGATACGGCTTTAGGTTGTGGGGTAGCACACAACCCATCCTCGATGTTGTCCGCTCCCGTCCGGTCCCTAAAGATGATACGAATTTCAAATGATTTTGATGAGATTTTTGAAGACAAGATGAAAAGAATAAGAACTGAAGAAGAAACGATATGATGATTTTTCTTATGCTATGCTATATTATGAATTTATGTTTTGATCAAACTATATATATGCTTATGTTTTCTACATGTGAGTATCCTGCTGGGCTTTGTAAGCTCATTCTTGCAACTTTTCAGATGACAAGCTTATGGAGGATGAAATTGAGTAGAATCCTATGGTGTAGCTGAATGGTTAAGCTGGCCGGAGCAAATTTTTGAGAGCTTTGTTTATTTTGTTTTTGAGGAGACTTGTAAAATTTATTCCGCTGCTTATGAATGTTAGTATGTTTCCGTGATACTTTGGGATTAATGAAATTATAAATCTCTAGTATGCATCTCAGGTTTGAAAGAAAAGAAGAAAAGAAAAAAAAAATTTATGTTCACCTATATATCTTTTTATTTATTTGTAAGGACTTTGGATTTGACGATGGCTTTTGATAGTTATAAAAGTCGGGTCGTCACAGTTGGTATCAGAGAGAAAAACTGAGATGCTTTAGGATAGTTTGAATCAACACGGAAACTTAGGACAAGTTTAGTGTTGGCAAGAAGAGTGTTATCCTTACTTACGCTTTGGGACAAAGACCATTACGATAGTTATCTTTAGACTAATTGACTAACGAAATTGTTCTTTTCAGACGTCCCCGCAGTCATGTCTAACAGAGGAAGGAGAAATGATCAGATTAACAACACTCTTGATCGGGAGGCAAGATACGCGAACCTACTGGATAGAATTGCCGAAGTCATAGAAGCCTTGACTCCGACAACTCCACCAACTCCGGTGACCACCCCAATTCCTGTCCATCAGGAGAGGTCGGTTTACGATCGGTTTACCAACGAACGAATTCTTGAATTTTTAGGGAAACCCGATCCACTGAAGGCTGAAACATGGATTCAACGACTGAAAAAGGTATTTGCAGTAATCAAGTGCCCTGCTGGGGACATGGTTCTATATGCCACTCATAAGCTGGCAGGGGAAGCACACCACTGGTGGGAAATGCAGAAAAGAGTTTTCAATATGCCAGAGCGGGATATTAGTTGGGAGATGTTTGAAGCAGCTTTTCTGGAAAAATATTTCCTTGCTAATCTTCGTGGGTAGAAGGAGGATGAATTCCTTCGCCTAAGGCAGGGTACTCGCTCGGTGGCAGAGTATGATTCAAAATTTACAGAGTTATCTCGCTATGCCCCTTTCATGGTGGAAGATGAGGAGAGGAAGGTTAGACGGTTCTTTCAGGGATTAAGGGATGATATCAGGAGACACCTTTCAACTCTAACGTTGACAACGTATGGAGAGGTGCTCGCAAAGGCGGTCATTTATGAGAAAGAATTGGAAAGGGGAGCATTGTCCAGACAAAGGACTTTTAGTCAGTCATCCAAGGCCAGTGCTAGTGAAGGGCCTTCTAAGAAAGCAAGACCATCAAGGTTCAGTGGGGAACAGAGCCGTTCGGTGCAGAATCCTCGATCTACGGCTGACAATGTATGTGATCATTGCGGGAGATCACATGGAGGGAAGCCTTGTTATAAGAAGCTGGGTGTTTGTTATAACTGTGGACAGGCGGGACACATGATTAGAGATTGTCCACTCGCTAAACAAGTCACAGGAGTTAAGTCTCCTATCCCAGCCAAAGTGTTTGCCATTTCTGCAAAGGAGACTGAAAAGTCTACGGAGGTTGTAGAAGGTACATTTTCTATCTGTGGCACTTCTAGTCATGTGCTCTTTGATTCTGGATCTACTCATTCTTTTGTCTCCCATGAATTTTCGAAGCATCTTACGACCTTTCCTAAAGTTCTTGACTACCCATTGATGGTTGCCTCACCGACAGGATCGTCCGTAATTTTAAATATAGCATTTTTCGAATGTCCAATAAAAGTAAATGAATACTTGATGCTTGTTAACCTGGTTGTACTGGAAATGAAAGACTTTGATGCAATCTTATGAATGGACTGGTTAGCCAGATATCATGCTAAGATTGATTGTTTCCGAAAAAGAGTAGAATTCACCATTCCTGGAAACAAGCCTTTTCACATTCAGGGTGTTCGGCGAAAGGAAGCATCCTGCTTTATTTCGGCTCTTCATGCAAGACACTTGATTAGTGATGGATTCCAAGCTTATCTAGCCTTTGCTAGTGTGACTACAAAAAATCAAGAATCTCTGGCTAGAGAGATTCCTGTGGTGCGGGAATTTGAAGACATATTCACTGATGAATTACCTGGATTGCCACCCCAACGAGAGTTGGAATTTGGAGTGGAATTGATACCAGGTTTGGCACCAATATCAAAACCATCCTATCGGATGGCACCAGCTGAACTCAAAGAATTGAAACAACAACTGCAGGAATTGTTAGATAAAGGTTTCATTTGACCAAGTGTGTCACCATGGGGAGCACCTATTCTTTTTGTCAAAAAGAAGGACGGGACCATGAGATTATGTGTGGATTATCGAGAATTAAACAAAATCACAATCAAGAACAAATATCCTCTACCGAGGATTGATGATCTCCTTGATCAGTTACAAGGGGTTTGCGTATTTTCAAAAATCGATCTTAGATCTGGGTATCATCAGCTTCGAATCAGCAAGGAGGATATAGCAAAGACGGCGTTCCGGACCAGGTATGGGCACTATGAATTTGTAGTAATGCCTTTTGGGTTGACTAATGCTCCGGCTGTTTTTATGGACCTGATGAATCGAATTTTTCAACTATACCTGGACAAGTTCGTGATAGTATTTATTGATGACATCCTTGTGTACTCGAAAAGCTATGAGGAACACGAGGAGCATTTACGCACTACACTTCGGATTCTTAGGGAGCATCGGTTGTTCGCCAAATTGAAAAAGTGCAAACTTTGGTTGAAGGAAGTAGGATTCCTTGGACACGTCATCTCCAAGGAAGGAATCTTAGTCGACCCTATGAAAGTGGAAGCAGTGGTAAAGTGGAACCAGCCAACTTCTATGACTGAAGTGCGAAGCTTCTTAGGCCTAGCTGGATATTATAGACGGTTTGTGGAAAACTTTTCCCAAATCGCCTTGCCACTCACACAATTAACTTAGAAGGATGCTAAGTTCGAGTGCACCAAAGATTGTGAAGAGAGCTTCCAGACGCTTAAAGACCGGTTAGCTTCTGCTCTGGTCCTGACCATTCCAAACGGGTCAGGAGGACTGATTGTTTACTGCGATGCTTCGAAGATTGGATTGGGCTGTGTTTTAATGCAAAACGGTAGGGTAATTGCCTATGGGTCGCGACAGTTGAAGGATCATGAAAGGAATTACCCAACTCACGATCTGGAATTAGCCGCAGTGGTTTTTGCATTGAAAATCTGGAGGCATTACCTATATGGTGAAAGATTTTTGGTCAACTCCGATCACAAGAGTCTAAAGTATTTATTCTCCCAGAAGGAACTGAACATGAGACAGAGAAGGTGGATTGAATTCTTGAAGGACTATGACTGTGAAATTCGATACGAGCTAGGAAAGGCCAACGTTGTTGCCGACGCGTTAAGTAGGCAGCCTGGGATGCTAGATAGAATGCAAGTCCAGCAAATGGAGATGCTGGATTGTCTCATGAATTATGATGTCCAGCCTTATGTGCATGGAAAGCGGATGATTTTGGCGTACCTTCAAGTTCAGCCAGAAATGATTAATGAGGTAAAGGGATGTCAAACGAATGATTCTTTTCTTGTAAAGATCATGGGCGAGCTAGATAAAGAATCCCGAAGTGATTTTCAGATTTCACCGGATGGAGCATTAAGATTTAGGAATCGGTTATGTGTGCCGGACAATAAAGAATTAAAGGAGAAAATTCTTAAGGAAGCCCATCGATCCCGTTATACGATTCACCCAGGAGCCGATAAGATGCATCAGGATTTGAAGAAAATATTTTGGTGGAGGAATATAAAAAGGGATATTGTAACTTACGTGGAAAAGTGCCTTATTTGCCAACAAGTAAAGGCCGAAAGAAAGCAGTCGTCTAGGTTATTACAACCAATGCCATTTCCAGGCTGGAAATGGGAAGACATTGCCATGGATTTTGTGACCGGCTGCCAAGGACGCCAAGGAAACATGATGCTATTTGGGTGATTGTCGATCGGCTAACAAAGTCAGCTCATTTCCTGGCAATCCGAACGACTTACTCCCGTGATAAATTAGCCCAACTGTATGTAAACGAGATTATTAGACTTCATGGTGTGCCTGTCTCTATTGTTTCAGATAGAGACCCTCGCTTTGTTTCACGGTTCTGGAAAAGTCTACATAAAGAATTGGGTACCGAATTAAAATTTAGTACTGATTTTCATCCGCAAACCGACGGCCAATCAGAACGGACTATCCAGATTCTCGAAGATATGTTAAGGGCCTCGGTCTTGGAGATGAAAAGGACTTGCGATGATTCATTAGCTCTTGCAGAGTTTGCTTATAATAACAGTTACCAGGCTAGCATTGGCATGGCTCCTTTTGAGGCATTGTATGGGAGGAAATGTAGGTCGCCAATTCACTGGGAGGAGCACGGAGATAAAAGAATTTTGGGTCCAGACATTATCAAAGAGACGGCAGAAAAGATAAAGTTATTACATGAGAATCTCAGAGTAGCCCGGAGCAGACAAAAGAGCTATGCAGACAGGAAGAGATCTGCATTAGAATTCGAAAAAGGTGATTTTGTATTCCTAAAGGTATCGCCATCCAAGGGGAAATACAGATTCGGGGTAAAAGAGAAGCTGAAGCCACGATTTATTGGCCCTTTTGAAATTCTATAGAGGATTGGAGAAGTAGCTTACAGACTTGCACTACCTCCAAATTTGGCAGAAGTACATGACGTGTTTCATGTGTCAATACTTCGAAAGTATGTCCATGATCCTACTCATGTAATTGAGTATGAATCTTTGACGATCGACAAAGACTTGTCCTATATAGAAGAACCAGTGAAAATCTTGGATCGAAGGGAACAGAGACTACGCACCAAATCAATCGCTCTAATAAAGGTGCTCTGGAAGAATCACACACCGGAAGAGGCAACTTGGGAACGAGAGGAAGAGATTCGAAACAAATACCCATATCTATTTTCTCAAGGTTAGTAACTTTATTTAAAATTTCGAGGACGAAATTCCTATAAGTGGTGGAGGTTGTAACGACCCAAAATTTTAAAAAGGAAAATTTTAATCATCAAGTCCGGTCAACTTGCATTGACCGGAAAACGAAATAAGAAAAGTACATCGGCTTAAGATGGAATCAAGTTAGGCCTTAAGAACTCCGGATTTTCGGGATAAGAAGAAGTCCAGATTGCATTGGTGAAATTCTAGTCCGGATTTCTGGATGAAAAAGAAGTCCGAATTTCATTGATAAAACGAAGTCCGGATTTCCTTAATAAAATGAAGTCCGGATTTCCCTTGGTAAAAAGAACTCCGGATTCCGTGGGGAACAGAAGTCCGGATTTCGTTAGAGAAAAGAAGTCCGGATTTCCTGTGAATTAAGACCTCCGGCTTCTGATACGAAAAACTACTACGGAATTTCCTTTGTTGAAAACAATCCGGATTTCATGTGATTAAGAGCTCCGGCATTTGACACTAAAACCTACTCCGGATTTCCCATTAAAAAACAAGTTCGGCCTTGGAGCAGGTTTTGAAATCAAAAGTTGTTCAAGAAAGTGAAGGAGCCGGAGTGATGACTCATGACGTTGGGAACACGTGACATAAATGAACTAGCTAATTCCAAAGTTTTGAAAATGCAAAGTCATAAATGACTCTCTTTGGAAAATGTAAAATCATAAATGATACCTTTGGAAAATAGAAAATCATAAATGATGGCCACCTAACTCACGGGCTATAAATAAGGGCTTAAGAGCTTCAGAAAAAGGCACCCACTAGAAACTCTTAGTAAAAAAGGAGACCGAAAGCTAAGACAAAGTAGAAAAGAATTCAGGCAAGATACTCACCCCTATTTTTAAAGCTCATGTTTATGTATGTTGCTATGAAAGTATATGATATTCCGTATGAAGTATGCCTTTGTTGTTTTATGACTTATCGTTCTGAAATGCATGTTTAAAAAGAAATTTTGTTACGCATGATGTTAGATTTATTCTGTTTATGATTAATTGTCAATTGATATGAATTTTGATAAATGCATGTTTACGGAAAAGAATTTAGGCCTTAAGATGGAACAAGAACTCCTGCTATTGATCTCTGGTTTTTGTCAAAAAGATCTCTGAATTTAAGATAAAAGACCTCCGGCATTTTACAGAAAATGACTTAGAGTTCCGGCATTTTAGAGAATGATTTGGATTTAGAGCTCCGGTATTTTGGAAAATGAACTTCGGATTAGAGCCTTGATTAACAGTAAATGAAATCCGGATTTCAAAGCTTCGGATTTTAAAAAAAATGCACTATGGATTTAAGAACTTCAGATTTTGACAGAAAGCACTCCGAATTTAAGAACTTCAGATTTTGACAGAAAGCACTCCGAATTTAGAACTTCGGATTTTAACAGAAACGCACTAAGGATTTAGAACTTCGGATTTTAACAAAAATGCACTAAGAGTTCGGATTTTAACAGAAATCGAACTCCGAATTTTTGAGTTTCGAAAATTAAACTCCGAATTTGAGAGCTTCGGATTTTGAAATAAAATGAGCTTCAGATTTTAGAGCTCCGGATTTTTGAAAAGAAAAGCACTCCGTTCAGTTATGAAAAAGAACTCCGGCCTTCTGGTAGAAAAAGAGAACTCCGACTTTTTACTTCGACTTTTACTCCGGCTTTTGATAACAACTCATGATATAAGAACTTCGGCATTTAACAAAAGAACTTCGGTTTTTGAAATGAACTCCGACTTTTTGAACTCCGGATTTTAGAGCTTCGGATTTTTATAAGAAAATGAACTCTTGAATTATGAACTTCGGATTTTGAAAGAAAAGCACTCCGTCCATTTTAAAAAGAAAGGCACTCCGTCCCTTTAAGAAAAAGAACTTCGGACTTTGTTAAAAATGTACTCCGTTCTTTATGAATAAAGAACTCCGGTTTTGATGATCTTTGGATTTCAGAAAAGAACTCCGGCTTTGACTCAAGAAATGAACTCCGGCTTTGTAAGAAAAGAACTCCGACAATAATAAAAGAACTTCGGCTTCAGGAACTACGGCCTTCCGTTTGAAAAGAACTTCGGAAATTTAATGAACAAGACTCTATCCTTTTTATTGGAAAAGAACTTCGGATTTTTGAAAGATGAACTCCGGCTTTTGATAAGATGATATGGACTTCAATGAATAAAGTAAAGAACAAGGCTATATGAAAACACATGGATTATGGACAGCAAGTGAAACTCTTACGACTTTTGATTTATGATGATTGGCCATTAAAGAACACGAACCAAGAACCGAGTTTCCATTAAGCTTGCTGTTAAAGATGGATGAAGGATATTGGAGTGACACTCGAGGATGCCTCCTGGGCCACGGGAGGGGACCTTTTGGTGGCATAAGAACTATGGACTATGGCCCCGTATGCCGGGTTAAAGGCATTATCTCCCGCCCTGGGGAGCATAATCAGGGGATACGACTTTAGGTTGTGGGGTAGCACACAACCCGTCCTCGATGTTGTCCACTCCAGTCCGGTCCCTAAAGATGATACGAATTCCGAATGATTTTGATGAGATTTCTGAAGACAAGATGAAAAGAATAAGAATTGAAGAAGAAACGATATGATGATTTTTCTTATGCTATGCTATATTATGAATTTATGTTTTGATCAAACTATATATATGCTTATGTTTTCTGCATGTGAGTATCCTGCTAGGCTTTGTAAGCTCATTCTTACAACTTTTCAGATGACAAGCTTATGGAGGATGAAATTGAGTAGAATCCTATGGTGTAGCTGAATGGTTAAGCTGGCCGGAGCAGATTTTTGAGAGCTTTGTTTATTTTGTTTTTGAGGAGACTTGTAAAATTTATTCCGCTGCTTATGAATGTTAGTATGTTTCCGTGATTCTTTGGGATTAATGAAATTATAAATCTCTAGTATGCATCTCAGGTTTGAAAGAAAAGAAGAAAATAAAAAAAAATTTTATGTTCACCTATATATCTTTTTATTTATTTGTAAGGACTTTGGATTTGACGATGGCTTTTGATAGTTATAAAAGTCGGATCGTCACAATTGATTGGCGGGTTATTCTAATATGAAACCACAAGGGCATCCTATTTCAAACTTCATATCTCGCACATTTCAGATACGAATTTGCTTTCCCCAACTTAGAATTGTGACATTCCGTTTTCCCCAAGCAATTAATTCTACCCATAATTTTTCATTTTCGTTCATCCTTAAAATACCAAAGTTCATTTACATAACCCTTAGACAGGTCTATACGCTTACAAAATCCAAAGGTCGACTTCGATCATAACACAACCATTTAGATCCCTAATTTATTAGGCAAAGCTATCTCCCAATGTAATACTCATAAATTCTCAAATAGAAAGTTCCAATAATTAAATTCGAACCATGGAAGGCTAACTCTAACTAGGGATTTCTTTTCCCACTTAACCCAAGGACATCGATTGACAAGCGATGCAGGAAAGCATAATCGTAGAGTCTCCTTAACAATATCAGAGTCTATCATTATAATCCTTAAACGGATTACTTCGCTTGTGATCTCCTAATGTTACCTTTCCATCATAACATAACAACTTTTAATCATTGATATTATTAGGTCAAAGTTATCTCCGAAGCAATTCCACATATTCCCAAACAAAAATTTTCGATATCGGCTATCAATCTCAATATTCACTCTCCCCAAATCATACCGAGATCCACCTATTACAGCCTTCAACTTTTAGGTTAACAAGCCTTTAATTCCTTCCAAGGATTTATCTCTAAATCCTTAAAAATCTCATCATGAAATTTTTATTATAGGAGGAGCAATTTCACCTCATGAACACCACCCCCACTTTGCTTGTGGGTGATTATTTATTAATGTAGGATGACGAAACCTAAATCTTTCTTAAAGGCATTACCATCAATGCCAACTTTTTAGTCCATTTGTTAAATCCTACTTTCCGGAGACTCTAAGGCTTCCTCAACCGTACCTAATCGATGCTCTTTTAATTTTACACAATCCTCAGAGACTAAAGACAATTTCAATCACTTCAAAACTGCCCATTAAAACAGATTGGCTAAGTCTTTTCCTTCAAGTACATACATTCTTGAACTTTCCTGGCTATATTCTCAATCGGTCATCTACTAACTTCAAAAGGGCAATCCATTTTCATTAGACTCAATATCTATCCTCAATTCGATAGACTTTGTCTATCGTTCAAAATGCATAACCTAATTACAAGGTCTCATATCCCCTTGATATAATTTACACAAGCATCCTCGAGCACATCTAAATTCCTGAGAGGATCTGCATAACCAAAAAAATTCCGAAGGGGTTAACATCACAAAGGCAAAAATCCACAAATTTCAGATATTTATCTGGCACAAAAACACTACTGAGATAATCATTCCAAAATTTCAGCACAATCCCCAATTACCATTGCAACGTTAACATTTAGTAACTTAATGTCTCATAGTCAAGCGGAATTATTCATTCCATTTAGACCACTAAACATTTCACAAAAATCTAACTAAAACCCAGGGACCTTACTTTTCGATCAACCTCAAACAAAATCATAGGGGTTCTCCTTTCATATTTTCTAAACCATACTTGTTTTGATAGCAGAACCGATTCGTAGTGATCCTTCACTAATCTTACGAATATCTCAATCTTAAGAACTCCCAATATCAAGCCATTAACTCTTTAGTTAACAATATTTTCAAAGTTCACCAAATATCTTCATCGATGCTATTTGAATACTCAGGATCATTGCCGATCTCGGTACGACCTCAACAGCAACTTTATTTGGTGGTCAAAAAATAAGATAGGTAAACCTTTTCCTTCAACAGTTTCCTTTAATTTTCTCATTCACTTAATAACTCTCCAAGTATGACCTAATATGCCATCTATACTTAGCAAACACCTCATCGGTTTCATTACTTCTTTTGTAATTCATCCGATAATTTAAAACCTGTGATTCCAATTGCAACTCAGATCATTCTTTTCAAATCATCGATTCTAGTGGGGCAACTTGCCAACTAGATCGTCTCAATAGCCCATCGAAGCTAATTTATTCACAAATCCAAACCGAACATCAAAATTTATAATTCCTTCAGACAATGGTTGCCCCTCAAGGATTGACACAATCAGATTTTATTCTAAAATTTGAAACACATATAAATTTATTTCCTAATCATCATTAACTGGCTTCACCTTTTGGCCACCAAAAAACATTCAATAAAGAGAATGGTTATTTTTAAAACAAATTACTCCCAGAAACATCCCAAGAAATGAGGTGTGACACGCAGATTCCCACTATTAGCCTTGCCCTTCCTTATCTGGCAGAACTTTACCTCGACAATCAAGAACCTTAGTTACTTTCTTCAATACATCAAGCTCAACTTATCATTAATCCTAAGGTTGATTAACTCAACCACTCTTATCCTTACTCAGCTCAAAACAGTTCCACCTAAACCTTCAATCTATTTCAATTCTGCATAATCACTAAGCCTCGGTCTATTTCTATCCTAAATCATTTTGGCCTTAGATCAGATTACCTTAACTATAAACCTAAATTTCAAACCGATCGACCTAGATCTAAGGCCACCGTCAATCAATTTAATCATTAGGTCTAATCATTAAGTCCTAACTCAAGTCAATCCTAACTTATATAAGCTAGGCTGATTGTGGAGTTGGGGTACCTGCTCCCGTGGCCTTGTGTGATGTCCTCGAGCAGAATTCTTGCAACTTGGATGTAGTTTATTTTTCCCAAGGAAATTACTGATGCCCTGCTGCCCGTGAGGTGCTGCCGCATCAACTGTGGTTATTGCTTTGGACAATGATTTGCAATTGATTCGGGCGATGCATACTGCCCGTAGTGGGCATTTGCCGTGACTTGGTTTCCTTCTGTTTTTTTACTGACCGAGGTCCGTTCTGTGGCCAAGGTTGTTTTTTCCGAAAGGTATGCAATGGGATGAGCTGCTTTTGACCGAGGTCCCTAATGGCCAAGGTGGTGTTTTGTCCAAGATGAGGTGTGCTAATGCTTGCCTAGTTTCGCTTCATTTTTTATGCATCATTGTATGCATGCTTGATTTGTTTACTTATATGTAAATGGAGCTCGGGGATGCCCTAGCGTCTTTGTTCTCACCTCAAGTCGGAAAAACACTTGGGGTAAGAACACTGATTTGTTTCCATTCCATTTTTTAATATAATTTGCTTACTTACCAAAAAATCATTCATTATTCAAAATCATCCAACATCCAAATCACATGATTCAAAAATATTCAAATGTCCAGAGTGGGATAAATCCAAATATTGTGTCAATACCTAGCCAAATATTTTAAAATATAATATAGGTTAAAATCCTAAAAATTTAAATCATACTAAATTTGAAAACCAATAACTAAAAGGCCAACTTTGAAGAAAGTTTACATGTAATCGCAGTAATTTTAAATCAAAATACTACTTCTTAGACCTGTAGGTAGGCTGTTTGTAAATTATTTAATATAAATTGGGTCAAATACCACTTTCTTTTATTTCCCATAGATGACAGGTAAAATCATCAAGTGTGCATAATATATTAAAATGTTTAGATATATAGTTTTGTTAATTTTTTATAATGGTTCTCAACAAAAACGATAAACGGGAGGCTATAAAACAAATACTTAGAATGTACTAGTATTACTGCACTGGAAATGATGCAACTTGCCGAAATGTAGTAGACATCGGTATACATGTGCTTGGTTTGGTGCAATAATGCCAGTATGCCTGGAGTAGCTGATGGTCAATATGGAACTTTTTGTGGATTTCGTTTAATTTGTTTGGTGCATCATTGTATGTAAAGCTTAGTTTGTTTACTTATATTTCATGTATGAAAGTGTTGCTCGAGGGTTGCCATCACGTTTATATTTTAACTCCAAGTCAGCAAAATACTTGGAGATAAAATATAAACTTTTATAAATTCTTTTATTTTAATATAATTTTCTTACTTATCAAAAATAAGTAAATAAAACAAATATTTAAAATTTTTTCTCACCATTAAAAAAGTATAGATTAAAACTTTCTATCATGAGAAAAAAAGTTTAAACTTACATCAAATCAAAATAAAATCTTGACAAAGTACTTGTGTGGATTATTAAAATATAAGGCCAAATGTACAAAGATTTATGACTTTTTATATAAATATTTTCATATACGAATATGATATTTTAAAATATTTACTTATTTTATAAAAAATATACAAATCTTTAAACCTTCGATAAATAGCAAATAAAACTTTAAATTGTTTGGTAAAAAGCACTTATATGTAACAATATTTAAAATAAGCATTAAAAATGTGACACGCATGTATAGTAACAACAAGAAACATAATAAAAATGACAAAAAAAGGTAAAAAAAAATAGGGTTAAAAATATTTATTTTAACTCTCTAATATGATAGATCTCACTCCAAAAGTTTTAAAATTTTCTTTCTTTATTTTTTCTCTCTCTTTCTCTCACTTTTTTCACTTTCCCATAAAAATTAATAAAATGGGTATGGAAAATCTTAAATACCCGAATTGATGCATGAGCATTAGTCTGATATCATTGTATCTTTTTTTTTTTGATAAGTAAGTAAATTTTATAAATGAAAGTGGAAAAAAGATACAGAAGCAATGATCTATCTCCAAGTATTTTTGCCGATTTGGATTTAGATCAAATACGCTAGGGTATACCCCGAGCACCGTGAAACATTTCACGAGACTAAAAAAAATAACGGAGTAAACAAAAATACATCCGCAAAGGCCAACAACTAGAACAATCAAAAGGAAGATAAGAACGCGGTGTTGCATCATAATATAGGCACACACGAGTGCCAAATTAGGCGTAACTCAGGCACCAATATTTATCAAATCTGTAAATGAATGTCACAATAAGCGTACCTTAGGCGCTGTATATATTACTTGAAATATACATGTACACCTCATAGGCATGCATTAGCACACATCTACTGCCTTAAACACGCATGAGTGTGAAAATAGGTTTCCATCATGCACTAGGCCTGATTCCACTCAATTTAATCTTTTTAAAATTTTTTATTATATAATTTTTCTCAAATTGGCAAAATATAAATAATAATAGCATCATAAATTGAAATGAAAAATATGGGGCCTTTTTTTTTGGTAAGTAAGAAAGTGTATTAAAATAAAAGAAAATACAAAATCAATATTCTTACTCCAAGTATTTTTCTGACTTGAAATAAGAACAAAGACGTTAGGGCATACCCCGAGCCTCATGAACATGTCATGAAAAACTAAGGAACATTACACTTCACAAGTCATGAGCACGACTTGATACTATTCATTAATAGCAAAATAACAAAAGCATCAGCGCTAAATACACGGAATAGGAAAACGTTTTTTCTTGCGCCTTTTAGATTTTTGAGGCCAGAGTGTTCCCCCTCTTTCGGAAGAAGGTGACAAGCCATCAGTAGGGTCGGGAGGGAAAATATCTAATCAGGCTCTAGGAGCAAATGCCTACTATCTTTTGCAGTAGCTACAGCAATCACCCGCGCCGGCCAGCATTAGCACAGCAGCAAGAATGTGACACCCACGCAACATATATAACCAATAGCCTCAAAACAGCAGCATCCCTCAACAACCGGTCTTTTGTTCTTTGGACATGAGAAGACCCCCAGGCAGCAGCAAGGCAGCTACTTGATCAATTGCATGGATCTCTGGAATATCAGTAGCCGCAACTCACAAGTATCAGCAAGTGCATCAGCAAAGACCTATACCGGCATATTGTTGCAACCATCAGCAATGCTCCAGGAAAAACTGCCGAATCCAGTTCCAACCCATTAGCACCAAAAAGATCACCAGGGAGACAACCCCCTTACCAATTGGATCGATGGCTCCAAACCCACCCGGGATCTACAAACATTGCCCAAACATCACTAACCTAGCAGCACAAACACTGGTCCACCCAGGCAGCTTGCAGGCATTAGGGAGCTGTTTGGTCGGCTCAGTAGTAACTGCCATTACTATCACCATGGGCCTTTATGTGAGGCCCTAGTCTTACGGAACACCCAATTCACCATCTCCTTTTCATTAATCAATCGAGGGTTGTACTGAACTAATTGCTTAAAATAAGGTTTTTTGAGAATGGATTTGTGCACCATTAGGGATGAGTCCTACAGCCTTGGACTTAGAAAGTCTGCCCGTGGGGATTCCCGGCATCGAAGAGCCTTAACCCGGTGCACAGATTTGTCTTCAGCATGGAAGAGGACTTTAATCCTAGCAGCCACTTCATGAGCAAGAGGGGAAAAATTCTTTAACTTGCTCTCCTGCGAACTTATAGACACTTCATCAGAAGTGGATTTGGCAGTAAGAGCTTCCTCTTCGTGAACATCTCCAGGAGGAGAAGAACGATCAGCTCGGGTATTTATGCCAGGCGTGATGTCTTTAATCGATGCAGTTATAGCAATTAGAGCCTGTTCACAGATATTTGTCTTTAGGTCGCCACAGGAATCATCCAACTCAACCAGATCATTTAAGGGTCTAGGGGAAGCAATACCAGGGGACTACATTGTCTAAGCAAGAGAGTAACCAATACCACGTTTCAGCATTACAGCATATGAAACTGGAGGCACACCAACTACTCCTTAGTTTATCTCCATGTTGCCATCATGCTTGTGGGGAGACAACTTAAGCTGATACAATGCATCCCCTTGATCCAGATGCGGAATATTGTCTGCCTCAGCAGCTGATCTTCCAGCACATAACACCCCCCTCTGATTATTGCCGAATTGTAGGGGTTGTCTGTGCTTTTGTTTTTGCTTTTTTTTCCGTTTCTGATTTTTTTGAACCCGCAGCTTTAGATGGGTCAGGACTCAATGGAGTGGTGAGATCAGGAAGGGAACACCCATCAGGATCAACATCACAATGATTTGTTGGAAGTCCTGCCAAACCCTTGCTTGCCTGCTGCACAAAACCCAGCTCCCTATCATGCGTCAAAGGAGAGGACGATGGAGGATTAGATGGAGGATGATTTCTATCAATCCAACAGAGGGTCTTCCATTGTTGATTCCAGCCTTCAGCATTCAAAACCTCTGCATCTCCAGGTTGTCTAATCCCCGCAGACATCAAATAGGAAACTCTATGGTCAGAATCACATGCTGTCCCAGACTCTGGCGCATCAGTACTTGAACAAACCCTGGGAAGTTTGATAGCTGCCTCCAATTGAAGGTTCACATCATCAATCAATGTGGGCAAAGCAGGATTAGGCTTCGGTTGCTTCTGAGGCTCCTCAGAACCTGGATGAACAATTGATGCTGATGGGAGAGACAACAGCCTACCTTCAACATGTCAGTCGATTTCCTTTCTCTTCGGTTTCCATTGGTAGCATACATCCACCTCAATTGCGTGAAATAGGTAGTTCAAATTATCATATGGAGATTTGGCAACAACCCAATCCGAGCACAAACAACACCTAATAAAGCATAAATAAACAAATTTCAACCATAAGTGGGTGCGATCATGAGCCAGTTGGCTAGGTAGTCGAGCAACTAAAAAACTTTAAAAGTCCAAACAAGATTATTAAAATAGTAAATCGATTGATCTAGAAGGATAAGATAAGGATAACCGAGCTGCTTAGCTAAACAGCAAACTCCCCATACTTACTAAAATTTTGTATCCCATAACAATGACTTATCAAAGATGAGGATAGCTACTATGTGACGAACCACATTTTCTAATCGGAATTCAGTAGAATTCTAGCGGTAAAACGGTCGTCAGACTAATAAAAACCTATACAAAATTCCTATACAACACAAAATATACATCCATAATTTACAACACAAGATCCAAAAAGCCACAATTGAAATTCATGGCACCGGTATTATAACTTTAGTTATAATGTTGATTTAGATAAGATGCCACTAGGTACCTAAAACAAGCTATAAAAACCTGCGAAAGTATATACCTCCATCAAAATACATTAGAAACTAAGTATCTGTATATTATTAACATACACATACATCCATATACAAATCAATCACAAAATATACAAAAGTACTCCATGAGCAACAAAATCTCAAAATCTAAGTCCACAAGATCATCCTCCAAATCTTCATACTTAGCTGACTTCTAATCCTCTACTCTGTCTTATCAGGTATAAAGTCGTATTCATCTGAAAGAAAGAAAACAGTACGGATGAGCCAAATGCTCAACAAAGCATAATATAATAAAAAACAATAAATATTATACTTAAAAAAAGTAGAGAAAAGATATAAGAGTATAATATAAATGTATAAACATGAAATACGATAAAATATATTTTTTTGAAATACATTTAACTTTTTTATTTTATTTTGGATTCCTTTACGTACTAAAACATGCATAAACTTCTTTACTTTGCAGACTAGGGCCAGTAAGGCCTTACAGCTAACGGTATAGTCAAATTGAGGAAAGAAATGTGTATGCATCCACATATTCTAAGGCGCTACCCACGGATCTCAAATTTAATATCCCGTGGCAGACAGTATACCTTTCACTTGATATACAGGGCCAGTTAATAGATACACCGCCAGAGCACTCCCATGGCCCAAGAGTAATTCCTCGATTTACTATAATAATATTCTAAGACATGCCAAAAAATACAACCCTCTAAAATACAAATCATTGGTCCAAATTCTTATTTATTTATTCTTAAGGGAAGGTTCCACCAAAAATTTATATAGAGTTTTCACTCCCTAGAGAATGAATCATCAGACATAACAAATTATGGAATTTCTTTCAGATACTTTGCATAACTTTCATAATTCTTTAATATGGATACAAATAATTATTTTCTTATGAGTTCATGTATTCACATGCTTCCAATTACATGCATATATCATCCTAAAGCTTGGAACATGTAAAAAATTCTTACTACAATGAGGCAAATGTAACTTTATAATTTTAGGATAACGAATTCCTCCACAAATACACACAACGTAATTTTTGGAGTATATACAAGATAACATACGAAACGTACATTTGGATAAATATATTAATTCACATCCGATAATGTTTTCGGAATATGTAAAATTAACATATACAAAATATATGTGCATAAATACTAAATAATTGGAGTACCCACGTCTAAGAAGTTAGGATTTCAAGTTCTAAAACCAAATCACGCATAAACCCTAAATTTTGTGAGTAAAAAATGCTGTGGCATGGGTTAGGATTTTCATGTGCACAAAACCGCATAAAACTACCAAATTAGACACTCAATTAATAAATAATCATATACAAGGCATGGGTATCCATATTCTAAAGCTAATTCTTCAACAAATCTCAAAATAAATGGGTAAAAGCATTCGGGCACGGGGTTAGGGTTTCATGTTCAAAATATAGGTTGAAACTAATAAATCGGACATGAAATCAACATATATGCATACTCAAGTCACGGGTTCCATAAAATATAAACTTATAAGGGTATCGGCATAAGAATATCCGAAGCGAATGAAATGAAAGGCACAAAGAGAGAAAGAAAAAGGTGTGGGTGCACTTACCTCGACCCGATCTATAACTTCTCTAACTTGATCCAATCCAGAATCGAACCTGAGAGCCTCGATCTTCTCCTTCTCTCTCTTGTCCTTTGCATTCTCTCTCTTCTCTCTCTCGAATCGTCCGAAATGACTGAAGAAAAGCCCTACCACGCATTTATATCATAGGCTAGTACTCGAGCGCCAACATGACACAGAGTAGGTGCCTAGCGCTGCTTTTAGTGCCTACCCCGGGCGCTCAAGCACCCGACGGTGCTGATGCATCGGATGGGGCATCGGTGGTGGGGTGCCCCCATGAATGCCACCTATCGCTTCCAGAACTCAATGTTTTTACATGCATTAAGCCTAAACTTAATTATATTACCCCAATTACTCCTAATTACGATATTTAGAATCCGGTACCTTACAACTTTTCTCAACTTACAAAAATTTTGTCCTCAAAATTTTTTGAGACTCAAATTTCATCAATCGGGAAAAGTTCTTCATATTCTTTTGAGTAAGCAATTCAATTCGCAGCAAAGGAAACTGTGGCTGCAACTGGCTCGATAGGGAGATTCTCTCTTTTAGATTCCTTCTCCACGTTCCTACGTCACATCCTCGATTAAATGACTTCTCCTAGAAGGCTTTAACTAATTAAATTATTCTAATTTCCAATATCTAATATTTCCTATCTAAATCTAGGTTGGAACCTTATCACAAGACATAGCCCTAATCTCCCACAAGTCTTAATTTAATCATGTACTTATTTCCTTAATCATTGATATGTGGGAGACTTCATGATAATCTACCAAATTTACCCAAATTTATTGAGTATTTCTCCAACTTAATTCAAAACCTCAAATGAACTAATAAATTTTTACTTCAGTTTATCCTAAGCATCGAAAATGATTGTTCACTTTGATCCTCAATCTTATTCTGAAATCTCTGGGCCATGGGCCACACGTTACCGCTGCGCCACTCTATTTGACCATTTACTTATACACTAAAATTAACTTGTAATTCTTATCCAATGGTTTATATCAAACACCTAGGCTACACAGCAGCTATAGACCCTACATCAAGGAATCAGGTTGAACATGATATCCTCCCTGAGGATATGAGTCTTTGTGCGGAATACTTGAGCACGGGAATACTGATGACTCCTTCCCATTCTGATTCATCCTGTGCCCCCTTGCCTTGTTACAACCGGCCTTTTCTTGCCTCTGACCCAATTGAGTTTTCTATTAGGTGTGAGGCCCCTACTATGATAGAGGATGATTAGGACAATTTTAACAATCCAACACTTGATGCCCTCTAGATGTTGCTGGAGGCAAACGCTACTCAGACAAATCTAGCATCCTTAACCCCGGAAGGGCGGCAGACTGTGAATGGTCTCCTGGAAAAATGTTTGCTTGCTATAACTGTAGAGATGCACTCTCTGTTGATAGTAAAGAGAAGGAAGAGTTCAAATCCTCTTCTCCTCGGGTAGTGCAGATCAGGATAGTCTTCAAGGTACCTTGTATGATGCCATCAAGATGTTGGTGGTAGCTACGACTACTTAGCCATATATTACTTCTTTATCCCCTAATGGGAGGCAGACAGTGTATGGTTTTCTGGATACCCTTTTGAAAATGGAGACTGAATTTCCAAACTGCTATTTTAGCCCACTAGGTGGATTAGTGGAGGGCCTTCATATAGTTGATGACTTTGCCCCTATAGTGAGCATTCTTAGAGCTCCTAAATTATCCAATATCCCTCTGAGGCTTTCCAACAGGAGGGAGGGTGGTGCGCATTCCTCTCATGCTCAGGAGGTGGCTGATCAGGTTACATCTCCTTCTCCTTTCAGGCAGGCACGCTCATTGAAGCAACCCAAGTCTCAGAGACATCAAAAATCCGCTTCTAAGTATCCTAAGGGTACTAGAGGCTAATGTGAAGGGAAAAAAAAAAGGCATCTAGCCGATCTTCTAGCAGACCGGCCGAAATCGGTTGTAGGTGTTGGTGCCAATTGTCAGTCAATGCACTGGCTAGCCATTTACACTAGGCATTGTGGTGTTTGAAAAAAAAAAGTTATATGCATTTGGGTGAGATGTTTTATTTTGCAGGTGGCCGTGGTATCTGCAGAGGGTCGAGGACTCTATAGGCTGAGATAACATAGAGCCCAACGTCCATGCTAAGGTCCAAGGTTCTTGCTATGGACCGACGCCTTTGCTTAGGACTCTATCTTATGAAGTATGAACTAGCTGCAGTAGCTCTTTACTTATGGCAGTGGACATTGTGCATGCCCGAGGTTGCTGGATTGTACATGTTTGCAGGATTGTTAAAGCTAATGAAATGGGCCATGATGTGATTCTAATGGTTGAGAATTTAAGGTTGAGTAGATTTTCGGTTAACTAGTTGACCGTCCAAATTTTTGGTCAACTGGTTGACCAAAAAGATGAACGGCTGAAGGTGCAAATATGCCGGTCAACACGTTGACCAGTCAATGACAATGAGGAGCACGTTTACAGTTGGAGGAGCGCGGTGCCCAGCTATCCAGTTTGTATAACGGCGGTGGGCGGGATGATTGATGGCAACAGGTCGGTTGGGCTGAAGGATAGCTTGTTTTATTTGTGTAATGTTACTTTGGCTGTTAACAAGTTTCATGATGCTTGGGAATGCCCTAGCATCTGTGTTCTAACTCCAAGTCGGCAAAACACTTGGAGATAAAATATAAATTTTTGTAATTTTCTTTTATTTAATACAAATTCTTACATATAAAAAAAAAACTATAGACCCAAGAAAATCCCAAAGATATAGATATATCTAAGGCAAAACCCATAATCCTCAAATTACAATCAATATAGGAAATATGATTGAAACAATTATCCCAAAAGTTTCGTTACAGCCTCCAGTCACTACCGAAACCTTAAAACCTAAATATTCCGCAACCTTATTATCTCATAGGTATACTAATGAGCCAACTTAATCAATCTGATTGTACCATCTAAATTCACAATAAATGGGTCGTCCTTATCAGCTAATCTATAATTATCCAAACATCCAGAATCCTTGCTGTTCTAACAACCTCAAAGCAAGGTCACAATGACTTCCCATATCATAGTTTTAGCCCTTCGAATACAACTCCTCTTCCAAAAACCAAAAGCAAGGCACCCCATCGGTTTAGACATTAGGACTCAGTCACGGTTCACCTTTTAACATCTCCTATGAAGCATCAAAAACATCTTAAATTTAAAGACTTCCAACATCATATTATCGGTACTAATGCTCGTCTTCCTTAAAAGACATCGAGATTCATCTTCATAGTCCTTAAGTAGATTTATCCGCTTGCACTGTCACATTATCATATCCTCTTTATGACACAACTCCTCACACCTTTAGAATCATTTAGACAATAACTATATCCATAAACAATACCTATAAATCCTCTAAGTAAAGACCTCAATTGCTAACTCCAAACCATGGATGGATTAACTCTAATCATGGACTTCCCACCAACTCAACCCAAGGACAACCACCCATATACGATGTAGGAAAAACATAATCCTAAATCTTCCTCAAAAGTATCACATTCTACTATAATTCACTTGATCCATTAAGGATCAGCCCAAATGACGTGGTTGACAATTACCCTCCATTCCTTGAGAGATATCTCCACATATCTCATTCCAACAAATACTGATCGCTTCCAAACCAAATGCCCCGTAGACACCACAGTTCTCAAGGAACACTTAACGGACCTCCTTTGAATTTGCCTAGACCAAAGAGAAATGCACACTTTCGCAATATCAATTAGTCTTTCCCAAATAAGCCATCGCTCAAATATCTATAGAATCACATTCATGCTATCGAAGAAACTACATGCCCAACATAATACTTTCCCTAATTGAAATTCACATTCTTCTCTCAATTGAGCATATGACTAACTGCCTTTCACAATTCATAATACAGTTCTCTAACAAAGTTCACACACCCTCATGATCCTTTGAATTCATTGACGAGGCCCAACCCATAATTATTGACAATTATCAATACTATGAATATAGTATTCACAGTGTCCGCTTATCAAACCACTCATCTCCCGGACAACCTAAATCTTCAGTCATCCATAATGAATCTCATTAGTTCATCTTACCTACCTCAAAGGTTTTAAAGCATTCCATGACAGTACCCAACTGATGCTTCTTTAATTCTATACGGAATCTTTTTAAAAAAGGTCGTTGCCGATTTCGGTACAACCTCGAACTACAAGTGAAAAGGTAAATCAGCCTATTCTTTTCCTCTAGGAAGTATCCTCAAATACCTATACTGTCAGCACTTCTTAGTGACCACAAGATGACTTTCAGATGTGATCTCATATACTAGATAAACTTGACACATATCATCATTAAACGACTTATGGGCAAAACAATAACAATTTTTTGATACTTCGACCAATTCTGCCTCATACCCAAATTTCTCAACCTAATTGCAGAGTATATTATTTTTACTAACCACAATTCATTCTAGCATAGTAACCTTCCAACCGAATCATCATAAATATCATATCAAAGATCGGTACTACAAAACAAATCAAATCAACCAACCAATTACTATGGGCCAAGGAAAATGTCGTAAACATCGATATAACTAGCACAAGTATATGGTTCTCAAACAAAAAGATAAACTTGGGAAACACAATATGCAGATATAGATTCAAAATTCTAAAATAACACACATATCGAAATATCAAGATTTAAAAATCCTACCCTCTTCCATGATAGACGACACCTCTATACCTTTTGCCATTACCGCAAAATCCCAATCAGAGGTACTGGACTTCTTCACCATCTAACCCTAGGGATGAGGACCATCCTTAATTGCGTGGTCAAATTGTCCACAATTATAATCTTGCTCCCAAAACTTATTAGGAAAATTAATTATCATAAAAGCATTCATGAACATATTCTACGATATCTCCTTATCCTCCTCCCTGCCCATGATTGGTTTCGCCTTCTAACTTATGTGACGTAAACATTACCTCACCTCCTTTCGAACATTGGGTCACTGTAAACGCCATTCCAATTTTCAGGATCCATATTTCAACTTCTGTAAGATCCGTGCCACCCAAAATTCTAAACACTTGGTTATTATTATATCTATTATAAATCGACATCCTTAGATTTGCTAAAATCAAAAGTCGACTCAAGGTATCCTGACCTCGAGCCATCGATTCCACCTAGTCCGTCTCACTAGCCACGTTATTCAAGAATCCCCATTTCTAGTCCTCGGATCAAGATCAACCTTAGTTAATCCTCAAGGTAACCCCCTTCAATTTCTATTTCTTCCAGTTCTCGCCCGGACTAGTTCCTCCAAGACTTTTAAGTCTCGCCATCCTTTTGAGTAGATTCATATACTCCGCTTCTCAATCTCACGACTGGTAGCCTACATGCATCAACCTCCGCTTCGGCGGCATTATTGGCTACTGATGACTATTCTAAAATAAGAACGATGCGGGTTAGATTGTAACTCAACTCAAATATTAACCAAGACACTATACACTATGTGGTCAAACATAACTAATCGATCCCAACTTAGTCCTAGCCTAAGAGAATTAACACAACCTAATTAAGATACTAACTAGGATATTGCAACTAGACAATCAAAGTTAACTACTGATCCTAACTTAGTTCTAGTTTAAGTTATTTAAACTAGGATAACTAGAACTATCCAATCTAATTTAGTCATCCTACACATTCATTTACTTATTCGATCTATTTTACTCTAATCTAAACATTCACAAAAAATTCAAATCAAACCTAAGGCATCTCTTCTCTGATACCAACTGTGATGGACCACGTTTTCTTACCAAAATTCGGTAGAATTTTAGTTGTAAAATGATCTCAGACTAATACAAACCTGTATAAAATCTTTGTATAGCACAAAATATACATCCATAATTCACAATATAGGATCCAAAAAGCCGCAATTAAAATTCGTGGCACCAACATTATAACTTTGGTTATGAAATCTGTAAGGTACCGATTTTTAAAACATAGTAAATATAAGGAATAAAGTTAAAATAAGTGAATTGAGGTCAAAGGATATAGGAGGAATCGAATTGAAAAGCTCAAAGATTTGAAATTGGCAAAATCGGAAACCAAAGTTGTTAAACGTGAAATTTTATTCCGTAAATAAGATTTTAAGTTTTAAATTATAATAATCTTAACTTTGTGACAGAATGGCCATATTCGGTGACCTTTGTCAAATTTTTGTACTTATACCATATTAAAATGTACTCTAGTCAAAAGGTATACATATATATATACTTATATGAATGAACTTAATTTTTTTTTATTTTACATCGCATGCACAGGATCGTGTAAGGCCTAAGCTCTTGAGTCAGCCATATTAAGTAGGTCGGTCGAACTAAGTTGGTCGACATCTTGACTGTTCGAGGATTTTAGGTCGGTCGGCCAGCCACATGAGTCCAGAAGCGAATTGAGATGCCACTAGGAACCACAAATTCTTCCCAATAAAATTTAGCAAAAGCACATAATTTACCCATTAATTAATAAAATAAAATCATTTTACAAAATGTTCCAAAAGAACCAGAAGAGATTTACATCAATACACTCACGTACTGCTACTTAATTCTCGATTAGTCATCTGCCTAGCTAGTTTATTAGAATTTTTTTTTGGTAAGTAAGAAATTTGTATTAAAAAAGGAAAAAAAACAAATCAGTGTTCTTACACCAAGTGTTTTTCCGACTTGAGGTGAAAACAGACCCTGGGGCATACCCCAAGCAACATGAACATGTTATGAAAACAGAGAAACAATACAAAGAGCTTTTTTTTGGAAAGTATGTAAAATATATTGAGATAAAAAATACCAATCCAGTATCCACAACACACTAGCAATGTGCAAAGTGGCAGGGGCCAACAAGCGTATTGATCCATATATATCGCAAACTGCATTAGGTAGATCAATCAAGCCACCAATCCAGTCATCAAACCTTACATACCCATACAAACTATATCTGAAGGATGTAGCCATTCATGTAACGGTAGGAGATCGGTCACCACACAGACCAGTAAAAGCAGCAGAGCAGGAGGAAGTAGCCAACTGTGCATCAGTAGAAATGCAACCTGAGCAAGGAAGAGAAGCACTCCTTCAAAGCATATCAGCACGCCCTCCCAGACAAGCCTGTGGTCTAGCACTTCTCATCAAACCCACAAGCAACCAGCCATAGATCTATGCCTAGACTTATCACATTGGCAAGAATCCACAATGCCCAACAGGAGATCGAATTCCACACAAACCATCAAGATCGACCGAGTAAGAGGAAGTAGCCAACCGTGCGTCGGCAGGATACCGAATGGTGAAGAACATAATTTTTTTGGGGGAAAGAGAGAATACCCACAAGTACAGCAGAAGCACACCCAATGGTTAAATAACTCCCTTTTTTGGGAAAGAGAGAGAATACCCAAAAGTACAGAAGAAGCACACCGAATGGTCAAAGAACCCCCTTTTTTGGGAAAGAGAGAGAATACCCAAAAGTATCGGAGAAGCACACCGAATGGTCAGGAACGTAAATAATTTTTTTTTGGAAGAGAGGCCAGCCCCGACAACAAGGAGGATCCCCCTTTTTTTGGTCAAGAACATAATTGTTTTTTGGGGGAAAGAGAGAGAATATCCAAAAGTACAGAAGAAGCACATCGAATAGTTAGGAATGTATATAATTATATTTTTTTTGGAAGAGAGGCCAGCCCCAATAGCAAGGAGGATCCCCCTTTTTTTGGAAAGAGAGAGGGCCCAAAAAATCGGAGAGGCACACCAATTGGTCAAGACCAGAACCAACCCACGCAATCCTCCTTTTTTTTTTTGGTGCTGCAAAGAGCCTCATACCGGCCCAATAGCAATCCAAGCAGAAGGCACACGATCAGCCAAATGCTCCATTTACCGCTAAGATCTGTCGCTTGCCAAAAAATTCCTTTCCATTAAGTACCAGGCCACCCCTGAAATGTCGTCAATCTAGCCTTAAAGGGTTAGGTTCCATCGGCCCCTAATATATTTGAAGTCATGATTCCGCCTAGGGATCGAGATTTCTAATTTATGGCGCACCATATCCGTAATTTGAATAACCAATTGGTTCTCATTTACCCAACTGGAGTCATTGAAAATCCGTTGATTATGTTCTTTCTAGAGATAGTAAATCAATGCAGCCAGTGTAAGACAGAAGGATAGCCCATTGGGGTTAGAACCTTTCCTTCTTTTGGCTACTCATTGAATATTTGAATGCAAATCAATATATGGCCACTGTATCCCCGCCCTCTGATGCATCATTTTCCATACAACACCAGTGAAATCACAATTGAAGAAGAGGTGATTAGGAGTTTCCACCTCAACTTGACAATAGGGGCATTTATTTGAGATAGTAGAAAATCTGCTAATGCGATCAAGCGTATTTAGTTGACGGCGAATGCAAAGCTAGAAATGAAAGCATGGGCAAGGATATGGTAAGGACCCCAAATCAGCGAGGCCCACGCCACCTTTCCTTTAGGGGCACGACGAATGTCATACGTAGAGCGAACCGAGAAATGTTCATCCGTAGATAAACTCCAGCTAACCAAATCTTGGTCATCCTGATGAGGCTTGTAAGTAGGCATATTTTCAATAATGTGGCACGCTTCCTCATCTTTGTCATTCGGCCATCTCCACTCCCTAGTCCTAATAATTTCCCGAACCTTCATATCAATGGGAATACCCGTGACTGTGCGCACCCTATCCCCAAATTGTTCACACAGAGGTCCCAGTGGATGCCAATTATCCAGCTAGATTCGTGTCTGAGAACCATTTCCAATAATGTATCTGACATGGCGGCACATATCAGAATGAAGTTTCATGATCTTCTTCCAGGCCCAAGGCGCAGTGCTCAAAACTTTTACGGTCCAAATACAATGATTTTTTAATCTGTAGTTCAGAACCCAGGTCGCCCAAATGGAGTCATTCTGATTATTAAGAAGTCTCCAAAGAAGCCGACTTATTAGAGCTTTATTACCCGCATGTAGATTTTTTATCCCTAGGCCGCCTTCGTCCTTCGAGCAACAAACATCAGCCCAGGCCACTTTAGCTGAGGTCTTTCCTTTGCTGCACCCATGCCAAAGAAATCTCCGAAGGAGACTTTCAATTTCCCACAAAAGGCTTTTTGGGAGGAGGAAAAGGGACGCCCAGTACAAATGAAAGGAAGACAAAATAATGGTCAAGAGCTGAAGGCGCCTGCCAAACAAGCCATTTGCTCTTCCATGAGGCAATCCTATTCTTGATTTGTTCTAGGAGAGGATGGCAATCCTTGATGGTCATCCGCGTAGTTAACAGTGGCACTCCCAAGTATCTAACTGGGAGATGTCCTCTTTTAAACCCAAGAATAGTGATGATTTCATCAGCATGGCAGCTATTTTCAGTGCACACAAAAACCTTGCTCTTCTCTTTATTCACCTTAAGACTAGATAGGAGTTGAAATTTCTTGAGGCAGTCATTTAATATTCAGGCAGAGTCTGGATCTGCCATAGAAAATAGCAGAAGGTCATCTGCAAAAGCTAGCATTATCGTGCTTGTATCCTTGCATTTCCAATGGTATTGGAAAGATGGACATTGTTGGGCTTTCACTTCTATAATACCATTGAGTACTTCCATGGCCAATACAAAAAGATAAGGCAAAAGGGGGTCGCCTGTCGAAGGCCTTTGAGTTCATCAGACTTCATTCCTTCTCGTCCGGCATAAACTTATCATTGTCTGAAAGAAAACGGAAACGGAGTGAGTTGAAAGCCCAACAAGGTACCCATAAGAAAAAGTCATGCATAATCATAATCATGGCATAAACAGACAAAACGTAATGAAGGCATTTATGCATGCAAGATCATGAAACGTGGAGGAGTCAAATTCATAAAAACATGAACTGAAGTCATTTTCATGCAAATTGGTTTCCAAAGCATGTTTCTATTTCAAAACCAGTTTTCGTCAAAAATCGGCTACATTTAAGGTCTATATCTCTTGACCAACAAATGGCTACATTTAAGGTCCGTAGCTCTTGATCAATATAACGGCTACATTTAAGGTTCGTGGCTCTTAACCAACATATCTCAAATAACGATTACATTTAAGGTCTGCAGCTCTTGACCTTCTCGACCATCAAATCCCATAAATGGCTACATTTAAGGTCCGTAGCTCTTGACCAACCAAAACGGCTACATTTAAAGTCCATAACTTTTGACCGACCAAAACGGCTACATTTAAGGTCCGTAGCTTTTGACCAACAAAATCCATTTTCAAAATTCATGAGCTTCCAAAAGTCCGAAGTTCAAATAGCTGAAGTTACTCAATAATACAAATAACCAGACATCTTTTACATGCTAATAGCCAGACTTCTTTTAAACATGCTCATGACCAAACTTCTTAAATATCCAAACTTCATGCAGATATGCAAATAACCAAACTTCACATAAATGAGCAAATAACCATAGTTCTTCAATGATGCATTCATAAACAATAACATCATGCAAAAAGTAATTATCCTAACATTCTTAAGTAGAAACTTAACCAGGAGAGCATGATAACGAGAATGCTTAAAAAATTTAAAACATGAAATCAGTAAAAACTTTTTTTGGTAAGTAAAATGTATTAAAAAAAGAAAAAATTACACAACCTATGATTTATCTCCAAGTGTTTTTCTAACTTAGAGTTAAATCATAGATGCTAGGGCATATCCCGAGCACCAAAAAATATAACGAAAATCAAGTCCTGTAGATGGACAATATTCTTCAACGAAAGCCAGCACAAACTTAACAATCAGCAAAGTCGGCATTAGATTTAAGTTAAGAGCATGCCAGATCCCATAGGGCAGCAGAAAACATTAAAAAAGTTGCTTGCTTCAGCATGAAGATGCCTGCATGCTTCAACATGAAGATGCCTGCATGCTTCAACAGTTCCAATAGCAGCATCCAGCTGTGAGGTTCCCAAAACAAAAATAGAATTAACATGAGGCTAGGAATATCTCTTTATATAATAATAGAATATTAGATAAATAAATAGAGGAACTTGGTAAAAATCTGGGGACTTTTAATGAAGAAAATGCCACCCGAAGCTCCCCCGCTCACCACACGCTCGAGTCCGCCTAAAACCAGAATCTAGTAGCCCCGCCGCCTGAAGCATGCTCGAGCCCCGCTCGAGCCGAAACACCCAAAAGCCCAGCCGCCTGCTGCATGCTCGAAGCCCGCTCGAGCGGAAATTCCAGAACCTTCCGGAAAGCTCTCGCTCGCCAGCCGCCTGAGCGAAAATTCTAGAACCCTCCAGAATCCTCCGCCGCTCGCTGCTCACCCGACGGGCGCTCGAGCGGCCGGATGCCTATAAAAAGGCCGCCAGCCAGCGGGCAGGGGGCGAGCGCGGGGAGAGAAAGAGAGAGGAAGAGAGAGAGGAAGAGAGAGCAAGAGAGAGGGAAAGAGAGAGGAGGAGAAGGAAGGAAATGAAGGCATTCGAGTCCAATGTCGAGCACAAGCCAGTTGGAGAAAATATGGAGCACATCGAGGCAAGTATTCTCATACTCACTATTTATTGTACTGTGATTATTAATGGTATTATCGTTCCAATACCATCCAATCTATGAAAATCATATAGCCTATGATTAATGATGAAAGAATATGTTAATTTCACTCCAAAATAAGCATCACCACATTCCGAGCATACGTAATAGCCGAACGATCGATCTCATGAAGTTCTATCTGTGACGACCCGAGTTCCTGAATATGATAATTGGGAGATAATTAAGTTAAAATAGGTAAATTGTATTCAAAAGGTACGGGAGGAATGGATTGGAAAGCTCAAAGGACCGGAACTAGTAAATAGGGAACCGAAATCGTAAGTGGTGAAATGTTGATTCGTTGACAAGATTCGGTTTTAAATTGTGATAATCATGACTTATTGAGGTTATATAATCAAAAATAAGGTCCAAGGATGTGAAAGATTGGGTTAGAATGGTCAAAACGGGTCCCGAATGGCGAAAACGCAATGTAGGCTTGCTCGCAGCTTGACGCAGAGGCCGGGAAGCGCCCTCCGCGCGCTCGAGCCGTCCTATCGAGCACAAAACCAGTAGCAAGCCCGCTCAATGCATGCTCGAGCCCCGCTTTGGCAAAGTAAGCGTTGCCGCCGCTCGGTCGCTCGAGCCGCTCGAGGGCCGGGCGATATATAAGAACCGCGCGGCTCTCTCTTTCTCATTTCAACGTGATTTTAGGGTTTGAGGAGAGAGAGAGAGCGCCGATTTAGAGAGAGAAGAAGGAGATCGAGCCGGGAGTCCGATTCGCTCAAAGCCGATTAAAAAGGTGAAAGCACGCGTCGAGGCAAGTTCTCTCATACCCACTTCTCGTTCTCTTTCGATGTTTTGTGTATTTTCGTTGGGTATTTTGTGTCGATACCCACGGGAATGTTAGGATATTGAAAACCCATGCCTTGAGGTCCATGAAAATGTGGTTAGTTGTCCGATTCGTGTCCGATTCGCCCGGTGGGTTTTACCGAAACCCTAACCTACGGGATTTTGGGGTTTCCCATTTCCCGGCCTCGTGTCATGAAATTGACCCCAAAATTGGAATCTCCACGTCCCAATGATGTATATATGTCGGCCGGGTCCGATCTTGCACGTTTGGACCCGTCGCGGCGCCCGAGCCCGTAAAGGGGCGCAAGTATGTTCACCCGAGACCGAAGGTGGATTTTGCGTGTCGTCACCTTCATGAAATGATGAAATGATCCTAGAATATGAATCCCCATGTCCCAATTTGTGTATATATCGACCGGATGCCGAATCTCGCAAGATTTGACCCGTTCGTGGCATCCGGGGAGTCTTGAAATAATTCGTAATTGTTTAAATGTCGATTAAGTGATATGTGTTTGTAGAGAGAGGAAGTTGAGGCACAACAGCAAGAACGACGAGAAAGAAAGGGGAGAGACCACAGTTGTGATTCGATTCGGGTAAAATAATGGTAGAACGAACTCAGGCAAGTGTACTTCGGACGCTGCTTTTCACCGTACCAATTTCTCATGCTTTAAGACCGTTGAAAATGCTCTAAAATGTTGATGATGCATGTTTAAAGTACATGAAGCATGTTTCCTTCGATTACTTGGTTGGATTTTATGTTTATCCATGTTTACGCAAGATTTAGCTTCGAATTCATGAATAAGCATGAAAATAGTGTTTTGATTTGTCTCAGAAAGCATGTGATGAAACCCTAGCTTGAAAATGTTGTGTAGTTTGAGTAAAATGCATGATTAAGTATGTATATTTGGATTTATGGCTTGATTTCATGAAATAAGGCTTGTTTAGAGACCGATTTGTGTTCGGAAGTTTTGGCGAAGCACTAAGTACGAAAATGAAAGGGTTTTAGTGATTTTTAACCAAGCTCCAGTTATAAGAAAGTTAATTGACATCGTAATGAAGCTTCTGTATAATTGTTTTGAAAAATTGCACGGACTTATGGCGAATTTTCATGCACCGTTGAATTTAATCAAGGAGCTTTTAGACCGTTACCGTATACCGAAAGTGAATCTTGAAACTATGATTATGAAAGAGGCTATTTATGTTATAGCTATTCTAGGACCAGTGATCGACTTGATTCGGATAGGTTCTCGGCATGCCTTAGGACTTTCCGGTGGTAATCGAGGATAACTCGTCCCAGAGAGTTATTTGTGGTCCGCCCGCCCTCGGGCGTTACGGTCAGGAGGAAATTTCATTCCGGCCTACCTTCGGTGGCACCTGTTCCGATCCCTCGAGATGGGATCTTTTTCGGCCTTGGATTGTGTGGAGTGAACACAATCTATCCTCGATCACTCACCCCTCGGCTAGTAGGGTACGCTAGCAAGTTACGTATTGTTCGATATGTTCTGCTTTCCGATTCACGATTTCCATTTCCGTTATTGGCTCATTTTCGACTCCGTTATTGGTTACCGCATCGATTACAGTTTCCTATTGCTATTCCGAGAACCGACATTATATGAAAGGTATTACTGTCAAAGTATGATTTTCACGTTTCCTGAATTACTTTCTGTCTAAACCGTTCTGTTCTGCGCCGTTACATGACCGTTCTGCATCATGGTTTTACTGCTCACGTGCATGTACCTTGCTGGGCCTCGGCT
The DNA here is from genome assembly GCA_033239525.1 of Nepenthes gracilis. Lineage (NCBI taxonomy): Eukaryota > Viridiplantae > Streptophyta > Magnoliopsida > Caryophyllales > Nepenthaceae > Nepenthes > Nepenthes gracilis. The sequence goes on along the minus strand of BSYO01000018.1, from coordinate 7,230,479 downwards.
CACTGTTTTAGTATTTTCTCCCCCTCCAGATGAGACAGTAGAGCTACTGCCTGATGAAAAAGAGTAAACAGAGAAGAGTTGCTTGAAGACTTTTGAGGACCGCCGCCTATTGGAGCTATTTTGGAGGAGCTTTGTTGATGTAAAGGCTTAGCAGCTAGAAACATGATGTTTATATCTTGCTCTTTTGGTTTTGATGTTATAGAATATGTGAAATTTTGTATAACAAGCATGTGAAATGTATGTATGATAGTAAAAGAGAATATGCTATGCTTCAGTTGTAGTATACTTCCGCTATACTGGATTTTCTGTGCGAGGTCCTAGATGGCATCTCGTTATTTATACATTAGAATAGTAATTGCTTTGTTGGATTTGTGCCATGGATGGCACATAGGATCCCTGTGAATGATTGTTGTAGGATTTGTGAATGATGGATAGTTGTGTGCTTGTTATGGATGAATATTAAGGGTTTGTATTTTGGGTTTTCATCCGATTTACAAAGGAGACTCAAAATTTGAGAAGTCTTGCCTTAATTAGACCGTTAATTATGTTATATACATTTGACGGAAGCTTTTGAGGATAAAAAAATCCGTTCCGTCACACTATCGATTCACAAATGACGGATCCTTCAACAAAATGATATTACTGTTCACATGAAGTAAATGGAAAGTAAATGGAAAATATGCATCCCCTTGATATGAAAACTATGACGAATGGGCATTTGAAATTGTAAGATTGAAACGGGCTCAGGAGGACCAATGAGATGACTCATCAACGGTAAGGAATTCCAATTCATTGAAATCTTATTAATCATGCTTATAAGCTATGAAAAATGCTAAAGTCTTCAAGAGAAGATAAGAACGAATGGGAAAATGAAACGGAAGAAAGTCCACAATGGATATGTGATTGATAAAACCTCCCATGTGGTGGGAGATATGATGAAACCTCCCGTGTGGCGGGAGATATGATATATGAGATACGGTGGACTTTCCTTCAAAGGAATTATGGAAAAGGAATCATGAAACTAGGACCATGGACTGTTAGATGGGTAGTATTCTCTGGTTTGACACGTCCATTACGGTATAAACCCGAAGAATACTTGGGCCACGTATTCTGGCTGCTTGTGTAGGCAGGTGATGTCCGTGTCATGCCTTAGGATACTATTGTGGAAGAACGAGGACTGCCCTGGTACCCCGGGGGAATGGGGCGATACGATATGGCACGATGTGATGTGCACGACCCCCCGGAGGGTCATTAAAGATAATCCCTCACGGCCTTAGATCATGAGAAGTATCATGATCCTTTCCTCGTTCTCTCGCATCGTTCGCTAGTACGACCTACTAGCTCTGGTCCGCAAAGATTAAAGTAAATGAGAAAACATGATTCAAACGACAATTAAGCGTTACAAAACATGGTCAACGACAAATCGGTACTTCTAAATATTCCTTCCCTCACATGTCTCGTTATATCTCAAATGCATGTTGCCCCTTGTCATTATCATGTTCACAGTCTGATAGTGACGTATGATTATACTTGCTGAACGGTAAGCTCACTCTTGCTATCTGTTGTTTTTCCTCCCAGATGAAAGCATTTAGATAGAACAAGGAAAGGCTTGCTTGACGGGACAAGACAGACAAGTGCAGCAAAGACTTGAACATCGAATTTGATATAGACAGCCACTCAGGGTTAGGTATGGTTTATGGTTTTATTATGCTTCCGCAGTTCATGGTATCATAGTATGTTTCTACTTTTATTTTGAATTTCGAGGTTTGGGTTATTAGATGGCATCTCTCTAGATCTAATACAGTAAAGTCAGAATACTGTATTGAAGCCATGATTGATATGGCAAATTTGAGATCCTGTGTGAAGAATGCTTGTGCAGAGCCAATTTAAAATAAATTGTATATCGGTCTTTCGTCCAGTAACCTCTGGGCATTAACGATGTTTTATTGACGGAGGGTTATTTAAGAAAAATAACCTGGTTCGTCACAATTGGTATCAAAGAAAGGGAGAGATGCCATAGGTTTGATCTGAATCATATGCGGAAGCGTAGGATAGAATAAGATTGATCGATCTAATGCCTAAAGGTATTTGACGATTTAGTCAGTCCAGGCAATTGGGTTACTAAATGTAGGTCGAGGAGGAAGGTGTGTTGTGATACCTTCGTACTGGAATTTGATTAAAAGTAATTAGATCTTTGACCGATTAATGATGATTCGAGGCCTAAGCTATTTCTCGGTTTGAGGTTTTAAGCTTGATGGGTTTTTGGTTTAAGTTCTTCAGTTGGTATATTGCTCTGGAAGGTTGCCAGATCAACCTAGAGTGTGAAAGGAATAAGTGGAGCCATCGGCCCGAGATTGGTATGGTGGAAATTAATTTTGGAAACATCCCGTCCTAGGATAGCAACTCATAAATCAGTTTGAAAATAATTCAGTAAAGGGGCATTTAGGTAGCCCAAGTCATATTATGGTTGAAGACATAAATTTCAAAGACTCGGGAATGCTCTGCGGTCACCTCCCTATATGGCGTGCTACCCTTGATAGGTAAGAAATAAAATAGATCTTAGTGGATCGAGGTAAGCAAGACCACCGAGTCTCAAGGATTAAGAAATATGGTTCCATGTGTTAGGAAAGTTTCGTGGAATAATATTGGTATCAATGAGACCTTTGTAGTGTGTCTCAAAAAGTAGTAGTTCAATCACAAATTTAAGAATGTCTTTAGCTATGGAAAGGTATGGTGTTTTATATCAGGGTCCTAAGGTTTAAGCTCAAGCATTAGGGTCACCTGTCGTTACGGGCTGTAAGGATCTTGGGACAAGGTTGTAATTTGATGCTGCTTGGGGATTTCGAGCCATGCCATAATTATGTTTCGAATTATGTGTAATTAGGAAGACATAGGCTCGGAAATAACAACAAAGATGATTTAGTATTCGGAAAGGTAAAAGGATGCATCAGAGTGGATATTCTAGTAAAACTTTTGAATACAAACCTTCCCGAAGAAACTTTGGGACTATGATCTGTGTTATGCGGCAGCTGGTTTAAGGATAGGACTGAATCCTCTAACCTTGAAGAAAAGAAATTCAGTGCCTTAGGAACAGAGTTTCGGTTAAGCATAAGAGAAGCTTGTAGATTGACGAGATAGGAAATAAAAATTTCTCAATCTGGGTGACACAACCCTTGCATCCTTGAGATTCGATATGTGGTTTTGAAAGTCCGAGGTCTATTTAATGATGGATCCAATTTCGATACAAGTGGGTCGAGGTTATGATATTTTAGAATTTGTGGATACGATTGGTTAAGATAAATTGAAATATCTCGTGGTAACAATCTTAATGAGACATTATGGATGCGTTAGTTAGTAAGTTATTGGGTCGATCTGAATTGCAAACATATTGGGCCTAGAAATGGAAGTTTTTACAATTTCTAGTAGAAACTTAAAGATAGCCAAAGGGATTAAGTCTTAATCTAATTTTAATAATAGTTCGGTGGATAGTTCGATGGATAAACGACAGTACTGATATAGTTGGTCTGTCAAAGGATGACATCTTGCAACTGGGTTGTAGGAATTGAAGCATGAGTTTGAGGTCAGGTCGAATCAATGAAAATTATGGAGGATCTTAAGCAAGACCGAGGAAGTATCGGCGTAGGTATTGTAGTAACATACTCTAGACCTTTCAAGATAAATGGATGAACTAATAAGATGATTTACGAACTTCAAAACGAGTAGAAGATTGATTAGATTTTCAAGGACGATGAGACATAGTCCGTGAAGCGATGTAAAGGTTTGATGAAATTAGAATCGCTTTGACTTTTGATGAACGGAAGTTGAAGCCCTGACGGCATTCAGATTACAAATATGGTCACTATGAAGCTTAAAAACATCGGTTGGGTTTTGTTGATTCATCGACATCTAATGAAATTTTATGGTTTTGATTATGAAACCATATCCGGGTGTATATTAGGGTAACTTCATTAAGGATTTTAAAGATATTCATAATATAAACAAATTACTTAAGGATTAAGTCACAAGTAACAAATAACTAATACCTCACATGTTCCAGTAAGAAAAGAATGTGAATTTAGTTGAGAAAGTGCCTTGTTAATCTTATGGTCCTTTGGAAACACAATTTTGAAAACAACAAAACTATGAGTGATGAATAATTGGGGAGACTGATTAGTGTCGTAAAGCACATGACCGTTTTGAGGCAAACAAAATTGTTAAGAGATTTGTCACCAGTGAGACATTCAGCATAGAAAAGAATTGTAATTATAAAAAGTAATTTTCGGTAACCGGAAAAGGGAACTAATGTTCATATCATTTGGGTTGATTCTTGATGGGTCGACAAGTTATCATGGGATGTAGTGCCTTTGAAAAAAATATTAAGGTTATGTTACTTTCACGTATTAACGGAGTACCTTTGAGAAAAATAGAGGAGAAGTCCAAAATTAGTATATCTTCCACGGGTATGTCAAAAATTGGCCATTAAGGTTTTTCTTGTGAAAACCTAAGAGTAGTATTTCAAAGCTAGGACAGATTCAAAAATTAAGAAGTAAACCTTAATATTTTGGGAACATAGGCATTAATGTTGACCATTAATGTTTCCAGTCTTTGGATTGGTATGTCTTTGGAGTTCCATAGGTAAATGTGAAAGATGAATCACTGGTAAATCCAAATGATTGGGTGATAGAACGACGTAGGAGGATATCATCGTGTTCAAATTGGGTTCAATCGGCCCATTAATATGCCGAAAGATCTTGAGGTTGCTAAGTAATCGAATTCTGAAAATCCTAGATATTGAATAAGGGTTCTGCCCACTTTTTGGGAATTGTGATGATTATAGTGTTGAAGAATAAGATAATTGGATGTTTGTGGAAACTAATCAGAATGGCACAGCGGAAGCGTTGTGAGCCCATAACCCCTAGGACACAGGATCTTAAGCCTACTAAATGGTTGGAATCTTAAGATTTTGGGTAATGATTCAAAGTTATATTGATTTATGAGTTATGATTAACCTTAAAGGTGACTGTAGCTAGACGATTGTAGGAGTTGTCTTCTCGGAGAACTATCCTATGATCATTTTAAGATTTCTGTATATTCTAGTTTTATGATGCGAGGCTATGGATTTTAGAGAAAATGTTGGTTTGCCGATTAAAATGGTGGAGATGCAAATCAATCCGACTTTAAAGTCTCGATTGTGATGAAAGGTTTGCATCGAAACTTTAGTAATATTTGATCAAATAAGAATTTGAGTTGACTTCAAACTCAATCTTTAGGAATAAGAATTAGGAAATTTTAAATGCTCGAGGTACTTTGAAGTAATCAATAAGGTGACTTAGACATGCCAAACCATCTAGAAATTTATCTCCAAATATGAAAATTTGAGGTTCGTTAAATTTCGAGGACGAAATTTCTATAAGTGGGGGAGCTGTGAGGTTCCCAAAACAAAAATAGAATTAACATGAGGCTAGGAATATCTCTTTATATAATAATAGAATATTGGATAAATAAATAGAGGAACTTGGTAAAAATGGGGACTTTTGAAGAAAACGCCACCCGAAGCTTGCTCACCACACGCTCAAGTCCGCCCAAAACAGGGAATCTAGTAGCCCCGCCGCCTGAAGCATGCTCGAGCCCCACTCGAGCCGAAACACCCAAAAGCCCAGCCGCCTGCTGCATGCTCGAAGCCCGCTCGGCGGAAATTCCAACCTTCCGGAAAAGCTCTCGCCGCACGTGCCCGAGCGAAAATTCTAGAACCCTCCAGAATCCTCCGCCGCTCGCTGCTCACCCGACGGGCGCTCGAGCGGCCGGATGCCTATAAAGGCCGCCCGGCGGGGTGGAGCAGCGCGGAGAGAAAGAGAGAGGAAGAGAGAGAAAGAGAAAGGGAAAGAGAGAGGAGGAGAAGAAGGAAGGAAATGAAGGCATTCGAGTCCAATCACAATTGGAGAAAATATGAAGCACATCGAGGCAAGTATTCTCATACTCACCTTGTGATTATTAATGGTATTATCGTTCCAATACCATCCAATCTATGAAAATCATATAGCCCATGATTAATGATGAAAGAATATGTTAATTTCACTCCAAAATAAGCATCACCACATTCAGCAAAAGCCTCTAACGATCGATCTCATGAAGTTCTATCCGTTCACAATGACCGGATCCCTCAACAAAATGATATTATTGTTCACATGAAGTAAATGGAAAGTAAATGGAAAATATGCATCCCCTTGATATGAAAACTATGATGAATGGGCATTTGAAATTGTAAGATTCAGAAACGGGCTCCGGAGGACCCGAATGAGATTGACTCATCAACGGTAAGGAATTCCAATTCCACTGAAATACTATTAATCATGCTTATAAGCTATGAAAAATGCCAAAGTCTTCAAGAGAAGATAAGAACGAATGGGAAAATGAAACGGAAGGAAGTCCACAATGGATATGTGATTGATGAAACCTCCCGTGTGGTGGGAGATATGATGAAACCTCCCGTGTGGCGGGAGATATGATATATGAGATACGGTGGACTTTCCTTCAAAGGAATTATGGAAAAGGAATCATGAAACTAGGACCATTGACTGTTAGATGGGTAGTATTCTCTGGTTTGACACGTCCATTACGGTATAAACCCGAAGAATACTTGGGCCACGTATTCTGGCTGCTTGTGTAGGCAGGTGATGTCCGTGTCACGCCTTAGGATACTATTGTGGAAGAACGAGGACTGCCACAGTACCCCGGGAATGGGGGCGATACGATATGGCACGATGTGATGTGCACGACCCCGGAGGGTCATTAAAGATAATCCCTCACGGCCTTAGATCATGAGAAGTATCATGATCCTTTCCTCGTCTCTCGCATCGTTCGCTAGTAACTAGCTCGGGTCCCAAAGATTAAAGTAAATGAGAAAACATGATTCAAACGACAATTAAAGCGTTACAAAAACATGGTCGCGACAAATCGGTACTTCTAAATATTCCTTCCCTCACATGTCTCGTTATATCTCAAATGCTTGTTGCAAACTTGTCATTATCATGTTCCAAGTAGTGACGTATGATTATACTTGCCGAACGGTAAGCTCACTCTTGCTATCTCATTGTTTTTCCTTCAGATGAAAGCATTTAGATAGAACAAGGAAAGGCTTGCTTGTGGGACAAGACAGGACAAGTGCAAAGAAAAGACTTGAACATCGAATTTGATATAGACACCACTCGGGGTTAGGTATGGTTTATGGTTTTATTATGCTTCCGCAGTTCATGGTATCATAGTATGTTTCTACTTTTATTTTGAATTTCGAGGTTTGGGTTATTAGATGGCATCTCTCTAGATCTAATACAAAGAAAGTCGTAATCTTATGTGAAGCCATGATTGATATGGCAAATTTGAGATCCTGTGTGAAGAATGCTTGTGCAGAGCCAATTTAAAATAAATTGTATATCGGTCTTTCGTCCAGTAACCTCTCCGGGCATTAACGATGTTTTATTCGGAGGTTATTTAAGAAAAATGCGGTTCATCACAATTGGTATCAAAGAAAGGAGAGATGCCATAGGTTTGAGAATCATACGGAAGCGTAGGATAGAATAAGATTGATCGATCTAATGCCTAAAGGTATTTGACGATTTAGTCAGTCCAGGCAATTGGGTTACTAAATGTAGGTCGAGGAGGAAGGTGTGTTGTGATACCTTCGTACTGGAATTTGATTAAAAGTAATTAGATCTTGGACCGATTAATGATGATTCGAGGCCTAAGCTATTTCTCGGTTTGAGGTTTAAGCTTGATGGGTTTTTGGTTTAAGTTCTTCAGTTGGTATATTGCTCTGGAAGGTTGCCAGATCAACCTAGAGTGTGAAAGGAATAAGTGGAGCCATCGGCCCGAGATTGGTATGGTGGAAATTAATTTTGGAAACATCCCGTCCTAGGATAGCAACTCATAAATCGGTTTGAAAATAATTCAGTAAAGGGGCATTTAGGTAGCCCAAGTCATATTATGGTTGAAGACATAAATTTCAAAGACTCGGGAATGATGTCACCTCCTATATGGCGTGCTACCCTTGATAGGTAAGAAATAAAACAGATCTTAGTGGATCGAGGTAAGCAAGACCACCGAGTCTCAAGGATTAGAAATATGGTTCCATGTGTTAGGAAAGTTTTGGAATAATATTGGTATCAATGAGACCTTTGTAGTGTGTCTCAAAAGTAGTAGTTCAATCACAAATTTAAGAATGTCTTTAGCTATGGAAAGGTATGGTGTTTTATATCGTGGTCCTAAGGTTTAAGCTCAAGCATTAGGGTCAATCGTAAGGATCTTGGGACAAGGTTGTAATTTGATGTTGCTTGGGGATTTGAGCCATGCCATAATTATGTTTCGAATTATGTGTAATTAGGAAGACATAGGCTCGGAAATAACAACAAAGATGATTTAGTATTCGAAAGGTAAAAGGATGCATCGAGTGGATATTCTAGTAAAACTTTTGAATACAAACCTTCCCGAAGAAACTTTGGGACTATGATCCGTGTTATCGGACCTTTGGTTTAAGGATAGGACTGAATCCTCTAACCTTGAAGAAAGAAATTCAGTGCCTTAGGAACGAGTTTCGGTTAAGCATAAGAGAAGCTTGTAGATTGTGAGATAGAAATAAAAATTTCTCAATCTGGGTGACACAACCCTTGCATCCTTGAGATTCGATATGTGGTTTTGAAAGTCCGAGGTCTATTTAATGATGGATCCAATTTCGATACAAGTGGGTCGAGGTTATGATATTTTAGAATTTGTGGATACGATTGGTTAAGATAAATTGAAATATCTCGTGGTAACAATCTTAATGAGACATTATGGATGCGTTAGTTAGTAAGTTATTGGGGTCGATGAATTGCAAACATATTGGGCCTAGAAATGGAAGTTTTTACAATTTCTAGTAGAAACTTAAAGATAGCCAAAGGGATTAAGTCTTAATCTAATTTTAATAATAGTTCGGTGGATAGTTCGATGGATAAACGATTATAACAAAGGATGACATCTTGCAATCAGGTTGTAGGAATTGAAGCATGAGTTTGAGGTCGGGTCGAATCAATGAAAATTATGGAGGATCTTAAGCAAGACCGAGGAAGTATCGGCGTAGGTATTGTAGTAACATACTTAGACCTTTCAAGATAAATGGATGAACTAATAAGATGATTTACGAACTTCAAAACGTAGAAGATTGATTAGATTTTCAAGGACGATGAGACATAGTCCGTGAAGCGATGTAAAGGTTTGATGAAATTAGAATCGCTTTGACTTTTGATGAACGGAAGTTGAAGCCCCACGGCATTCAGATTACAAATATGGTCACTATGAACTTAAAAACATCGGTTGGGTTTTGTTGATTCATCGACATCTAATGAAATTTTATGGTTTTGATTATGAAACCATATCCGGGTGTATATTAGGTAACTTCATTAAGGATTTTAAAGATATTCATAATATAAACAAATTACTTAAGGATTAAGTCACAAGTAACAAATAACTAATACCTCACATGTTCGATGAAGAAAAGAATGTGAATTTAGTTGAGAAAGTGCCTTGTTAATCTTATGGTCCTTTGAAACACAATTTTGAAAACAACAAAACTATGAGTGATGAATAATTGGGAGACTGATTAGTGTAAAATAAAGCACATGACCGTTTTGAGGCAAAACAAAATTGTTAAGAGATTTGTCACCACATGAGACATTCACATAGAAAAGAATTGTAATTATAAAAAGTAATTTTCGGTAACCGGAAAAGGGAACTAATGTTCATATCATTTGGGTTGATTCTTGATGGGTCTGACAAGTTATCATGGGATGTAGTGCCTTTGAAAAAAAAATATTAAGGTTATGTTACTTTCACGTATTAATACGGAGTACCTTTGAGAAAAATAGAGGAGAAGTCCAAAATTAGTATATCTTCCACGGGTATGTCAAAAATTGGCCATTAAGGTTTTTCTTGTGAAAACCTAAGAGTAGTATTTCAAAGCTAGGACAGATTCAAAAATTAAGAAGTAAACCTTAATATTTTGGGAACATAGGCATTAATGTTGACCATTAATGTTTCCAATCTTTGGATTGGTATGTCTTTGGAGTTCCATAGGTAAATGTGAAAGATGAATCACTGGTAAATCCAAATGATTGGGTGATAGAACGACGAGGAGGATATCATCGTGTTCAAAAGTTCAATCGGCCCATTAATATGCCGAAAGATCTTGAGGTTGCTAAGTAATCGAATTCTCAAAATCCTAGATATTGAATAAGGGTTCTGCCCACTTTTTGGGAATTGTGATGATTATAGTGTTGAAGAATAAGATAATTGGATGTTTGTGGAAACTAATCAGAATGGCACAGCGGAAGCGTTGTGAGCCCATAACCCCTAGGACACAGGATCTTAAGCCTACTAAATGGTTGGAATCTTAAGATTTTGGGTAATGATTCAAAGTTATATTGATTTATGAGTTATGATTAACCTTAAAGGTGACTGTAGCTAGACGATTGTAGGAGTTGTCTTCTCGGAGAACTATCCTATGATCATTTTAAGATTTCTGTATATTCTAGTTTTATGATGCAGGCTATGGATTTTAGAGAAAATGTTGGTTTGCCGATTAAAATGGTGGAGATGCAAATCAATCCGACTTTAAAGTCTGATTGTGATGAAAGGTTTGCATCGAAACTTTAGTAATATTTGATCAAATAAGAATTTGAGTTGACTTCAAACTCAATCTTTAGGGAATAAGAATTAGGAAATTTTAAATGCTCGAGGTACTTTGAAGTAATCAATAAGGTGACTTAGACATGCCAAACCATCTAGAAATTTATCTCCAAATATGAAAATTTGAGGTTCGTTAAATTTCGAGGACGAAATTTCTATAAGTGGGGGAGAACTGTGAGGTTCCCAAAACAAAAATAGAATTAACATGAGGCTAGGAATATCTCTTTATATAATAATAGAATATTGGATAAATAAATAGAGGAACTTGGTAAAAATCTGGGGACTTTTAATGAAGAAAACGCCACCCGAAGCTCCCCTGCTCACCACACGCTCAAGTCCGCCCAAAACCAGAATCTAGTAGCCCCGCCGCCTGAAGCATGCTCGAGCCCCGCTCGAGCCGAAACACCCAAAAGCCCAGCCGCCTGCTGCATGCTCGAAGCCCGCTCGAGCGGAAATTCCAGAACCTTCCGGAAAGCTCTCGCCGCCCGCCCGAGCGAAAATTCTAGAACCTCCGTAATCCTCCACTCGCTGCTCACCCGACGGGCGCTCGAGCGGCCGGATGCCTATAAAAAGGCCGCCAGCCAGCGGGCAGGGGGCGAGCACGGGGAGAGAAAGAGAGAGGAAGAGAGAGAGGAAGAGAGAGAAAGAGAAAGGGAAAGAGAGAGGAGGAGAAGAAGGAAGGAAATGAAGGCATTCGAGTCCAATGCCGAGCACAAGCCAGTTGGAGAAAATATGAAGCACATCGAGGCAAGTATTCTCATACTCACTATTTATTGTACTGTGATTATTAATGGTATTATCGTTCCAATACCATCCAATCTATGAAAATCATATAGCCCATGATTAATGATGAAAGAATATGTTAATTTCACTCCAAAATAAGCATCACCACATTCCGAGCATACGTAATAGCCGAACGATCGATCTCATGAAGTTCTATCCGTTCACAATGACCGGATCCCTCAACAAAATGATATTATTGTTCACATGAAGTAAATGGAAAGTAAATGGAAAATATGCATCCCCTTGATATGAAAACTATGATGAATGGGCATTTGAAATTGTAAGATTCGAACGGGCTCGGGAGGACCCGAATGAGATTGACTCATCAACGGTAAGGAATTCCAATTCCACTGAAATACTATTAATCATGCTTATAAGCTATGAAAAATGCCAAAGTCTTCAAGAGAAGATAAGAACGAATGGGAAAATGAAACGGAAGGAAGTCCACAATGGATATGTGATTGATGAAACCTCCCGTGTGGTGGGAGATATGATGAAACCTCCCGTGTGGCGGAGATATGATATATGAGATACGGTGGACTTTCCTTCAAAGGAATTATGGAAAAGGAATCATGAAACTAGGACCATTGACTGTTAGATGGGTAGTATTCTCTGGTTTGACACGTCCATTACGGTATAAACCCGAAGAATACTTGGGCCACGTGATTCAGGCCGCCATGTAGCGAGGTGATGTCCGTGTCACGCCTTAGGATACTATTGTACTGCCCTGGTACCCGGGGAATGGGGCGACTGATATGGCACGATGTGATGTGCACGACCCCTCAGGGTCATTAAAGATAATCCCTCACGGCCTTAGATCATGAGAAGTAATGATCCTTTCCTCGTTCTCTTGCATCCGCTAGTACGACCTACTAGCTCTGGCCCTGCAAAGATTAAAGTAAATGAGAAAACATGATTCAAACGACAATTAAGCGTTACAAAACATGGTCAACGACAAATCGGTACTTCTAAATAACATGAGTTATATCTCAAATGCATGTTGCCCCTTGTCATTATCATGTTCACGGTGATAGTGACGTATGATTATATGTCAACGGTAAGCTCACTCTTGCTATCTGTTGTTTTCCTCCCCGAGATGAAAGCATTTAGATAGAACAAGGAAAGGCTTGCTTGACGGGACAAGACAGAACAAGTGCAAAAAGACTTGAACATCGAATTTGATATGACCACTCGGGGTTAGGTATGGTTTATGGTTTTATTATGCTTCATGATTCATGGTATCATAGTATGTTTCCACTTTTATTTTGAATTTCGAGGTTTGGGTTATTAGATGGCATCTCTCTCTAGATCTAATACAAAAAGTCGAAATATCGTATTGAAGCCATGATTGATATGGCAAATTTGAGATCCTGTGAAGAATGCAATGCGAGAGCCAATTTAAAATAAATTGTATATCGGTCTTTCGTCCAGTAACCTCTGGGCATTAACGATGTTTTATTGACGGAGGGTTATTTAAGAAAAATAACCTGGTTCGTCACAATTGGTATCAGAGAAAGGGGGAGATGCCATAGGTTTGATCTGAATCATATGCGGAAGCGTAGGATAGAATAAGATTGATCGATCTAATGCCTAAAGGTATTTGACGATTTCGATCCAGGAGCAATTGGGTTACTAAATGTAGGTGAGGAGGAAGGTGTGTTGTGACACCTTACTGAATTTGATTAAAAGTAATTAGATCTTGGACTGATTAATGATGATTCGAGGCCTAAGCTATTTCTCGGTTTGACGTTTAAGCTTGATGGGTTTTGGTTTAAGTTCTTCGGTTGGTATATTGCTGCGGAAGGTTGCCGAGATCAACCTAGAGTGTGAAAGGAATAAGTGGAGCCATCGGCCCGAGATTGGTATGGTGGAAATTAATTTTGAAACATCCCGTCCTAGGATAGCAACTCATAAATCGGTTTGAAAATAATTTATAAAGGGGCATTTAGGTAGCCCAAGTCATATTATGGTTGAAGACATAAATTTCAAAGACTGGAAATGGTCACCTCCTATATGGCGTGCTACCCTTGATAGGTAAGAAATAAAATAGATCTTAGTGGATCGAGGTAAGCAAGACCACCGAGTCTCAAGGATTAAGAAATATGGTTCCATGTGTTAGGAAAGTTTCGTGGAATAATATTGGTATCAATGAGACCTTTGTAGTGTGTCTCAAAAAGTAGTAGTTCAATCACAAATTTAAGAATGTCTTTAGCTATGGAAAGGTATGGTGTTTTATATCGGGGTCCTAAGGTTTAAGCTCAAGCATTAGGGTCAATTTCTGGTAAGGATCTTGGGACAAGGTTTAATTTGATCTTTTGGGGATTTCGAGCCATGCCATAATTATGTTTGAATTATGTGTAATTAGGAAGACATAGGCTCGAAAATAACAACAAAGATGATTTAGTATTCGGAAGGTAAAAGGATGCATCAGTGGATATTCTAGTAAAACTTTTGAATACAAACCTTCCCGAAGAAACTTTGGGACTAGATGATCCGTGTTATGGTTTGGTTTAAGGATAGGACTGAATCCTCTAACCTTGAAGAAAAGAAACAAAGGCCTTAGGAACGAGTTTCGGTTAAGCATAAGAGAAGCTTGTAGATTGATAGAGATAGGAAATAAAAATTTCTCAATATGGGTGACCAACCCTTGCATCCTTGAGATTCGATATGTGGTTTTGAAAGTCCGAGGTCTATTTAATGATGGATCCAATTTCGATACAAGTGGGTCGAGGTTATGATATTTTAGAATTTGTGGATACGATTGGTTAAGATAAATTGAAATATCTCGTGGTAACAATCTTAATGAGACATTATGGATGCGTTAGTTAGTAAGTTATTGGAGTCGATCCAATTGCAAACATATTGGGCCTAGAAATGGAAGTTTTTACAATTTCTAGTAGAAACTTAAAGATAGCCAAAGGGATTAAGTCTTAATCTAATTTTAATAATAGTTCGGTGGATAGTTCGATGGATAAATGACAGTACTGATATAGTTGGTCTGACAAAGGATGACATCTTGCAACTGGGTTGTAGGAATTGAAGCATGAGTTTGAGGTCAGGTCAAATCAATGAAAATTACGGAGGATCTTAAGCAAGACCGAGGAAGTATCGGCGTAGGTATTGTAGTAACATACTCTAGACCTTTCAAGAACGAGGACTGCCCTGGTACCCCGGGGGAATGGGACGATACAATATGGCACGATGTGATGTGCACGACCCCCCGGAGGGTCGTTAAAGATAATCCCTCACGGCCTTAGATCTTGAGGAGTATCATGATCCTTTCCTCGTTCTCTTATCGTTCGCTAGTACGACCTACTAGCCCTGGTCCGCAAAGATTAAAGTAAATGAGAAAACATGATTCAAATGATAATTAAACGTTACAAAACATGGTCAACGACAAATCGGTACTTCTAAATATTCCTTCCCTCACATGTCTCGTTATATCTCAAATGCATGTTGCCCCTTGTCATTATCATGTTCACGTCTGATAGTGACGTATGATTATACTTGCTGAACGGTAAGCTCACTCTTGCTATCTGTTGTTTTTCCGCCTAGATGAAAGCATTTAGATAGAACAAGGAAAGGTTTGCTTGACGGGACTAGACAGACAAGTGCAGTAAAGACTTGAACATCGCATTTGATATAGACAGGGTGGTTAGGTATGGTTTATGGTTTTATTATGCTTAATTCATGGTATCGTAGTATGTTTCACTTTTATTTTGAATTTTGAGGTTTGGGTTATTAGATGGCATCTCTCAGAGATCTAATACAAGAAAGTCGGAATCATTGTATGAAGCCATGATTGATATGGCAAATTTGAGATCCTGTGTGAAGAATACTTGTGCAGAGCCAATTTAAAATAAATTGTATATCGGTCTTTTGTCCAGTAACCTCTGGGCATTAACGATGTCTTATTGACGGAGGGTTATTTAAGAAAAATAACCTGGTTCGTCACACCAGCAGTAGGGCAGCAATAATTTCCTTGGGCAGCCGCTGAAGATTGCAGCACAACCCAAAGTAATTGACAGATATTCAACATGCTTTAGCATACAACACACAGCATCATCAAACCACAGTTAACAACCTCATACATCAGGAAATCAGTAAAAACGTTGGGTACACTTGCCTAATTCTCAAATTTCCTTACCCAAGTCTGACCTGGAATTCTTTCCTTCCTTTCTTTTGTCTCTTTCCTGCCTTTTCTTCTTAAGTTCTCCCCAAAAACTCCCATCCTTTACCCCAACATCTAATATTTATAGACAGTGGAGTTGGTAACAGTAGGCGGGGGTAAGTCATCTACTACTAATACTTTACTCTTATTTCTTCTTCTAGAAAGTTCGAAATCTTTCGAGCAGGTGGGAGCAGTTCACCTACTCTGAATTGACCACTCTGGCCTCCATTTAAAGCTTAATTTGGTCAACTTTCTTAGTTTGGTAAATTCTTTTATTTTGGATAACATTTATTCCAGCTTCCTCCCCGAAAATGCACTCTAAGTTCCTCTTCAGAATTTGCCAGAATTGCTTGTTGGGCTCCTTGCCCACTTTGTACCTTAGTGTAATTCCCGGTATGCAGCAATAGGCCGGATAAAAAAAAAGGACACCTTGAGGCTGGTCACCCTGAATCCTAGCTATCTGGATTTTCTTGGCCAGTTATTCATGGCTTCTTCTGCATCACGACTCAGTGGTTCATTGCATTTATTGGTTTGGTATCATGCTAATGTGGTCCGGTGTCCATTTTCCTAGATTGGATGATCTTCGTGTTCGTTATTCAGGGCTTCTTCTGCATCACGACTCAGTGGTTCATTGCGTTTGTTGATTTGGTATCATGCTGATGTGGTCCAATGGTCCAATTGCCCGGATTAGATGATCTCTGTGTTCGGTATGCTGTTTATCGGATGTCCTATGCTATTACCGTATTGCTACTGTTGCTGATTTGCCAAAATACCGCTAAAAGTCGTCCTGTCATGCTAATGTGCTCTTCCGATTATGCGGCAAGCTCGTGGCCGACTTGGTAGTTCGCTCTTTGGTCAGCGTTTGTTTTCCTTCTTCGTATGTTTTCTATTGCTATCACAGATTGTTTCTTGGTGGTACTTGAGTTCTTCCCTAGCGTCTATGTTCTACGGCGTATTTGTGCTCGGAGTATACCCTAGTGGCTATGTTCTACCCCTAAGTTGACAAAACACTTGAAATTAGAACATAGTTTCTGTACCTTATATTATTTTAATTCAACTTTTACTTACTTACCAAAAAAAAATTTCCTCTTCATAATTACTCTCCGAAATTCCTCTCTAAATTTATTTTTGAAAATCCTCTCCAGAAATTCATCTCCGAAAAATGGCCTCCTAAAACCATCTCCGAAGACAATCTCCGAAAAATCATCTCCGGATTTCACTTAATGGCATCTGGAAATAGTCTCCGGAATTCCCTTAATCATCTTCGGTAGAAATCCCTTCTTCTTTTGTATACTCACTTAGCCTTGCTTAGCCAGTCAACCCTTCGTTGACCAGATCATTTTCCTCGCTCCATAACCTATCCGATCAAGAAGGCGCTGGCCAGATTTCTTACATATGGTCTTCTGCATTTGAAACTGGTGATTTTTCTCAAGATACAAACCGGTAATATCACCAATTTTGGTCAATTGCCCATACCGGTAAAATTTGCCATACTGGCAAAAATCTGTGCAAACCGACAATTTGTCATTCCGACAGAACTTATGCAAACCGGTCATTTCTTTCACAAGTATACCGGTCTTATTCACTTCAAGGCATAATGGACAAAATCAGCCGGCCAACATATTCACCGGTAAATTCCATCTTCAACTGTTTGACAATTCCAGGACAGTCAACATTTTGATTCAGCCGGTCAATCGATACCAGTCTTGTCAACGATTTTGGCAAATCAACTTGCTAATTTCAGTCAACAATTAATTCTACCGGTCCACTATTAATTCCGCAGGTCTACTATTCTTATCCTTAGCAGATAATTTTTTGGCCATGATGACTTAATATTTCTTCTAGAAATTATTAAGCCAAATCTTGATTATATAACCTTAATTACTACATTTAAAAACTGGGACATTACATACTTATGAAGCTATTATAATCAAAATTAGAATCCAATGATGTGAAATATTGGGTTAAAAGGGTCGAAACGGGTCTTAGACGACAAAACACGAAGCTGGCTTGCTGCAGTCTTGACGCAAGCCTTACCCACGCTCGTTGTGGGCTTGAGTGCCCGACAAGCGCTGATTCTAGAGCAGGCATGCTTGCTACGCATCACAGACCGCACTTGATCGCCAGTCCACGTTAAAGCCACGTGTGGGCTTTATAACCGTTGGGAGTGCATTTTGGGGGAAGAAAAGTAGCAAAAGGCCTTGGGTAGGGAGAGAGAGGGAGGGAGAAGAGAGAGGAGCAAGAAGGCCCTTTTCTTCCATTTTTTTATTTTCATTCCATTTTCTTCGGGTATTTTTATCCCGATACCCAACCCATGCATATATATGCGATGCCCATAACTAGATTTTGCATAAATATGAATTTTATGTCCAAATTTGGAGGTTTATACCAATTTTCGTACTCAAATCCTAACCCCACGTCTGGGTGGTTTTGGGCTTCGATTTTTGGAGCTTTTGCATAAATTAGGACTAGAATATCATTACCTATATCATATACACATTAATTTATCGATTGGGTACCTGATTTGGTAGATTTATATGGATTTTCGTTTGCAAAACCCTAGACCCGTGTCTGGACCCCATTTAAGCTTTGATATGGAGTTTGATGCATAAAATGACTTAAGATTATGATTACCCATGCCCTGGATTTGATAATTTACCCATTGGATGTCCGAAATTTTGAGAATTAACTAATATGTGTATCCAAACACTGTTCACATGCACTATTCATCCGAGCTCTTTGGTAAATTTTGCATAAGTTGGAATCAATTTAATTTTTTTTTTGTAAGTAAGTATTTTGGATTAATGGGAGAAAATTACAGATTCAATGTTTTTATCTCCAAGGGTTTTGACTTGGAGAAAAAAAACATAACGCGCTAGGGTATACCCCGAGCAACTGGTACAACAGAAGTCGACAAAAAAAAGAAAGAAGTCAAATATTACATTTGAATAAAAGCAAAATCAGCTACTTAACTAAAGTAGCTCGGCAAACAGATGGTAGTCAAGCCATCATCGCAGTTTCAGACCAGCATGATGATCATGCAGGACCATTTCTCAGCACAGGAGCGCAGGGATTCAGCACCTTTAGGGTAGCAATCCCGTTATCAAAGGAGGCTTCAAACCGGCAACAGCTCCCTCAGCTCAGGAGCATCAACACACCTGGAGAGCATTAAAAAAACGCAAGTTACACCCTGCAAGTGGAGCACCACAGACAGAGCCTTCATCCGCAAAACCCAGCAGCCGGAACCCATCCGGAGCCACAGCAACACCACAGGCAGCACCCAAGATCAGCAAAACCAGCCTCATCACCCAGCAGCCACCCACAAAAAATCGAAAAGGCCAACAGAGGAAATCAAGACACCCAGATCCAGGCGCAAACCCAAAACCAGCAGCTTCCGATCACTAAAACAGGACGCAGCCAACAGATTGATAAACCGGGCCGGCAGCTTATAAATTCCAGCAAGTCCAGGTCACAGCAGCAAGGGATACGGCACTTCAAGAAAGAGCACATGCGGCCAGCATGACTTTTAATCTGCTATGATGATCCAATGCACTAGCAGAGGCATTAACAACAACAGAAAGGCTTCACAGCATCACCAATCTGCTGTTCAATAGCAAACTTCAGTAGCAAAACTTGCAGCACAAAACACACTACCACCAAGAGGACAGCATGACTTTTAATTTCCTTCAGACGCAAAAATCAGAAATGCCCACTAGAAAAGGGCTTCAACCAGCAGCTGGATCAACTAAGCAAGGGGAAGGCAGCTTCCTTTCTCCAGAAAAACCAGCAGCCAAAATGCTAGGCACAAGCATTTATCAAAATGCAGCATCACAAAAGAACTAAACCACATAAGAATCAACAGAGGGTGGAAACCGAGCCCTTTGGGTTCTTTGGATGGGTTTTACGACGTCGCCAGGCCTTGTGGAAACGCCCATTTATTGCCTGCTGAGCAAAAAGCTCTTCAGCAGACCATCGGGCAGGAGGCACTGGATGGCAGCTGGGAGAATCAATAGCAACACCCTGCCCAGCAGCCACATTCTCAGCAGATGGCACATCTGGAAGAGTAACTTCCAAAGATGCACCTAGGCTAGAAAGGACCGGACCAGCTTGATCAAAATGAATCAATGAATATTTCCGAGCAATCCGATAGATAGAATCAGGAGTAATATTGGGATCAATCTCAGCAGAGTGACCGGGAGCTTGAGCAGGTGTGGACTCAAGGGGCGACCCCAAAGCATCTGAATCCACCTCTGGGTGAACGACAGAAGCATAGAGGGTATCCCAACAGGGCTTCACTGTAAAATCCACCTCATAGCTCTCGGAGAGCATCCAAAGCCAAGCAATATCTCAAGTTACCGCCCTCGAGAAGGTTGGCATTAAACCCTCACAGCAAACCCCGAACACACAAACATCTGGTAACTTAGCATTAGAAATGCCAGGGGCACCAGGATTGACAATAGCACGGGGGCCAGCATCCAGTTCAGAATCGGCCGAAATGCTCCCATCAACAGAGCTTTCCACCATCAGCATAGACGAGCCTGCCACAAGCCCTTCAGCCTCTCCAGACGAACTCTGGGCACCTACAACATCAGCAGGGAGCTCCTTAGAGTCAGACTCCACCTCAGCCTGCTCTGGAACCAGAATAACCCCCGGGAAATCAACATGGGCAGAGCAGAATTCCCTACCCTCTACCACAACCAATATATGATCCTCAATTAACTCATCAGAGATTGGGGATCTCTTGTTCACACCAGGCTCCATATGGTCAGAGTGTAGTGGAGGAACAGGGCTAACAATTCCAGCATCTCCATGATCCGAGGCCAAAGGCTTTGTTGGTTGTAGACGGAATCATTTAATTGTTAATTAAGTTGTATATATATTTACATATGTTTAATTGTGTAATCTGAAAAATATTGTGCTGAGGTATTGTGAAAGAATTATCATTTGGAAGCTCCAAAGTCACGTGACTTGATGTGGTAAGGATTTTCTAATCGTTCCAAAGTGTTATGTTAAATTGTGTTTATGCTTAAGTCAAGTGAAGAGCTAAGCCCATAAGAAATATGCAAATTATAAAGATATACAGAGGGAATGCCACAATATGTGACATGAATGATCCGTTCTCCCGCTGTGAAAACTATGTGAAAGTAGTATGATGGACTTTCCCTCAAATGAATAAGAAATCATGAAATCAGGACCACGAATTTATATTTAAATGATAGTATTCCATGGCATGCCATTAATATTATGATGAAGACTCAAGGATTACCCTGGCCGCGTATCTTGACCACTTATTGGAGCGCATGATATCATTGGTAAGCCTTAGGATATTACTGTGAAAGGACGATGACTACCTCTGGACTGTGGAAGGTTAGAGGGCATACACTGGGTGATAGATGTGTCACTTGCCACGTGGTGTTTGACCTTTTCTAGATAGTTCGTTATTAGATATTGATTACGTTATTTGGCCCTAGATCATGAGGGCCATTATGATCCTTCCTTGTCCTCCTACACCTTTTGTTAGTAAGACTTAGTGACCCAGATCCATAAAGATGAGTAATAATACATAATTTACATTTCAAAGAAGAGAAGGCCAAACATGAGAATTCAATTACATTCCAAAGCACATTCGATTATGTTTTATATTTGCACACCCATAATATGATCATATGTCTCTTTTGCTTTATTTCTCTTATGCTTTTGCTTTATTTTACTTATATTATTTAACATCTTGATTATGTTGCACTTACTGAGCTGTTAGCTCACCCTTGCTCCTCCTTGACTCCAGTTTAGCACAGGTATAATTTGCCCAATAGGACAGCGTAAAAATTTGAAGTGGTCTAGGCTTGGATATGGAAGATCATGTTGAAGACTTAGAACTTGTAGTTTTACTTATGTCTTTTTTTTTGGTAAGTAGTTTTACTTATGTCATAGGAAATTGTATATACATTTATATTTCTTTCAGGATCTTAATGTATATTTTATAAAATGACTAATGATTAGATAGTTTAATTTCTGCTGTCTTTTGGATTTATTATACTTCCGTAGGATATTGTGGTTTGATAATAGGTACTTAGCAGCATCTCTATTTGGCCAATGTTGTGTTTAGATATACCATGTGGAAGCCGTAAATTATATGGTATTTGGATCTTGTGTAGTTTTGTGTAAAGGTTGTTGTATGTAGTCGGATGTTAGAGTCATTGGATTGTATAATTATGTGTTGTACAGGAGATTGTGTAGGTTTTGGTATCAACCCGGCGGCCGTATTACTGAGGAACTTTGCCAGATTTTTGGCAAAAATTATGGTCCATCACAGTTGGTATCAGAGAAAAAGAGATACCTTAGGTTTGATTTGAATCGTATGCGGAAATTTATGGTAGATTAAGATTGATCAAATAAATAGATGTAAGCGAAGGACAATTAAGTTAGATTTGATAGTTATAGTTATCCTGGTTGGCTAACTTAGGCTTGAACGAAGTTAGAATTAGATGATGAGTTTAGTTGTCCAACTTGCATGTCCTAGTTAGTATCTTAAAAATAGCTTAACCCGCATTGTTTTACCTTCATATAGGATATTAGTAGCCACTATAGCTCCTAGATGAAGATCTATTCATGATAGTGGTTAATCGTGAGGTTGAGAGGAGCTGTAGGGAGGCGTCTTAAGGTTTGGATTTAATTGGTGATGATTTTGTATTTGAATTGATCAATATTGATTCATGGCCTAGGTTCATTGATTTTGGTTCGAAGTTTAGGGTCAATTGGCTCTGGCTTGAGATTAAGATGACTTAGAGTCAATTCTGGTACAGCAAATGTGAGAATGTCGATTTATAATCGATTCAACAATGATTAAGTCCCCAAACTTTTGGGCAACTCGGATCCTATAGGGGTTGAGTTATGGGTCCTAAGAATTAAGATGACGATAATGATGATCCAATATTCAAAAGAAGATAAGGCAGTATTGCCCCATATAAGATAGGAGGTGAAGTCGACCTCAAGTAGTTGATGTGAAAAGAATCATGGGTCCCAAAAATAAAGAGATATTGTCGGATATGTTCATGGATACCTTATGGATGAATGTCTTTTTTCGGTAGGATTTTTTTGGAAGTATGCTTCAAGTATGGATAGTTCAGCCGCATGATTAAGGATTGCCCTTATCTCATGGGTCAATAAGTTAAGGTGCCTAGTACCTTGGGTCGAGGCTTCATAGTGATGGCACGAAGTGTAGAAGTGTCATCCATTGTGGTGAGAGATAAGGTTCCCGAATCCTAGTGTTTTGATATATGTGTTACTTTGGGATCTATAATCTTGTTTTATTGGTGTTCCTAAGCTTATTCATTTATTTGAGGATCGTAGGTCTTATACTAGCAGTATCAAGGCCTACAACGTTTTCTTGGGTTTACAAATATGGTTGATTGGACTGATTTAATTGCCTTGCGGCGTTACGGCTCGATATGACATTGATGGTGTCTTGATTGGTGAGTTGAGCCAGCACGAATTATGGCTATAGGATATGATACTTGCCATCAAGTAATAAAATTTTGAATATGAAGCCTGGATGTTGGAGTGTCGGCAAGATAGTGCCATTTTGCCTATGAGTCGCTCAATGATCATAAGTACCGAGTTTCATTAGCATGCAAGACCACACTCGGGAATTGTTTTGTGGTTGCCAAGGTGTTATTGTAGTGTAAGCATTTGAGTATGTTTCCTAGATAAAATGATTAGCCAAAAATCATCTCCTGATCATTAAATTAATGGTTGTTGTGGAATTGTGCTAAGATTGGCACCAAATTCGGAGGACTCTGTATTGAATCAATAAGGCATCGACTGAATATTTTGCTGTGAGATGCTTCTGCGCTTTTGGGATGGCCTCGTTGATGAATTCTTTGAGTCGATGAGGTGTGAGAATCCTATTTGAGGATCGTGTAACATTGTGAAAGACGGTTAGCCTTGTGCTCAATTCGGAAAGGAATGTAAGTTGGATTAAGGAGAAGTGTTATGTTGAGCCTATGGTTTCTTCAATAGTATGAATGCAATTCCTTGTAGTTTGGAGCGATGGCATATTCAGGAAGGATTGACTAATGTCTCGAAGGTGTGTGGCTTCTTAGCCCCAGATGGGTAATCCGATAAGTATTTCTCGAGAATTGTAGTGCTGTGAGGTGTTTGGCTTAAGATGATCAGTGTTCGTCAAAATGAGCCTTGTGAGGGTAGCCTTCGAGGAATTAAGGATTAGATGTCGACCTTATTGTTTGGGTTGACCCCTGATGGGTCTAGTAAGCCACAAAAGAATGTGGTCCGTTTGAGGAAGCACTAGGATGGTGTTTCTCGTGACTTTGTATAGGTGGTTACCCTTGGTTAAGTGGGTGTAAAGCCCATTACCAGAATTAGCCCATCCATAGTTTGGGGTTAGCCATTAAGGTTTTCGCTTTGAGAATTTATAGGTGTTGCTTATAGGGGTAGTGGTCATCATAATGATCCTAAGGGCTGAGAGGTTGCCTCATAGAAAGAGATGACTATGCGACTGTGCAAACGGGTTGATCTGCCCAAGGATTGGAAGGAACATTTCGGTGTCCTTCAAGGAAGGTGAGCAGTATTGCTAATAATTGGCACCAGAAATTTTTGGTTAGAATATGTCTTGATGCTCCATAGGAGGTGTTTTAGGATGAATCTCAAATGGCTTCTAATATCTAAGCAAAGGAGGTGCTCTGCCTTGGGTTTTAGAGGGGGAGTTGCCTTCTGCGTAATAAGGACATGGAATTATGAGATGAGAACCCCTCATCGTGTTTTCACCACTATAGCTCACATGGATATATTTCAAGTTACTCGGCTTATCACAAACACTGTCTGTAGAAAGCTTGAAATTATGGTCACTAAGTACAACCTGAATGAGCGTTCTATCCTCACTAGATGGGGTATTCCGTTAAATACAGGGCAAGGGCATTTGAACAAGATCTCTACAAACTGTCAAGGATGGATATTGTGAGGTTCCGATTCCAAAATACCATAATTAGGAGATAATTAAGTTAGGATAGGTAAATAAGGTCAAGGGGTATGGTGAAATCAGATCAAAAAGTCCAAAGATCTGGAATTGGTAAACAGGGAACCGAAGTTGTAAACCGAGAAACGTTAATTTGTAGATAAGATTTCGGGCATTAAATTGTGATAATCATGGCCTATTAAGGTTATATAATCAAAATTAGGGTTCAAGGATGTGAAGAATTGGGTTAGAATTGTCAAAATAAGATTTGGAGCATTAACAGAATTGTGATAAGATGGCGCTCGAGGCATTAAGGCAAGGTGGTGCACACGGGTGGAGCTAGATGGAATAATCTAACATTAGGACGATTCTAGAGAGAAAGGAAGAGGGAGAGAGGGAAGACGAAGAGAGAGATGGAGGAGATCAAGGCCGCGGAGTCCGAATCCGTCTGAGAGCTAGTTATAAAAGTGATTGGACGTTTTTTTTTTTTGGTAAGTAAGTATTTTGGATTATCGGGAGAAAAAATTACAAAAGCTATGTTTTATCTCCAAGTATTTTGACTTGGAAATAAACCATAAAATGCTAGGGCATACCCCGAGCCACCGGTACATCAGAAAATACCAACATAGCCTCAAAGAGAACATCGTTCAAAAGGTAAGATGAAAATACATAATAGACGACACTATATCGACAACAAGGGATCAGCTTGCATGCAAGCCACAAAAAATGAAGTAGGCAACTTGCCCTCATTACGCACCAAGAACAGTTGAGCGGCGGGCAAAAAGCGGCCAAAAAGAGATTCAACCACAACGGCGATGGATCCCACCAGCCATCAAAATTGCAGCCCCGACAAGTTCAGCTCCCAACCAGGCCAATACCTGAGATCACCAACCGGGCCAATGCATTAGCAAAACCAGCACTTGGCTCAATCCATCAACATCTGTTGCTTTTCCATCTGCATTCTAGAGCAGAATCTAAACTTCAACCAATATGCTGCCATCGGACTCTAAACTTCAATCCACAGCGGGAAAAACACCACCTAGACAACCACGAGAAAGTTCCAGCATACCCCCAACGGAGGACCACATTGATAAACATGCCAACGGCATTGACGAATGGAATCGTGAGACCACCAACTTAATCCAACAATAGCAAAATACCAAAGAAAATTTTCCAAAGAACAAACAAAATCTCCACATTAAAACAACACGGCCAGCTCCGGCATCAATTGGAGGAGCAAAAAAGCGAGAATCGAAGCCCCACCATTGAATGTCAAAGCACTCCATAAGGGCTACAATCAGAATGAATACCACCGCAACACCGGGCAATCCAATTTACTGGTACAACAGACGCCGAGATTGGAATGCCATCTCTAATACTACAAGGCAGGTAAAAGCAATGATAGCCCTTTAGTCAAAGCGCATCTACGATTCTTAGCCCTTTTCCATTCATCACATTTTTGGACGATTCTAGAGAGAAAGGTTTACATGATGGGGAGAGGATTCAAGGCGAGCAAGAGAGATAGGAGGAGTCAATCAAGACCCGGGAGCAACATGAACAAGTGAGGAAACATGGGAACGCCAAGTCGGCAAGCTTGCCATCACGGGAGCTAGTTGCCATCAAAAGTGATTGGACGTGTCGAGGCAATTGTTCTCATACTCACTATTTGTTCTCTCTCAAATTTTATTTGTTTTTCATAAGGTATTTTTTTCTCAATACCCACTTAAATCATGAAAAATATGTAACCCACATTAAATGTTCAAGAAATATATAGTTTATTGTTCAAATCACACTCCGATTAGTTCGGTTTAGTATCATCAAAGCCTAACCCGTAGCCTGCTCGGGTCCTCCCATTTTCTCTTTGATTAAATGTCAAAATGACCCCAAAATATGAATTATAAAGTACTAATTATACATATATTTTGGCCGCGCGTCTGATTTCACAAGAATCGACCCATTCGCGGCGTTTGGAAGCATTAAATGTGCTTTGTTACCGTTCAACAGAAAATAAATGAAAAATTTGAGTACTTTCACCTTCAAATTATGTTAAATGGACCTCAAAATGTGAATCACCGCATCTCAAATATGTATATATATCAGCTGGACGTCCGATTTTGCAAGTTACGACCCAATCGAGGCTTCCGGATACTCTAAAAGCTTACTACTAATGTTCACACGAGTTTGAATGGAAAATTTACGTACTTTTCCCCCATTAATTGTTATGGAACTCATGTCTAATGATTTAAATGTAAATGTAAGATTTGGAGTAAGTGTTTGTGCACCATTTTTGATGAAATGGGCTCTAGAGGACACCAAAGCGATATTGGCTCACCAAAGGTGAGAAATTCCAATCTCTCTCTTGAACCTAAATTGAATTGTTAAGGGATTAAGTCCCAAAGAAAGATGAGAATCGAGCAAGCAATTGGAAGTAAATCCACAGTGTATGTGTGATTGAAATATTATCTCCCGGATGGAGATATGTGAATGAAATGGGATCTTCCGGATGAAGAAATGCGATTCAATTGTGGTGAATCCTCCCCCTAAGGAATAAAAGAATTTGAAATTAGGACTATGGACTTATGTTTCTTGGGTAGTATTCTTCGGCATACCACATCCATCACGGTGGGAACCCAAAGAATACTTTGGTCATGTATTCTGGCCGCTCACGGGAGCGGGCGATGTCCATGGTAGTCCTAGGATACTACTGTGGAAGAACGAGGAACTGCCCTGGTACCCCGAGGAAAATGGGCGAATTGTGATGGTCGAGTTGCTGCAGGCCTAAAATGTAGCCAATGGCCAAGTTGCTGTAAGCGTAAAATGTAGTCGATGGTTGAGTTGCTACAGACCCAAAATGTAGCCGTTATGCTTTAGAATATGTAGCGTACACATTCCTTTCCTCGTTCTCTCACATCTTTAGTCAGTACGACCTACTGACCCTGGTCCGTAAAGACTAAAGTAAATTGATAAATGCACTAAAGAATATTCAAATGGCAGTTAAATGTTCCAAATCATAATAAATGGCAAATTGGAACCTCTAATTGTCTTCTTCCCTTCATGCCCCATTGTATTTATAAATGCATGTTGCCCCTTTCCATTATCATTATCGTTGTTTCTTTACCATTTGATAGTGACATATGATTTCACTTGATGGACTTTTTAGCTCACACTTTCTATCTCTCTTTTCAGATGAGAATGCTCTGTTGCCCGACGAGACTGGGTAAGCCGTAAGAGCTTGATAGGCAACTGTGACGGACTAGATTATTTTTCTTAAATAACCCTCCGTCAATAATAACATAAACTAATTCCCATAATTAGAATTATAAATTTCTACAGAAAATTGGGCAGAGTTCCATTTGTAAATTGAACATTTGCCAAAATACAAACACCTGTATAACCCTGTACAATACAAAAATATATCCAAATAAACCCAACAATCAATATTATATTTCAACAGCACACAAAACTACACATCCCGACTCCAAGTCCCAACATTATACATCAATCCAATCACGACAAATCATAGGATTCAAAAGCCACATACAATTCGTGGCTCCAACACAGTGTATTTAAACACAATGTTAGCTCAAAAGAGATGCCACTAGGCCTAAACAAAAATCAATACACCCAAATGAATGCGGAAGCAGAACTAAATCCATAAGTCACCTGCGGAAGCACAACAATAACCATAAAATAATAACAAACCACATTAAACTATCAGGCCGTTTACATTTTAGTACAATAGATGTAACTAAAGCTTCAGGCCTTTGACATTCGGCTAATCTCCTCAAGCGAGTCCCTCTCCTTGCTTTAATTAATCATGCGCCAACTTAATACTCTCACCTAGGAGGAGAAAACAGTAAGAGTGAGCGTACAACTCAGCAAGTACATTGATATAGAAGGGCCATAAACAATAATAACGAAATTAAGCAGAAAACAAATATATGAACATGAACGGAATACATAAACAGGATCATGATTAAACATACCTGAAATATAATTTACTTCTTTCTTTCGTTCTTATTTTCTTTAGGATATAGATTAAACATGAATAATCATCTTTGTGGACCATGGGCTAGTAGGCCCTGCAGCCAAGGGAGCGAATAATCAAGGATAGATTGTGTTCGGTCCACACAATCAAAAGCATTGGTTCTTATTCATGCATGCATTATTTTAGGTGTCTTTCTTGTCGTGGGGATCATCCTTTATATTCATAATTCATAATTCTTTTCCTCATTGTACAATGCCCCGAGGACGGCGATCTTGATTCTTTTCCTCCTTGTGCAATGCCCCGAGGACGGCGGTCTTGATTCTTCTCCTCCTTGTACAACGCCCTGAGGACGGCGGACCACGTATTACTCTATGGACGGAGTTATCCTCAATTACCACTGTAACTTCCTAAGGCTTGCCAGGAATACCACCCGCTTCACTTAAATGGCCAGGACACATGGCCAGAGTATCTTCGGGTCTCCATCGTAATATTCATGGCGAGCCAAAGAATGTTACCCCTCATAACATGAATTCGTGGTCCTAATTTCATGATTTTCTTGTTCTTTTGAGAGAGGGTTCCATCAAACTTCTTTCACAATATTTCTCAAATTCCAATGTAGAATCTCCTTCCAATTATTCATGTTCTCATTATCTTGCTTGAGGATTTAAGTCTTTTCATAACTTAACTTGCATACGAATATTGAAAGCATAGAGAAGTCAAGGAGTTCTTACCATTGAAGAACAAATTGACTTTGAGACATTGAGAGCTTTCAGACGGACACAGATTTCTTTCCCAACGCATATATCAAAGCTTCTCAA
Source organism: Nepenthes gracilis (assembly GCA_033239525.1). Taxonomy (NCBI): domain Eukaryota; kingdom Viridiplantae; phylum Streptophyta; class Magnoliopsida; order Caryophyllales; family Nepenthaceae; genus Nepenthes; species Nepenthes gracilis. The sequence continues at coordinate 7,201,032 of BSYO01000018.1, read as the reverse complement.
TTATTCAATTTTGACTTATATAAATATACATATCATTTGGTTAGCAATTCAACATGAGAAAGTATACAAAATATCGTCCGAAGTCCATCGGTGAACAATACCCGTGAACAGTGCACTGACTTCCCATATTGATTAATTCTCATCAAATTTCGGACTTCCAATGGGTACCTAGTCAGATTCAAGGCATGGGTAATTATATCCTAGAGCCAATTTATCCATAAGTCCCACTTTAATTAGTTAATTCGTCCGGGCCGTAGGTTTTGGGTCCTTTGTCAGAAAAAGGGTCTAAACTACCAATTCAGGTATAAAATTCACACAATTACTTGCCCATGTCATGGGTAACAATTATGTAAGGCTAATTCATGCATTAAACCCAATATAATTGATCAAACATGGTCCGGACGCCCCTTAGGGTCCCAACGAACGAATTTTTACCAAAAATACCCAATCAGATATCCAATCGATAAATTAACTTACCCAAGTCATGTATAATCATATTCTAGTCCCAAATATATCAAAAGCCCCAAACATTTGCGGGTAAAACGGGCTCGGGCGCTGGTGAACAGTACCCGCGCAAAACCTAGGGTTTTCGGATCGCAATACACCACTCTAAACATGATATGTGGACATGATTTTGATGTATTATCATATTTAGATTATGAGCAACACAATAGATAAATTTATTCGAGTATCGGAACGAGGATACCCGAAGGGAATGGAATAAAAGTGCATGAAAACGAAAAGTGAGTGCACTTGCCTCGACGTGTTTTACATTTTCTCCAACTAGCTCGAGCTCGGAATCAGACTTGAATACCTCCATTTTCTCCCATTCTCCTTCCCGTGCCTCCTCCTCTCGCCGTGCTCCCGCGACCGCTGCCGCCACTCCCCCATGACTCCCAGCCGATCACAGCCATGCACAGCTATCGCCGGCCGCCGCGACCCGTGCGCCGCTGACGCCGGTGCCATTCTCCTCCCCTCTCTCTTTCTCTCCCCTGAAACCCTTGCCCGAGCTCCTACTTCCCCCTCCCCCGTTTTTCCCTTCTGCCTTCCGTTCTCATCTTACTATTATTATTATTATTATTATTATTATTATTATTATTATTATTATTGTTATTACATACACACACACACACACACACACGTTATATACACACACACACGTTGTTATATATATAAATACATCTATTTTTCCTTAAATCACAAAAACCCAAAATTGATATTTGGGCGGCCAAACGGGCTCACTTCGGACGCCGGCCAATCAGATTCAAATATTCTCCAAAATTTTTATAATATTTAATTAATTTTTTTGACACCCAAATTACCCAAAATTATCAAAAAAATAAATAATCTCAATTTGATCGGATAAAATATTTCGGGATGTTACATTCAACTATCTTCAAGAGCAGAGCTTGGGCATTTAGTTTGATTATGTATGGAATAGGGAGTTGTATTTATTTTGAAATCCTTGAGTATACATTATGTTATGTATGTATATGTGGATGGATGAATGGTTTGGTTTCTTGTATATTATTGTTGTCTTTCTTCCAGAAGTTTCTTTTAGTTGGCATCCTTTTTGAGCCAGCGTCATACCTAAATTATGACATCAGTGCCACCTGAGGTGTTGTGGTTGCTGTGAGGTCCTATGGTTTGGGTAATAAACTTTGTAGATTATTGTACAAGGTTATATGGGTGTTTGTATTTTGGCAAACATCCAATTTACAATGAAACTCTGCCCAATTTTCTGCAGATATTTATATTATTAATTATGGGCATGAGTTTGATGTGATTATTGACAGAAGTTATTTAAGAAAAATAACCCGGTCTGTCACAGTTGGTATCAGAGAAATGGATGCCATAAGATTAATCTGGATCTTATGCGGAATCCTAGGATAGCGTAGGCCAAGACTGAATGGGTGAACATAGGCATAGAGTGTCCAAGCTAGGATAGATGATTTTAGATACCTTTGCAAATGTAACATAGCTCGAAAAACTAGGTTTGGACGGTAGAATAGATAGTAATATATGGTAATAGGAGTTTGATTTTTGACTAACATGTAATTTCTCTTATTTCAACGGTATTTTCTAAAGTCAAAGACGTAGAGGCTCACGAGATGGGGATCGGTTTCAAAATTGAGAGGTCGAGTTCCTAAATCTGTTAGGCCGAATGGGGAGCATTATAGAGAATCGGAGCTGCGTAATCTTGCCCCTATCCCTACTCCAACTCCCGTCCAGTCTCCTATTAATCTAGAACTATCTGTGTATGATTGCTTCATCCAAGAGCGAGTTCTAAAGTTTCTGGGAAAGTTAAAATTGTAATTTGATGGGCCCTTTGAGTTCCTCAAAAGAGTTAGTAAAGTGGTCGACTGTGGAGAAGGGAAGGGCTGCAGGAAGGCATCTTGATGTTTAAACTTTGTTGGTGCCAATTTAGTGCTTGAATTAATTGGTGATAATTAGGGTAATTAATTTCGGTTCGAGGATTTATTTGATCTACGCTGGGTTGAGGTTATTAGGTTAGTATTTTGCTGAGGAGGTGATGAATATATCAAGTATGATGGATGAGGTAAAATCAATGGCCCGAGGTTAAGATAACTTAAGGTTAATTTTGGTATAGTACATTCAATTCAACAATATCAATTTATGGTCAATCTAATGATGCCAGGTGTTTAAACTTTGGGATGACTCGGATCCTATTAAGGATGGGATATGGATCTCGAAAGTTGAGGAGATATTGCGGTCATATAATGTTCAGGAGTTGATAATGCCTATGTTTGATAGGAGGTGAAGTCAACCTCAAAGGTCAATAGGAAAAAAGAGTTATGGGTCTCGAAGATAAAGAGATGTCATAGGATTTGCTATATGGATAAGTAGGTTATTTTAGTGCGATTTTTGGAGAGCATGCCTCAATTTAGGGACAATCTGACTGCATGATCAAGGAATCATCCACATTCTGTGGATCAGATGGAGATGTGAATTAGTACTTTGGAATCAAGGTTCCGCGATAATGGCACTAACATTCAGGAGTTCCCTACCGAGGTGGAAGAAAGGATTTTCAAATCTAGACATTTCAATGGATGTACTAATTTGAGATTTGAATATATTTTGCTTGTGTTCTTAAGTTTATTTATTGGAGGATTTAGGTTTAATACAAGATATGCTGATGCCTACGGTGATTTCTCGTGTCCGTAGGGATGATTGGTTGAGTTTTTTTTTTTTGGTAAGTAAGTGTGTAATTTGGATTTATGGGAGAAAAAATTACAAAAGAATCAATGTGCTAACTCCAAGTTTTTGACTTGGAATTAGCACATAAAACGCTAGGGCATACCCCGAGCGACTGGTATAACAGAGGGAACCATAAAAATACCTCTAAGAGGAACGGTTTGACCTTTTGAAAGAAAATGATTACAATCATTTTATATAAGCAGAAACAAAAACATTTACTCAGTGGTCGGATGCATAAGGATATAATAAGTGCAAACCAATACGCCTTGCATGAAGCAAAGTCCACGCCCTTTGCAACACAATACAACAGCCCAAGGTTTCCATCCATGAAACAAAGGCAATTGCATCACGCCCATTTCCATCTCCATTTGTTTTGTTTTTCTTTACATGAGGTTCAGCAGATGGGACCAGCAGAACTGAATAGTTCAGCAGGCAAGAATGATCTTCAGCAATCAAACAAATTACACTTTAAATCTAAGGACAGCAGCTTCCGGGTCTCTACACACATTTGCAGGATCAAGCGACCACTGGGCAGCAAACCAATGATAGCATCAGGAAAGAGCATTCAACACCTTACCTACATCTGCTTCAGTGCAAAAAAAAACAGCCGCATCAACCCAGAAGATGATTGGTTGAGTTGTTTGGGACTATTTTGTGGTGCTGCACCTTGGTCTGAGGTGGTGGTGTTTTGCTAAGGAGTTATCGTGCCAGTATAAATAAGTGGATCATTTGACCTTTTGCTAAGGTGTGGAGTTTTTGAAGACCGATCTGTAGCTAAATATCATCGATTAAGGATAAATAAGGACTGCATCCGTAGCAACATTCAAGAATTTAGAAATGGTCGTTGTGACCTTTTTTGTTTTTTTTGTTTTTGCTTTCGCCTACAATTGGAAACCAAGTTTGTCTAGAACTTGACAAATTGGTTTTTTACAAGAAAAAAATAGCCCGGGATGGCATTTCACCTGTTGTATAGCCTTATGTCTTAAAAAATGTCGGGATGGCATTTTCCCGGTATGCAACAATTGTTGCAAATGCCGGAATGGCAAGTGGGTCCAAATGCAGCAAAATGCCGGAATGCTCTTTGCCTGGTATGAACCAAGGTGGCTATGTGCTTTTCACCCGGTATGCAACACATTGTTGTAAATGCTAGAATGACAAATTGTGTTTTTGCCTGGTATGCAACTTTGCAGCAAAATGTCAATATGTTAATGCTGTGCTGAGGCTCTCAACTGGTTATGCCGAAGGCTCGTAGCCGATTTGGATGATGGTTCTTTGCCGGTTTTTTCCTTTTGTATGTTTTCTTTTGATATCATGGAATGTTTTATGGTAGTGCTCAGCGTCTACCCTAGCGTCTATGTTCTACCTCTAAGTCGTCAAAACACTTGGAGTTAGAATATAATTTTTGTACTTTCTTTTAATTCAATTCAATTTTACTTACCAAAAAAACGTGCTTTTTGCCCGGTATGTAGCTAACGCTGGGATGGCATTTGCCCAGTTTACAACACTATGCAGCAAAATGCAGGTTTGGATATGTGGTTCGATATGTGGAAAAATGCCGGTTCATGTCTTGATGCCTTCTTCTGCATCATGGTTTAGAGGATCGTTGTTGCTGCTGGTTTGGTGTCATGCTGACGTGCCCCATTTGCCCGATATGGATGAACTCCGTGTTCGGTATGCTGTTAGTCTGGCCGGTATGGAGTTTGGCTATTTGGTGGGCCTGCCGTGCTTTGCTTTTGTCGATATGCTCCAATTGCTGATTTGCCAAAATGTCGGTATGCATTTTGCCCAGATTGGATATTTGTCGGTATGCAAAATATTGCTGTAAATGCCAGAATGATATGTTGCGCTTTTTGCCCGGTATGCTGCATAAGGCCGGGATGGCTTTTCGCCCATTATGCAACTAGGCAGCAAAAAGCGGGTATGTAAATGTCGTGCAAAGTCTCTCAACTAGTTATGTCGAAGGCTCATGGCCGGTTTGGATGATGGATTGTTGGCCGATTTTTTCCTTTTGTATGTTTTCTTTCGGTATCTTGGAATGTTTCATGGTGGTGCTCAGGGTATACGCTAGCGTCTATATTCTACCTCTGAATCGGCAAAACACTTGGAGTTAGAACATAATTTTTGTACTTTCTTTTAATTTAATTCCATTTTACTTACTTACCAAAAAAAAAAAAAAAAAAGAGTAAGCAATGCTATTTGGGTTTATAGATTTATTGTCATACCTATGAATATTATGGGTTGAATCTTCTAGTTAGACTTTGGCTATGGTTGTAAGGACTCCATTGTCGAGTTTAAGGAATCATAGGAAGTATGAATTTAGTTCAAGGATTACATTATGGTTTAAGAAGGCTGATCATTAACACATGAGGATTTTAGTCAAGTCTAGAGTGTGAGGCTCAGTAAGGATAGTTGTTGTTCGGGCTAGGCGGATTTTCTTTTCTTTTCCCATTTTTCGGTAGCATGATCATGGTCTGTAGGGATTAAGAGACGGCTAATCGGGAAAGGACTAAGTGGTGTAGTGTGGGTATGCAATTTCCTCGATCACTACCTAATATAATAAGATACCCGTTGAGAGCCCCGATGATTTTTCAATGTTCACAGGGTGCGTGATTTGGTAAGTAATGATAGCTGACAAAAGGGTCATATTGGAATGGCTTCCAAGGATTGAAGGGTAAGTTGACAACATGTCATTTGGAGGATGTGATCACACGTTGGGGCAAACAGGTAAATTTGTTTAATAATTATAGCAACGAACTCCAGTATTTTTATGGAGAGCGGTCATGGGTATTGCAGTTTGACATTAGGAGTTCCTAGACTTAGCACACCTTAAATGCTTCATGAGAACTAGAAAGGGTGAGCAGTGTGTAGTTTCCCATATTTGGACTATGGGTGTAGTGCTATTGATTTGGGAATCAAAATCATTTTCGAAGTATTAAAACCACGAAATTGTAAAATGAGAAGTCCTCGTGAGCTTTGTTCTGGGGTTTGTCAAGGGGTAAGGATTTTGTGAATTTTGAGTATTTGAATAATTGTGGATTAGTTTTCAAGAACAAACCATTTATCACACAATGGGTAATGTATGTAGAGCAATTCGATGGGCTTGTTGGTATGCCAATAAGGCAATGAGTTTGCTGAGTATTTAAATTTCGAGATGTAGGCAGCAGTTTAGGGGTCGTACCAAATTTTGAAGTAATCGTCTCATGGATGTATGTAAATAGATTAAAGGATAGGTGTATTTGGACCATAAAAGTGCCAACCAACACTTCCTGGTGCTGGAGGAAAATGTTAAAACTTCGATATGCTATTCGGCCTTATGTCCAACATCGTATTGGAAATGGGGTTGATACTTTTTTATGGCTAGATAACTGGCACCTGAAAGGCCCCCTTGCTGATTTATATTCCTCGAGGTCAAGGATCGTGATCGGGCTACCTTTGGACACAAAGGTTGCGTCGATAGTAGTAAATGGCGATTGCGGTGGCGAACCAATATGATATGGAAGTGGATCAGATTATGGACGTCATGCCAGACACGCACGACCTAGATAGGAAAGATACAATCGATGGACTGCTGATCCCAATGGAATCTTTTCCACCCGCTCAGCTTACAGCATTTTCCAAGGTATTGCGGCTAAATGTAAATGGTCCTTTATTATGCAGGGTCCTTCTCATATTCCATCTCATGCTTTCATTTTATGGCTTGCTATCTTAGGCAAGCTGTCCACGCTCGATAGAATGGGGAGATTTGTGAATCTAGCCAACCACGCATCCTTTGTAGGAATCTTTGGAGAATCTCACGATCATCATTTTTTGAATTTCCTTTCTCAAGAGAGGTCCTGAGCACTCTTTGTCATTAGGCAGGATAACTTGGCCATTCCCGGAATGGAAGAGAAATATTAGTGGGTTTCTGTAATTGGAATAGTAAGAATGCCATGTCACTTTCTTTTAGGCTCACTCTCTCATTTCTTTGCTGTTTACTTCATATGGTTTGAACGAAACCGAAGAACTTTTGTGAGGCCATTGGAAGAACCCTACTCATATTACTAACCTCATTATTGATATTGTTGGAGGAAATTAGAAATGAGTATCAAGGGTGATGATTCTTTGTACCAGGGAATGTCATTGTCGATGGAGCTTATTGGTTGATGCTGTGGATTTGGTGTGGAAATGCCTTGATGCAATAGACGGAGTATTCTTAAAAGACAGAGTCGTTTTATGGACCGAGTGTGCGTAAAGACGGAGTGCCTTAGATGCAGCACCTGGGTTCGAATTGTTGGTGTGATTGTTTTATCTCTTTTTAGACGGAGCATAATTTTCCCAGACTGTATTTCCCTTATCCGGAGTACTCCTTCTTGGCTCATTGGAAGGAGTGCTCTGTCTCATTTTGGACGGAATGATTTAACTCAATATTTCTGCGCGTCAATCTGGGGTGCACGTGTTCCTTTACAAGGGGTAATTTCTTGTCCTTGGAGGGAGTGGTTTTTTTTACCGGAGTGATTATCCTCTCTTTGGACGAAGTGCCTTGCTTTCATAATTCCGGAGTACATTCCTCCGGAGTGGGGCAGCTTTGTTACTCCGGACTGCAATTGTCCTTTTCAGGAGTGCTCCTTTTCCAGAGTGCTCCTTTGTATCTCCTGATGGTGTGATTTCTCACTCTGGACGGAGTGATCTATCATTTTGGAGGGCGTTGCCCGTGCCTCCGTTGTGCTTGTGTATCCTTTTTCTAGAGTGATCTACTAGGATGAAGTGTATTTGCCAGAGTGGTATTCCTCCTCTTGTTGCCGGAGAGTGTTCTCTATCTACTTGGATAGAGGCCAGGTCTCATCTTGGACAAAGCGTCTGATGTGCGTTGTGGTTTTGTATTTGAAAGGCCAGGTGATTCTTTCAAGCCGGAGTGCCTTTCGAACATTTAAAGGCCGGAGTGGATTGCGTGTTTGAGTCGGGAGTGGGTTTAGGCGGAGTGTGTTGCATGTTTTAGAGGCCGGAGCGGCATGTTGAAGACGGAGTGCGTATTGAGGCCGGAGTGGCATTTGATGCGAATCCCCTTTGAGGACGGGAGTAGAATGGGCTGGAGTACCTTTACACACTTAAAAGCTAGAGCTGGTCCGCGTGTGTTGAAGCCGGAGTGTCATTTTGATGCGGAGTGTCTTAAGAGGCCGGAGTGGCTTCTTGATCTTTGGAGTACTTTTTGAGACTGGAGTAGTTGGTTTACAATAATCAAACATTATTGTAATTTTTTTAATGACTGTTGTCATAGGATTAGGGTCTCCCTGTTTTATGTTCCTTCTCCAAGTAGGTAAAACACTTGGTTATGAACATAATTTTTGTACATTTTTAAAATTTAATACAATTAAAAAAAAAAAAAAAAAAGAGTAAGCAATGCTATTTGGGTTTATAGGATTTATTGTCATACCTATGAATATTATGGGTTGAATCTTCTAGTTAGACTTTGGCTTTGGGTTGTAAGGGACTCCATTGTTTAGTTTAAGGAATCATAGGAAGTATGAATTTAGTTCAAGCGGGATTACATTATGGTTTAAGAAGGCCGATCATTAACACATGAGGATTTTGGTCAAGTCTAGAGGTGAGGCTCGTGAAGGGATAGTTGTTCGGGTAGGCGGATTTTCTTTTTCTTTTCCCATTTTTCGGTAGCATGATCATGGTCTCAGGGATTAAGAGACGGCTAACTGGAAAGGACTAAGCGGTGTAGCGTAAGATGCACTTCCTTCTATCACTACCTAATATAATAAGATACCGTTGAGAGCCCCGATGATTTTTCAATGTCTGCTGTGGTGCGTGATTTGGTAAGTAATGATAGCCGATAAAGGGTCATATTGGAATGGCTTCCAAGGATTGAAGGGTAAGTTGACAACATGTCATTTGGAGGATGTGATCACACGTTGGGGCAAACAGGTAAATTTGTTTAATAATTATAGCAACGAACTCCAGTATTTTTATGGAGAGCAGTCATGGGTATTGCAGTTTGACATTAGGAGTTCCTAGACTTAACACACCTTAAATGCTTCATGAGAACTAGAAAGGGTGAGCAGTGTGTAGTTTCCCATATTTGGACTATGGGTGTAGTGCTATTGATTTGGGAATCAAAATCATTTTCGAAGTATTAAAACCACGAAATTGTAAAATGAGAAGTCCACGTGAGCTTTGTTCTGGGGTTTGTCAAGGGGTAAGGATTTTGCAAATTTTGAGTATTTGAATAATTGTGGATTAGTTTTCAAGAACAAACCATTGATCACACAATGGGTAATGTATGTAGAGCAATTCGATGGGCTTGTTGGTATGCCAATAAGGCAATGAGTTTGCTGAGTATTTAAATTTCGAGATGTAGGCAGCAATTTAGGGTCGTAATTAAATTTCAAGTAATCATCTCATGGATGTATGTAAATAGATTAAAGGATAGGTGTATTTGGACCATAAAAGTGCCAACCAACACTTCCTGGTGCTGGAGGAAAATGTTAAAACTTCGATATGCTATTCGGCCTTATGTCCAACATCGTATTGGAAATGGGGTTGATACTTTTTTATGACTAGATAAGCGGCACCCGAAGGCCCCCTTGCTGATTTATATTCCTCGAGGCGTGGTGTAGTGGGCTACCTTTGGACACAAAGGTTGCGTCGATAGTAGTAAATGGTGATTGGAGGTGGCCGAACCAATATGACATGGAAGTGGATCAGATTATGGACGGCATGCCGACACGCTCGACCTAGATAGGAAAGATACAATCAGATGGACTACTGATCCCAAAGGAATCTTTTCCACCCGCTCACCAAAGATTTTCCAAGGTATTGCGGCCAAATATAAATGGTCCTTTATTATGCAGGGTCCTTCTCATATTCCATCTCATGCTTTCATTTTATGGCTTGCTATCTTAGGCAAGCTGTCCACGCCGATAGAATGGGGAGATTTGTGAATCTAGCAAACTTACGCATCCTTTGTAGGAATCTTTGGAGAATCTCATGATCATCTCTGCTTTTTGAATTTCCTTTCTCAAGAGAGGTCTGGAGCACTCTTTGTCATTGGTGGGATAACTTGGCCATTCCTGGAATGGAAGAGAAATATTGAGTGGGTTTCCTGTAATTGGAATAGTAAGAATGCCATGTCACTTTCTTTTAGGCTCACTCTCGCTACTGCTGTTTACTTCATATGGTTTGAACGAAACCGAAGAACTTTTGACGAGGCCATTGGAAGAACCCCTACTCATATTACTAACCTCATTATTGATATTGTTCGGAGGAAATTAGAAATGAGTATCAAGGGTGATGATTGCTGTACCAGGAATGTCATTGTCCGATGGAGCTTATTGGTTGATGCTGTGGATTTGGTGTGGAAATGCCTTGATGCAATAGACGGAGTATTCTTAAAAGACAGTGCGTTTTATGGACCGAGTGTGCATAAAGACGAAGTGCCTTAGATGCAGCACCTGGGTTCGAATTGTTGGTGTAATTGTTTTATCTCTTTTTAGACGGAGCATAATTTTCCCAGACTGTATTTCCCTTATCCGGAGTACTTCTTCTTGGCTCATTGGAAGGAGTGCTCTGTCTCATTTTGGACGGAATGATATAACTCAATATTTCTGCGCGTCAATCTGGGGTGCACGTGTTCCTTTACAAGGGGTAATTTCTTGTCCTTGGACGGAGTGGTTTTTTTTACCGGAGTGATTATCCTCTCTTTGGACGGAGTGCCTTGCTTTCATAATTCCGGAGTGCATTTCTCCTGAGTAGGGCAGCTTTGTTACTACGGACTGCAATTGTCCTTTTCAGGAGTGCTCCTTTTCCATAGTGCTCCTTTGTATCTCCTGATGGTGTGATTTCTCACTCTGGACGGAGTGATCTATCATTTTGGAGGGCGTTGCCCATGCCTCCATTGTGCTTGTGTATCCTTTTTTTGGAGTGATCTACTAGGATGAAGTGTATTTGCCGGAGTGGTATTCCTCCTCTTGTTGCTGGAGAGTATTCTCTATCTACTTGGATAGAGGCCAGGTCTCATCTTGGACGAAGCGTCTGATGTGCGTTGTGGTTTTGTATTTGAAAGGCCAGGTGATTCTTTCAAGCCGGAGTGCCTTTCGAACATTTAAAGGCTGGAGTGGATTGCGTGTTTGAGTCCGGAGTGGGTTTAGGCGGAGTGTGTTGCATGTTTTAGAGGCCGGAGCGGCATGTTGAAGACAGAGTGCGTATTGAGGCCGGAGTGGCATTTTGATGCCAGAATCCCCTTTGAGGATGGAGTAGAATCTGCTGGAGTACCTTTACACACTTAAAAGCTAGAGCTGGTCCGCGTGTGTTGAAGCCGGAGTGTCATTTTGATGCCGGAGTGTCTTAAGAGGCTGGAGTGGCTTCTTGATCTTTGGAGTACTTTTGAGACTCGAGTAGTTGGTTTACAATAATCAAACATTATTGTAATTTTTTTAATGACTCGTTGTCATAGGATTAGGGTCTCCTCGCTTTATGTTCCTTCTCCAAGTAGGTAAAACACTTGGTTATGAACATAATTTTTTGTACATTTTTTAAAATTTAATACAATTAATTACTTACCAAAAAAAAAAAAGTCTTGATTGTATTTCTTAAGTTAATTGTAAATTGAGGGTTAAGGACCCTGCTCTAGTTGCGTTAATACTTTGAGAGTGAATAGTCATTTCAGGGCCTAGGATGAATTGAAGTAAGGGCCAATTTGTTGTTTGGAATTTTATGTTAGGTTCCTTCGAAATTTCGACTCGTCTTTAAAATTGATGGATTTTTGTGACGTTTCCCACATGTCGATAAATGAGGAAGTGATTATGTAATCAAGTTAAGTCAGCAAAAGGAATTAAGGATTTGTTCTTGACCCCGACTTTTATTAAGAAAGCATTATTCTTTAGCTAAACGTTCTAGGAAGAACCTTTTCTTCAAAGACATGAAGTAGGAATTTGAAAGGATCCAAACTGTTCATTAATCACGAGGTTTGATTAATTTTGAGGACAAAATTTCAGTAAGTAGGGGATAGTTGTGAGGTTTCGATTCCAAAATACCATAATTACGAGATAATTAAGTTAGGATAGGTGAATAAGGTCAACGGGTACAGGTGAAATCGGATCGACAAGTCCAAAGATCCGAAATTGTTAAACATGGAACCAAAGTTGTAAACCGAGAAATGTTAATTTGTAGATGAGATTTTGAGCTTTAAATTGTCATAATCATGGCCTATTAATGCTATATAATCAAAATTAGGGTCCAAGAATGTGAAAAATTGGATTAGAAGGGTCTAAGGAATAAGAGAATTTGAAATTAGGACCATGGACTTATATTTTTTGGGCAGTATTCTTCGGCTTCCCACATCCATCACGGTGGGAACCCAAGGAATACTTTGGCCATGTGTTCTGGTTGCTCACGGGAGCGGACGATATCCGTGGTACACCCAAGGATACTACTATGGAAGAACGAGGAACTGTCCTGGTACCCCGGGGGAAGGGGCGAATTGTGATGGCCGAGTTGCTGCAAGCGTAAAATGTAGCTGATGGCCGAGTTGCTGCAGGCCTAAAATATAGCTGATGGCCTAATTGTTGCAGACCTAAAATGTAGCCGTTATGCTTTAGAATGTGTAGCGTATACATTCCTTTCCTCGTTTTCTCACATCGTTAGTCAATATGACCCATTGGTTGTCTCCCGACCCGGGCTTTTAGTTGTTGTGGAAAAAAAATGCACCTCCCAGATGCTCTATTCTACTATTTTGTCATCTGCCCTATTTCTTTGGTCCAGATGTTAGTTTCTCTTGATGCTGGGAGCCGACCTTTGTGTATGCGAATGTCAGTTCTAGTGTTGAGGTTTGATGGAGTTGGTGCATTGGCATTTTGTCTGGCAGATGTACCTTGTCTATGCCATGCCCGAGTTGCTGCGTTGTCATGATTGGCTGATTTGTTAGTAGCGTGGACTTGTATGTTTCCACCACCTAATCTAGAAGGTGCTGGATTGGACTGCTCTGGAAGCTACTTCTTTGCCCCATGGGGGCTCGTTTGTTTCTGTGGCGCAAGCTTAGCTCTCTTCCTGTAGTAGGTCCGAAGGAACAACTGTGCCATCACATTTGAGCTTGGAGTGGTTGCTCTGTGCTTTTATTCTGAACTAGTTTCATTTATATATACAATAATAATAATAATAATAATAATAATAATAATTTTACATAAATATCTATATATATATTTTTTAATATATTTTTTACTTATTTATTTTTCTATCTCCACTTGATCTTTGTCGGGAGTGTTGGTTGATTGGCTGAGATTCATTGGGCCGATTTGCTGTTGCCATGATGACGTGGATGAGCCCGAGATCCCATTGCACATGGACGAATTGCAGCCCTCTCGCCAAGGTGTTGTCCTCTTTTCCCTTTGAGACCTAGTTTGGCCGAGCTAGTGGTTTGGCCCGTGTTTTAGAGGGCCGAAGTACATTGTGACAGGTTGATGTGCAAGTCTACAACCGTGTTCCGATCTTCCTTTGATTGTTCTATTTGATGGCCTTTGCGGATGTAATTCTATTTACTCCGTTGTTTTTTTTTAGTTTCATGAAATGTTTCACGATATTCAGGATATGCCCCAGCGTCTTTGATCTAAATCTAAGTCGGCAAAACACTTGGAGATAGATCATTGCTTTCGTATCTTTTTTCCACTTTCATTTATAAAATTTACTTACCAAAAAAAAAAAACCTCGCCCTGGTTCGCAAAGACTAAAGCAAATTAATAAATGCACTAAAACATGTTCAAATGACAATTAAATGTTCAAATCATGATAAATGGAAAATTGGAACCTCTAATTGTCTTCTTCCCTTCATGCTTCATTGTATTTATAAATGCATGTTGCCCCTTTCCATTATCATTATCGTTATAAATGCATGTGGGTTTTTTAGCTCACACTTGTTATCTCTCTTTCCAGATGAGAATGCTCTGTTGCTCGACAAGACTGGGTAAGCCATAGGAGCGTGATAGGCAGCTGACTTCAAGAGCAGAGCTTGGGCACTTAGTTTGATTATGTATGGAATAGGGAGTTGTATTTATTTTGAAATCCTTGAGTATACATTATGTTATGTATGTATATGTGGATGGATGAATGGTTTGGTTTCTTGTGTATTATGGTTGTCTTGCTTCCGCAAGCTACTTATTGTGGTCATGTTTGGGTTGGTTTTAGTTGGCATCATTTCTGAGCCGGCGTCATACCTGAGTTCTAACGTCGGTGCCACTTGAAGTGTTGTGGTGGCTGTGAGGTCTTATGGTTTGTGTGATAAACTTTGTGGATTATTGTACAGGGTTATACTGCTGTTTGTATTTCGGCAAACATGAAATTTACAACAGAACTCTACCCAATTTTCTGCAGATATTTATATTATTAATTATGGGCATGAGTTTGATGTTATTATTGACGAAGTTTATTTAAGGAAGATAATCCGATTTGTCACAGATATATACCAGGGGAGTTGCTTTAGGCCATGATCTACCCTGGATGTGTTATGCTGTAATGATCCAAATGGACGAAGTACTTTCTTCTAGCAGTGAAGTGCTTTTAGTCGAGACATATGCCAAAGAACTGAGATGCTATTGTGTGCTGAGTTGGAAATGTGATCGAGGTATTTTTGGCTTTGATTGTAACCAAGCTATCTTGGTGCTAAATATACACTAGAATAAGCAGTTGAATGAGATATTAAGGACTGAGATGCTAAAGACCGTGGCAGTGCCGAGATGCTAATGACTGCACTGGAAAGGGCCTTGTCCTTTTCTCATGCTTTGTGTCCATTTCAGAGATACTCGGTTGGGATACATGTTTGGCCCTAAAGTCTGCAAAGAGCTTTTGGCCAAGATGGCAAATGACTGAGATAGCAGCTTTTGGTCAAGAAGCCATGATGCAAACGACAGAGATGAAAAGGGCCTTGTTTCTACGCAAAAAATCGAGATAAAAATATCCGAGATATGTGCTTTTGACCAAGGAGTCTGCGAAATGCCATGATGCAACTGCCGAGCTGAAGAGGGCTTTGTGTGCTGCAAATGTCCGAGATACAAATGACCGTGCTGCAGCTGCCCGAGATGCATAGGGCAGAGTACTTTCTCATGCTTTTTAAAAATTACTAAGTTTTTGGGCTTGGGTAGATTAGTCTGATGTACATCAACTTTATTGCAATTGCACGGTGCTCGGGGGATGCCCTGACCTCTATATTCTACTTCCAAGTTGGCAAAACATTTAGAATTAGAACATAGATTTTTTTGTAAATTTTTTATTTTTAATACAACTTTTCTTACCAAAAAAAAAAAAGTGAAGCCCTCATCGTTATGGTTTCAATAATGTTAGGGTAGCAAGAATTATGGTACTGTTTGGGTAATTGTAGATCTTTTTTTTTTTGGTAAGTAAAATGAAATTAAATTAGAAGAAATTATAAAACTATGTTGTAACTCCAAGTGTTTTGCAACCTTAGAGGGAGAACACAGACGCTAAGGTGTGAGGTTTCGGGTTTGAAAACTTGCTAATGATGAGGTGATTACTATGATAATAATCAATACTAGGCCTATGGAATGAATAAGGTTGGGTATCGGAAGAAAAATCAAAAAGAATTCGGGTTCATGCTGCTGAAGTGCTCCACGACTAGAGCGCGATTTCCAGAATTGCGCCCGCCCACTGGTTGCTCGAGCGGAGCTCGAGCGGGAATTCCAGAATTGCGCCTGCCTGATTCTCGCTCGAGGCGCGCTCGAGCAGTGGCGCCTCTTTAAGTCGCGTCGTGCTTCTTTCTCCTCATTTTCCCACGATCCCAGAAGCTTCTAGAGAGAGAGAGAGACGATTCTAGTGAGAGAAGGGAGGAGATCGAGGCTGTGGAGTCCAAATCAGTCCAAGAGCTAGTTATAAGGGTGAAAGCACGCGTCGAGGCAAGTGTTTTCATACTCACTTCTCATTCTCTTTCGATGTTTTGTTCGATTTGATAGGGTAGTTTGTGTCGATACCCATTATTAACGTTAGAATCTTGAAACTCATGATTAATGATCAAGGAATATGTAGTTAGTTGTTCGAATCATGTCCGATTCACTCGGTTTGGTTTCACTGAAACCCTAACCCACGAAATTGGGAATTTCCCGTTTTCCTTCCGCGTATCATGAAATTTACCTCAAAATGTGACTCCCCACATCCCAATGATGTACATATGTCGGCCGCAGGTTCAATTTCGCTTGTCTCGACCCAATCGCGGTGTTCGGGCCCTCTAAATTGGCCCTAACACTGTTCACCTGAGACCCAAGAGGAAAATTGTAGGTTTTTATCTTCATAAAATGTTGAATTGACTCTAGAATGTGAATCCCGCATCCCAAAAGTATGTACGTGTTGACCAGATGACCGATCCCGCAAGATTCGACCCGTTCGCGGCATCGGGAGCTTTAAAAGTCCCATGTTACTGTTCATCCACAATTGAAATGGGAAAATTGCATGCTTCCATCATCATATTATGTTAAATTGAGCTCAAAAGATGAAACATTGTGTCCCAATTGTGCGTACGTATCCACCGGACGTCCGATCTCACAAGTAACGAACCGTTTGTGGCATCCGAATGCTCTAAAAGAAGCCTAGCACTATTCATCTGACAATAAATGGGAAATCTACATGCTTTGCCCCTGTTTAATTGTTATGAAAGTGATGTCTAAGTGTTTCAATAAAATGTAAGCCCCGAAAAGCTGTATTCGTATACCGGAAGCAAGGAATTGAGCCCCGGAGGCTTCTAAGACAGTATTTGGCTATCGAAGGTATGAAATTCAGAATTCTCTTGTGAATGTGAATTGAATGGTAAAAAGAGAATTGAGTCCGACAGAAAGTTATGGACCGAGCAAGTAAATGGAAGGGAATCCACATTGTGCATTGTGATGGAATGATCTCCCAGATGGAGATGTATGTGATAGGAATGGGTTTTCTCGAATTGTGAATGTGTATGGCTAATGTGGATTTTCCTGTCAAAGTGTTGGAACTAATCTTGAAACTAGGACCATGATTCATAGGGGTAGTAACCTTTGGCTTACCATGTCCATCGCAGTGTGAACCCGAGGAATACTTGGCCACGTATTCTGGCCGCTCGTGGGAGCAGGTGATGTTCGTGGTACGCTTTAGGAAACTACTGTGAAAGAACGAGGATTGCCCTGGTCCCCAGGGGATATGGGGCGTGTTGAGATGGCCGAGTGCTGCAGGCCTAAAATATAGTCGTTTGGTTAAATATTGCATAGTGGAGATGCAACCGATGGTCGAGTGCTGCTAACCTAAAATGCAGTCGTGGCTCTAGAATGTGTAGCGAACACATTCCTTTCCTCGTTCTCTCGCATCGTTGGTTAGTACGACCTACTAGCCCGAGTCCGCAAAGATGATATAATGATGAAAATGAATAATGCCTAATCGATGTAGCCGTGAGAATCTAGTGATTCCAAATGTTTCCTATTCCCTCTCCTGATTCATGATTATTAAAATTGCTTGTATTCCCCCCATTCATGTCGTTCTATTAATTGCCTACGAGTATTGAATATGATTATATTTACTGAGCTGTAAGCTCACTCTTGCTATTTTTCCTTCTAGATGAGAACACCTAGTCGGCGCCAGATTAGTTAGAGCAAGAAGAGAGACTTGCATTGAAGGGAGTTGCTGGACATTGAAGCTTGAAGATTGGGTTATGTTTATCATATTAGAATGTAAACAACACTAATGGATGGATGTGACTTATTGTTATATTATGGTTTTGTTATACTTCCGCAGGTTTTTGATGATCTAGTTATGCTTGTAACGGCCCAGATTCTAAAACGTAGAAAGTTCCAGTTATCGAGTCAATATAATCAAGTCAACGCTATTTGACCCAAAAATGTACTAAGAAAAGTAAATCGGCCTTAAGA
Organism: Nepenthes gracilis; assembly: GCA_033239525.1. NCBI lineage: Eukaryota > Viridiplantae > Streptophyta > Magnoliopsida > Caryophyllales > Nepenthaceae > Nepenthes > Nepenthes gracilis. Next base: position 7,182,943 of record BSYO01000018.1, on the reverse strand, counting down.
TGAAATCAAGTTCGGCCCTGGCATGATGAAAAGAAGTTTGGCTTTCCCTTAGTGTCAAAGAAGTTCGGCCATCCCTTAGTGCAAAACAAGTCCGACTCCATCCTTGAGAATCAAGACCAGCCACTTTAAGAAAGAAAATCTAAACCGGCCTTGGGCATGTTTTGAAAATCGGATTTTGTTCCTTAAATTTGAAGGCCGGAGCGCATTGTGTGAAGTAAGGCCAAAGTGGCCTTGAAGGCCGGAGTGGCTTTGTGGTTGGTAAGGCCGAAGTAGAATTGTGGGTTCAAGAGGAAGAAAGTCAAAGTTGATGATCCAGTCAACAAGTGTTGACCGGAAGTCATGTAGGAGTAATCTGGTGAATGCCCGATAGTTGACCAGAATGTGATTAAATGAGAAATCTAAATCCTGTTAAGTTCAGTTAACCAGCAATTAATAGTGTTTAAATGAGAAATCTAAATCCTGTTAAGTTCAGTTAACCAGCAATTAATAGTGTTTAAATGAGAAATCTAAATTCTGTTAAGTTCAGTTAACCATCAATTAATAGTGTTTAATCTAAATCCTGTTAAGTTCAATTAACTAGGAATTAATGAACTCAATGGGAAATGTAGAGTCATAAATAAGAAATATTTTCCCTGTACTGCCAATCATTAATGACGGTAATCAGACCCAAGGCCTATAAATAAAAACTAAAAAAAGTGAGAAAAAGGCACGCAATAGAGTTTGTAGTAAAGGAAGGCCAAAAGATCAAGGCAAAGTAGAAGAAATCCAGGCAAGAGTAAATATCAAGGCAAAGTAGAAGAAACCCAGGCAAGAGTACTCACCCATATTTTTAAAGTTCATGATTATGCATGTTTGCTACACGAGTATATATGATATTCTTATGAAATTATATATGTATGATGTTTATTCTTTTTTTGTGATTTATCGTTCTTAATCGCATGTTTAAAAGAAACCCTGATATTCATGGTGTTAAATTTTATTCTGCTTGAAGTATATGATTAATTGTCGACCTATATGAACTCTGATAATTGCATGTTTAAAGAAAAGACTTCTAACTTTTAAGAAAAAGAGCTTCGGATTTTGAATGATTAAAAACTCCGGCTTTTAGAGCTTCGAACCTTAAATGGAAATGAACTCTGGTTTTTAGAACTCCGGATTTTAAAGAACTCCGGTTATTTGAGCTTCGGTTTTTAATGGAATTAGAACTCCGAATTTTAAAGAACTCCGGCTATTTGAGCTTCGATTTTTAATGGAATTAGAACTCCGGCTTCTGAACTCCGACTTTCGTTGAAAAAGAGCTCCGGCTTTTGAACTCCGCCTTTTGAAAAAGAACTCCGGCTTTTGAACTCCTGCTTTTTAAGAAAAGAACTCTACCTTTTGAAAAAGAACTCCTCCTTTTGAACTCCGATTTTTGTTGAAAAGACCTCCGATTTTAAGGAAAATGGACTCCGGCTTCTAAGATCAAGGCTATAAGAACAAGAAAAATGTATGTAATCTGGACAACAAGTGAAACTCTACGACTTTCGACTTTCGACTTTCGAACTATGACGGATGACCATCAAAAGATATGAACTAAGAACCGAGTTTCTATTAAACTTGCTATTAAAGATGGATGAAGGATATTGGAGTGACACTCGAGGACTGCCTCCTGGGCCACGGGGGAGACTTTTGGTGGCGTAAGACTTTTAGACTATGGCCCCGTATGCCGGGTTAAAGGCATTACCTTCTGCCTTGGGGAGCACAATGAGAGGATACGGCCTTAGGTTGTGGGGTTACACACAACCCTTCATCGATATTGTCCACTCCCATCCGGTCCCAAAAGATAATAAGAATTTCTAAAGATTTTTATGAGTTTTTCGAAGATAAGATAATAAAAAAAAGAATAGGGAAATTTCGAACTAAAGAAGAAAAGATATGATGATTTTCGTATGCTAAGTTATGTTATGAAACTCTGTTTTGATCCGTTTATATATATATTTATGTTTTCTGCATGTGAGTATATTGTTGGGCTTTGTGGCTCACTCTTGCTATTTTCAGATGAAGAAAGGCTTATAGAGGACGAAGTTGAGTAAGACCATATGAAGTAGCTAGACGGTATAGATGACCGGAGCTTATCAATGAAGAGCTTAATTTATTTTCCTTTTTATATTTTGAGAAGACTTGTAAAATGATTCCGCTGTTTAAGAATCTATGGATGTTGTTAGTATGTTTCCGTGATTTACTTTTTGGATATTGAAATTGAAAAGTTTAGTAAGCATCTCAGGCTTTCAGGTCCGTCTAGCCGTAGTGTTGGCCGGCCTGGTTTGAAGTTAAATTGGAAGACCAGCTCATGTAGTTCGGCCTCAAGAAATCCTGTGTATGAAAGAAAAGAAAAATTTTTACGTCCACCTAATTATTGTCAATTAATATTTATTTATTAAATATTTTTTAAGACTTGATGGCGGCTTTATGCGTGGAATAAGGCTAGTCCGTCACAATGCTTTCGCATTTGTGTTGATGTTTCTGGATTTTGTTTCTTCCTAGACGGCATCTCTCTAGACCAAATATAGTAGATAGGGTTACTGTACTGGAGCCTTGGATGATATGGCAATTAAATGATCATGTGTTATGTGTTGTAGGCCAAACATTCAATAATGATTAGTTGTGTGCTTGTACAGGATGTTTTTAAACAGGTTGTATTTTTTATTTTTGTCCAATTGTAGAGGGAACTCTGCCGAAATTTATGTAGAATTCATAGGTTAATTATGGGCTTTAGTTTATGTTACCAGTGAAGGAGGTATTTATTGGAAAAATAATCCGGTCTGTCACATAAGGTATACCCCGATCACCACCATGAAATATTCCATGATACTGAAAGAAAACATACAAAAGGAAACTGGTCAAAAACCATCATCCAAACTGGCCACAAGCCTTCGACCCAACCGGTTGAAAGACTTAGCTCTACATTTACAAACTGGCTTTCGCTGCATAGTTGTAAATTGGGCAAACAGCCATCCCGGCCAGTAGCAGCATACTGGGCAAGGCCGGCATTGCCAGTATTTTGTTGCATACCGGCAACTAACCAATCTCGGCAAAATGCATACCGGCATTTTGCCAAATCAGCAATAGGAGCATTCCAGCAAAATCATAGCGTAGCAGGCCCAGCAAACAGCAAAACTCCATACTGGCCAGATAACACACAGCATACCGATCACGGAACTCATCCAAACCGGGCAAATGGGCCACGTCAGCATGACACCAAACCAGCCAAAACAATGATCCTCAGGCAATTCTTTCATCGAAGACCAGTCTTTCAGAACCGTCATCTATTCCGCCCAATACAGGAAAACTACCTTCTAACCAGGACATTTATTCCATCCAACACCTTCACCCATCTGCCTACCATCTGGAAACCAATCGACCCAACAGGCCGTATCAGTCAAATTAAGACCAGTCTGCCCATACCGGGATCGTGGGGGAGGAGGAGCTGGAATGTTTTCCACTTGGCCAGTCATAGCCCCTTTTTTTGCACCATTTTGCAGGTCAACACGTTGACCGGCCAAAAAACCATCCTGCCATTTCTTTATACCAGGCAAATGCAAAGAAGGCAAATCTTTAGGCCTGTCAATGATCCCAGCATTTGCAGCAAACCAGCAAAAACCACAATTCGGCCAATGATCTTTGCCGGGAATAAATCAGCAAACCATAACGGTCTACTATCCTATTCCGTAGCTTCATCGACCATGGTCATTAATATCCTACTTAGACATAAGGAACAAATTTGGCCCTTATAATGCCTCTCTTAGACAAGTCAACCTCGGCATTTCAAGTACACAACAACTGCATTCTCTTTTAGTTTCAAATACACTGCTCCTCGTCCGTAATTGCATTATACACAGCCCATTAATCTAAGTCACAATTGCATGTCACAGTATTCGGAGCGATACCTCGACCATTAGTCTCAGACTCAAGGGCCATGAGCATAAAAAGTCCTTGGACAGTTATGCTACCTCCTCTGCCTTCAATGAACTCGGTCCTTCTACACTGCTCTTTTGCATCTCGGATGAAACCAAAACAAGGCAACAGATAAAGACCTCGGTCTTCTCTGCAGCTCCTTAGCCATTTACACCTCAACACATTGCATATATCTCGGCCAAAAGCTGATATCTCATTCGATTGCATCTCGGCTCTTTTCCGACTTCTCAACCCAAAAACAAAAATCTCTGACTTTTGCATCTCGTTACCTTTATATAGCAGCTTTGCACTTTTTGGTGATGCTACATACCGAGCAATATGCCATCTGCCAGTAGGCGTACTTTTTTTTGGATAACAGCATACCGGGCAAGGCAAACCGGTTAAAACCCCAAGCCTACCAAATGAAACCTTGCATGGGAAAGTAAAATAGCCAGAATGTGCAAACCAGCCTTACCCTCAAGCCAAATCGGCAATCATTCAACTTTTAGGCTGACACTTTTGCCTGAGGAACTCTTAGAGTTCTTGGAAGTAGATTTTCACTTTCTCCGGGACTTGGTTTACTTTAGGTTCCTTCTCGCTCGGAGGGAGAACGAATGGAATACACATTATTAACTCTTCTGTCAGATAGCCGCTATGAGCACCTGGAGGCCTCAGGGGATCCAAGAAAGCTCACTGCTGGGGCAGAGTCATCAATTATATGGAGGCCTGCCACTATTTCATCTAGATCACTAAAGTTATAATTCGGGATTTCAATTTTCATTTACAGCAGAGTAGCTAGAAAACCAAAAACTACCTTCTTCCCATCAGGTGATAAGGAAACAATGTGTGGTTGAGTAGTTTTAGCTACCACCAATAATTTGATGGTTGCAAATAATGCACCTGAAGAACTGTCCTGATCCACCGCAGCCAGAGGAGAGGATGATTTGAACTCATCCCCTCGTCTCTTTAGTTACGTCTAGCCAACAGCTGGTCATGAAATCATGCACAATGTGCCTTTGTTCTAGAGTGAAGGAATCAAGATATTTCTGAGTAGCTTTTGCCTCCAGTAACATTTGGAGGGCATGAAGTATTGGATCATGAAAAACATCCTCATCTGCCACAACCTCCTCAACCTGAGCAGAAACAGTCATGGGACTGCTAACTAGGGCCTATTGGTTGCCCGAAGCCAGCTGAATCTACATCTTCCTAGGAGCATCCTGTGCCGAACCCACCCATACGCTATCCAATGAACCCCTTTGGCTGACAGGATCAGGCCCATCATGTGAGCAGCCCTGTGGCTCAGCTGCAAGGGTTCCAAAATCGTCCTGAGCGTACTTACAGGAGAGTTTAATGATAAAATTGGGGGTTGAGTCACAAAAATCTGCACTATAGACAGAGGGCTCCTCACTCGAGAAGTGAGTTGCATGTACTACCTCGGCCAGAGTCGAGGCATGTATGGGATTACCGGCCAAGAAATGATGGTTGTCTGCATCAGCAAATAGATGAGCTGTAGCTGGGTATCCATTGGCAGTAGAGGGATCTAACTCAAAGCCCTCCTGATCACCTAGTTTAGGCTATGTAACATCCTGCAAGAGGATGGAAAGAGCAGTATTAGTGTCATTAGATGCCATATCCTGAGATTTGTCCTTATTAGCATAACCATCAGGAAGCTTGTGATCCATGAGAACAAACGAGGCCTCACGTGGAGCAGTTGCAGGATCAGACAAGCAAGAACTGAACACACTCACAACCAAGGGATTTGCACCTGAATTTAAGGTCTTATACAAAGGAGCCAGCATGGGTGGGGAAGCAGGTTTAGCCCCCCCGGTTGTCTTGGAAATCCTTTTTGGCTTGCATTGAGTAGCATTATGACTAGTTTTCTTACAGTTAGCACAACGGGGCAGCTTCCAATGGTACTTGACCTCTACCTAAACCACCCTGGCCGAACCTGCTTCAGATTCCTTGCCACAGTTCAATCAGATTTTTGCGTGGAGTAGACCATTACCAACCACCTCAATGCAAATACGTGCGTATTGCATATGCTCCATGCTCGCTGCATTGGAATCCAACATTTCTTCGATACCCCCCTCACTTCCTTGCTGTCAAAGCCATAGCAAGGAAAATATGGGCACAATTTGGGATTGCTGGCAATGCTTTTTTTTTTATAAGTAAGTATTTTGGATTAATGGGAGAAAAAAATATTACAAAATTAATGTTTTATCGCCAAGTATTTTGACTTGGGGATAAACATAACCTACCGGGCATACCCCGAGCAAAAGTACATCCAAAGGTACAAAACAAGCCTCTAGGAGGCCCACGATCTACAACCCTATAGAGCTGAAAAATATTACGAAAGAAAAGGCGGCGAGCCCAACATTTCTTTCGAATATCCACGGAACCCACATTCTACTCACTAACCTTCGGCAGGGAGCATGATGTTATCGGCAACCAATCGCAAACCAACACTACTCAACAAATGCATCTTCGCCAGATCAACGGTTCAACATCCGATTAAGGACAATCGGACAGCCCACAATTCAGCATTTTGCAAAGACACCTTCGACACAATCGAACCGGATGGGAAGGTGCTTCACCAAAAACGGCAACAGCCAGCGGCATCTCGAGTTAGTCGAAGGAACAAAATTGCATGGGCAATGAGCTCATTACCAAGCCAGCATCATTCTAACACCAATTTCAACACAAGTGAACCGAACAACGCATCCATGCGCACTAAGTAATTCCAAAGACTATCAATGCATAGCTCCCGAGAGAAATTTGATGGAAATGCCAAGCAAATATCCCTCACTGCAGCCATTTAACGCATAGGCCATACCAACCTACAATTTATCCATTGAGCCCATTGCAAAGAACAAGAGAAGGCCGCACAGCGGCACCTCATGATTTTTGCAATGAGCCGTTGCACAAGAGCATCAAACTCCAAAATACCTGGGTTTGTAGGGAATAAAAGCCAAGGATCGCAAAATCAGCCTCAAAAATTGCAGCAAACAACCATCCACCGAAAGGACAACGTGGCCAAAGGCCATCCTAATTTGGGTTAGACCTCCACCAGACAAAGCTAGTGCCAGTGGGCACCAGCCACCTCATTTGAGCACAATACAAACCAAACAATTTTGACAAAGCAGAGCCATCAGCAAATCCGGAAGCTTCAGGGGAACTTGATGTTGCGAGAGGCCACCAAAGATGGATTGATCGAGAAAAGCATTCCAACAGCTCCAACAAGGCTATGCCACTTCAAAGACCAGCTAAATTGCATTTGGTTAGTAGGCAACGCCTTGTGAGCAACACCATGACTACACATGCCACTATTCTCGAGAAATGGCAATCTAAATGCCAACAAAGATTGATATCTCGCAACAAACAAGAGACAACTGGGTGCTCATGAGATCCAAGAGGATTTGCCATCTGAATTCAATACATCAAAGCCTTGTTGCAAGGCAACAAATAAAGAATCTGTCAGAAGCGGACAAAAGCAATCCTTTCAACATAATCTTACCACAAAGAAAGCAGAGACCAACACCACCTCAACAAGAAGAGATTTTAGCAACCAAAAATTCCACAACCAGCTACTCATCCCATAGCCAAAGGGTCCCAATCCATAAACACATGGGCTCCCCCAACCCAATCAACAAATGGGACACACCAAAGAAGAACTCGCAGCAAAAGCACGCTTGCATCAATTCCTTCAAGGTGAGACAGCATCCTGAGAAAGGGATATAGCAGCATCAATTTAAGGAAGCATTCCACAGAGGCAATAACCAGCGAAGCTCAACTCAACAGACAGCCACAGGAAGCCAGAGGAAGAAGCTCCCGAAGCCACAAATTTGAGAGACGCCAGCAATTCGTAGCAGTCCAAGCCGAAGGCATCCAAGCCATTCTCCAGAAATGGGACGACAAGGAAAGATTCCCAACGCACCAGAAAGATCAAAGGCATCCAAGAGGGCCATGGCCGGTGCTTCAGAGCATCGGCCAGGCATCGCCAAACCAGCACGACACGGCAACCCCTAGAACCGTCCGCCAGAAGGGAACAACCAAGCATCGGCACCTCAGAGCCAGCACCCAGGCCATCGAAAGCCCCATCCCAATCTGAATGGTAGAGACGAAATTAGATCAAAACCTAGGCGCAAACCTAGGAACAAGGAAAGGAGCTGGAGAGAGAAGCGAGGACTCAAAGCGAGCGCCATCACTCTCTCAGAGGCCACAGGGCCCCAGCCACAAGATCTTCAACATATGGAGAGCCTTCGCCCCATTCAGAAAGCGAGATAAGAGGACTCGGGCAACCTAAGAAAGCTTCAAGTCGCCGAGACCGACAACTGGCGAAACGGAAGGATGGAGATGGATAGCGGCGGGGCCGGGCAAGCAACCGGAAGGCCGGCCATCCAGGCGGAAACAATTGGGCAGTTCAAAATTCAAACGAATTTTGAAAAAGAAGAGAGAAGCAAGAGCTTCTCTCTCTAGACGGGTCAACAAGTGCCCTCAAACATGGAGCTGGCAATGATGCTGGCTTTTTCTTTTTTCATTTCTCTAACATGGAGCTGATGGAGAAATGTTTACTAGCTGGACCATGGATGATTTCTGGAAAAGCCATTTTCCTCAGGAAATGGATTCCCGGTTTGCATTTGTCAAAGGAGGAGCACAAATTGTTCCCAATTTGGGTTAGACTTTCAAATGTGCCGATTGAATATTGGACCCCTACAGGTCTCAGCTGGGTAGCCAATGTTGTAGGGAAGCCTCTCCAGCTTGATCCAAAGACAACCAGTATGGAAAATATTGCTAGTGCTAAGATTTGTGTTGAAGTGGGAGTGGATGACTCCTTTCCTACACACATTGTTCTGAAGTCATGCCCTGAATCCACTTCCCAAATTGTGGTTAATGTGGAATATAGCTGGAAGTCGATTTGCTGTGGTTACTGCCATCTGGTAGGTCACGATGAATCTAGATGAAAATTTAAGAAATTTTTCAGACCTACAGGAAGGATTCTTCCCAATCCCTTCACCTCTGACTCTCCTACTGTAAGATAGGATATAAGTGACCTTCCTAAGCATCCTACATCTTTATATGGCCAATTGATGATGTCCAAGCTGTTCTACCAATCCCTTTGTTCCCCTTCATGGTGATGATGGGTCTTCGAGCCCTGTTGTGGTCGACAACTCTGAGGAGTTGCAGAGCTTACATACAAATGTGGATGCCCTGTGTACCAATACAGGTGTTGATACCTCAGGGTCTTTGGAGAGTACTGCGGTGAATGTAGGCCCTTCCCTACAGATTGATCATGTATTTGGTAATGGCAATAGTGAGGGGATCAATGTGATTCAGATGAATCTCGATGATGGTGGCTTTGCAATTGAGCTAGAATCCTTGCCTATAAATTCCCACCAGTACATTGGCAAACTGAGTAGAGAATGTGCTGCTCCCGGATCAGTGATGCCCTGTTTGGAGGATTTTGTTGAAGGAAGGATTCCTGAAAATATCACTTGTGTGCATTTGTGTGTTTTTTTTTGGTAAGTATGTGCATTTGTGTGTTGCTGGCCCAAAGCTGGCACCGTGCCCTGAAGGCAAGGACAGAGTTGGGACGGAGTATGATGCTCCTTTGCCCTATCCAACCCCCTGCACATTGTCGACTCCTCTGGACAATATGCATCAGATCAACCTCTGTCCACATGGTGGCTTGGACGTGGATGGGAATAAACCAGTATCTGTGTTATCAAACATGGGTGGGAATATAGCATCATTCGCAGAATTTATCAAACATGGAGCTCATGAGAATAAACTAGTGTGTTGTCCCACTTTTCATCCAAGACCCAGCTTCATCTCTGCTGGCAGAGAACCATCAGTTGGATGATATGCATCCTGCTGATGCAGTGATTGATGAATCTCTTGCTGCTGATTCTTCTCCCAGCCCACATGCTGCCCCTACTGATCAGCATGGTAAAGCTCCTGGCAGTGCTCAGCTAGCCCTCGGTAAGTATGATTCAACTAAGAATGACGGGCCTCACGATAAGCGATCCTCGTGTGTGGATTTATTAGTCAATGGTGGTGATCTGGATCTTACACCCAACTCTATCAGACGACTTTCAAGTAAGTATCTCCTGGATGACTCAGTCCATGCTCGGGAGGGTTGGACACAGGATGCTCCTTGGGACGTGTAGATCCAGCCTAGTGTCGGGTGGCCAACTGTGCCTGGATAGCAGTCCCACAATTTTGTCTGCTCAGACTGAGGAGGTTGTGGCAAAAGAGGATGTTCGTCATGAACCAATACTTCATGCCCTACAGTTGTTAATGGAGGCGGAAGATTCTCTGAAATATATTGAATCCTTCACTCCAAAGCAAAGGCACATTGTGCTTGTTTTCATGGAAAGCTATTGGTATGTGGTAAACAAAGAGACAAAGAATGAGTTCAAATCATCCTATCCTTTGGTTGCGATGGATCAGAACATCTCTTATGGTGCATTATTTGAAGCCCTCAGAATGTTGGTGGTTACCAAAACTTCTCAACCACACCTTGTTTCCTTATCTTCTGATGGGAAGAAGGTTGTATTTGGGTTTCTTACTACTCTGCTAAAATAAAAAATGGCATTCCTGACTTATCATTATAGCAATTTGGATGACTTAGTGGCCGGCCTCCATATATTTGATGCCTCTAAATTCTCACCGCCATTGTTTGACCGAAGAGTTAAGGATGTGGATTACAATCAGTTTTCTTCCGTGTAAGATGAAACCTGGAAGCAAGCCAAGTCCCGGAGACGGCAAAAATCTGCTTCCAAGAACTCTAAGGGCTCCTCATACACAAATATTAGCCTAAACTCCGACTGAGAGCCAAATTGGCTTGAGGGTCTCAGATTTGGCAGGAATGGAGATCTCTCCCAGATTGATATTTTGCTGTTAAAATTTGTTGCTGTATCCTTGGGTCTTGCTTCTGCACATGGTGGGCTTTCTGCTATGATCTATTTTGAGAGCTACCAATATCTGGTCTGCTATTCCTTGGGGTTGTTTAGAGGCATGTTGAGGTAGTTGGTTTTGTGCTGCCTTACCTGTTGAAACCAGTCTTCCTTGATGAGTTCTCATGCACAGTGCGTCTGATGTGCTGGGTCGTAGTATATCTCCTGCAGAATTTCTTGGGTATAGGCTGGAGGTTTTGTCTGCCAACTGTGGTTACTGATGCTGTGTGGGTTGCTGAAGATTGCTGTTTTTTTGCCCACCACTTTTGCTTATGTCTTGTTTTCTCAGCTGCTACCTGTGGAGAGCCTTGCTGTAGGAATTGACGTTGCGTTTGTTCTTCTCTCATTGAAGAATGTGGTTCCTTCCTGCAGAGGTTGCCATCTGTGATGGTGTTGCTGCAGGATGGATGTCATGCATAGAGTGCCGATTTATGATTGCTCCTAGGTTCGAGATGGCTGTTTTAACCGGGATGCTGAGGCACGTTGCTAGTATGGACCAAGATGCATGCTATCCGACTTGCATTTGACCGAGGTGCTTGAGCCGATTTGGGGATGTAGCTGATCTGCCCGAGATGCTGTGGGGCTTGAATGCCTTAAGTGATGTTTGCTATGGAACATGATCCAACCCGATATGCATATGGAGGTGGTCCAATGTATTCATCTGTTGCTGATGCTGCCCGGGTGGTGCATATGCTCCCCGGACAGGAATTCTGTCCGTGGGTATCGTGATCAAACCATATCCTCCAGTTCATGCTTGATGGTTTTGAGCAACAGACCAAGATGTTGCAAACGACCGATTGTTTGACTGCGCTGCTTTTGTCGGTATTGTAGAATGTTGTCCTCTTGGAGCACCCAGTTTTTTGTTATTTTTTGGTGTCATATGATGTATCAAGGTGCTCGGGGTATGCCCTAGCGTTTATGCCTTAACTCTAAGTTGGAAAACACTTGGAAATAAATTATAGATTGTGTAATATTTTTTCCCCTTTAATCCAAATTACTTACTTACCAAAAAAAAAGGTTTGCCGACCCCACTAGCAATCCAACTGAGGCCAAAGGGGGTCCAAAATTCAACCGGGACATTAATCAATGTGATCCAAATTGGAAAATTTTTGTGATTTTCCTTAGACAAAGGCATACTCGAAGTCCATCGTTTTAGGAAGAGAGATTTCCTACCAAATGCTTGGGGACCATTAGACAAACAAGTGTTCAACTGAGCCACAAGACGCAAATCAAAGAAGAAAAAACCATTTTCATCTCCGGCAACATGACAAATACCAAAACGGGCCCAGATTTTCTGAGCGATAGTGTTCATAGCCTGAAAATGTAATGGTTTATCGATGAAATACCCAACAAGCGACGCCTCCCACCAATTCAAACTCTGCTGAATAACATCAACAGGAGGAGAAGGGTAACAACTTCCCTGTCCACTAATAGGAGAGGAAAATATTTAAGTTGAGTACAAGAGATGCTACCTGTGTTCTGAACAATAGCAGCCCAAGAGGCCTAGGGATTAGACTGCACATTGCCAGAGAATGATCACGAAGAAACAGAGTCAGCGGCAGGGGTCTAAGACGACATTCTCCTTCGTTCATTTGCCAAATCTTCAGTTGGGCCAAGGGACATGGCGTGCTGCACCAACTAGGGGCTGTTGCGGAGTTCCATTGTCTGCAAACTCCCCAAGAAATATGCATCTGGGTCAAGGGAATGTGATAACTCATCCCTCTTCAACAAGGAAAAGTATGAGAGGATTGGGCTAGGGATTTAGCAGCGACTTCCTTCGGAGGAGAAGCAAAGGGGGGAAAGAGAGGAGAAAAAAATGGCCCGGGAGGACCAGACAGTGCCACAAGGGGACCGGCCATGGCCATCACCGGCGCAAACGTGAGCAGCGTCAATTAAGGCAACCCTAAGTCCCGCCTACAGGAAGATTCAAATTTTGAAACAAAACCTGGTAATTGTAGATCTGGCTCGCTAAGATGGCTAACCTATTGTGCATTTACGGAATACAACCGGATTGCATAGGTTGGATCGTCGGTATGCCGACGGGATGATGAGTTAGATAAGCATCCGAGTTTGAGGTTTTTGGGTGATTTCTTTGGTTACGTTGCCTTAGATGATTGTAATCTAAGGACTATGGGCTTTGCCTTAATCATATCGATGTCCTGAGGATTTTCCTTAGATTGTTAGCCGCAATATAATCTAGGTGTTTAATATGAATCAATAAATCATGGGTGGAAAAAGAATTCTTGTTATCCTAATAATCATTAATTAGAGTAGCGCAGTAGAAGCATGTAGGCCCTTGGCTCAAGAATTTTGGGTTGGAATTAAGATTCTAAGGGAAGATCCTCCTTGGAGCATAGGAGGTATCAAGGTGAGAGCCTGTTAGTTCATTTAGGATTTTGTGATAAGTCAAGGAGGTAATCAATAATTAGGCTTACCCTTGAGTTTAAGTAGGTTATCGTGACGTTCCCCCATATACCAACGAATGAGGAAGTAGGATTATGTTTAGGTTTAAGTATGTTGGAGATCATGGATTTATCTTATAGTGAGGTTTCAATATTGATTTTCAATAAAAGGCATTGGATGTTGAGGATTAGAATGAATCAAATGATTGAGATTCTCTAGGAATAATCGTCTCTCTAAGAAAGTGATTTGGGAGTGCATAGGTGATATTTGGAAGTCTTTTCCCCTATTTTTAAGTTTTGAGATTCGTTAAATTTCGAGACGAAATTTCTATAAGTGGGGGAGAGTTGTAAGGTATCGATTTTTAAAATGTAGTAAATGTAAGGAGTTAAGTTAAAATAAGTGAATTGAGGTCAAAGGATATGGGATGAATCTAAGTCCATAAGATCATCCTCCAAGTTTTCATACATAGCTGACTTCTAATCATCTATTCTGCCTCATCAAGTATAAGCTCATATACATTTGAAGGAAAGAAAACAGTAAGGGTTAGCCAAATACTCAACAAAGCATAATATAATCAAGGATAATAAGTCTTATACTTAAAATAAAGTAGAGGAAGCATATAGGAGTATAATATAAATCTATAAATATGAAGCATGATCAAATATATTTTTCAAAAAATATTTAACTTTTTTATTTTATTTCTGATTCCTTTAGGTTCTAAAACATGCATAAACTTTTTTACTTTACGAATCAAGGCTAGTAGACCTTACCAGCTAACAATATAGTTAAATCAATGAAAGGAATGTGTATGCATCCACACATTCTAAGGAGCTACCAACGGACATCGAATTTACCGTCCCGTGGTGGACAGTATACTTTTCACCCGATATACTGGGCCAAATAATAGATAACAAATACGCCACCAGAGTACTTCCCGTGGCCTAGGAGCAATTTCTCGATTTATCACAGTAATATCTTAAGGCATACTAGAGAATATTATCCTCTGAAATACAAATCCCTAGTCCAAATTCTTATTTACTTATTCTTAAGGGAATGTTCGATCTGAAACTTATACAGAGTTCTCACTCCCTGGAGAATGAATCATCAGACATAATAAATTGTGGAGTTTCCTTATGATACTTTTGCATAACTTTTACTTACCCAAAAAAAAAAGATACTTTACATAACTTTCATAATTCTTTAATATGGATATAGATAATCCTTTTCTTATAAGTTCATGTATTCACATGCTTCCAATTACATGCATAAATCATCCTAAAGTTTGAAATATGTAAGAAATTCTTACCACCATGAGGCAAATGTAACTTTAAAGCTTCTAGACAACAAATCTCTTTACAAATGAATCCAACGTAATTTTCTCAGTGTATACAAGATATGAACCATTTTTTCAAATTTTAGAGAGATTCTCTGCCTTCTCTCTAGTCGAACCCTTTCTTGCTAAAATTTTAAATTTTGAACCTGCACCCAACCGTTGCCACCGCGCTCCTCCCTCCTCCACCGCCAGAACCACCAATGATGTCTTGACCTTCTTGGTCTCTCGCCCCATCTTGCCCTAGCCCGGCCTTTTCTCTTTCCTGTTGTTTGAAATCTTGTGTCTCAGCCCTCCCGCCCGTTTCTGCCTCTATTCTCTCCTACCGAAGCCTACCATGGATGGCCTCCTTGGTGACTCATCTGGCTCGCCCACAGCCTAAAACAACTTTCCCCATTCGTTTCTCTCTTCTCCTACTCTCCCGCCCCTTGATTCCTCTCTTGCTTTCCTTCCGCCATCATGCCCTATGTCTGCTGCTACAGCCACAGTTACCCACCTCTCACCTCTCCGCTCCCCTCCCTCACCCTTAGATGCTTATCCACCCCTCCTTGCCCCCCCGTTCACCTCTGGAAGCAAAAAATATCGGTCCTTCATCTTCGCTCGCTGTGGGCTTGTGTGGATCTAAAGGAGACTCTATTTCTACAGTAGGGTTGCCTCCGTCAAATAAGCTTATGGATTGTGGCCCTCAAGGCTCCAAAATGGTCTGCCCTAACCCCCTTCTTATCACTGTTGGTGATGTTGTGTTCGGGACAAATGCCCTGAATCCCGTTTCTGGTCCTTCATCTTCGGCGTCACCCCCTGTTTCTTGGGCATCCATTGTTGGGCAAAATCAGCCTCAAGGTCAGTCTCCCTTACCTTTTTTCTCCCATTCGTTTAAGGAGGGGGAGGATTTATCCCCTCCTCTAGAAGTTCTTCAACATGGAGAGGCCATGTGGATTGATACTCTGGTGGGGTAATTTCATGGTAACCCACTATACTTTTCAAACCGTGAACCATATTGCTAGAAAAATATGGGCACAGTTTGACCTCAAGCATGTTGCGGGCAATGATCAGGGATTCTTCTTCTTTAGATTCTCCTCAAGTCCTATGCTTGATAAATGTCTAGCATGTGGTCCATGGTCCTTTGCTGGAAATTCCTGTTCCTTCAAAAATGGCAATTGGGGATGCCATTTACTAAAGATGTTCAAAAAAAATTCCCCATCTTAATTTCCCTATCCAACCTTCCTGTGGAATTTTGGACTCCCATTGGATTGGGTTGGATTGCGAGTGTGGTTGAGCGGCCTCTTCGTTTGGACCACTGTGACAGCAAAATTAGAGCGTATGAACTATGCTCGAGTGTGTGTGGAGATTATGGCAGATGCCCCTTTACCGTCCTCTATTTGTATTAAATCACGCCCTTCCCCTGGTATGGATTCCTAGGCCAGTGTCGAAATTGGTATTGAATACCAGGGTAACCCTTTCGTTGTAGTCTGTGTAATCGCCTGGGACACTCTTCCTCTCATTGCCATTTGGCGAAGCAATTTTTAAGGGGTCTCCCAAACCCCCCCAGTCCACCATCCCCTTCCCAGGGCTATTCTAATTCCTTTGCGACACTCGAAGGTCTCAGTGTGGAGACTTGTTCAATCTCCTGTTTGGACTCTAACAGTAAGGATGGGCATCTGGCAGAACCCATCCAGACAGTTTTCAGTCCCTCTTGCTTCAAAGTTTCTACTTCTGGGACTAAAGAAAGATTGATGTCTATCGTTCAGAGCATTGACCAATGTCGATCCCCCTGCCTTGACAATATTGACAGCCGGATTGTCCCACTTGGCAAGTTGGCTTCCCAGGTGCCGATTGGCAATGTGGATTCGTCCCCTGTTGAACAACAAATTGGTCCTCCTGATTCTCACCCCCTTTATCTGGGTGTTCGCCTCCTTTGACCGTTGATGTATCCCTTTAGGGGGATGTGGCGAGATCCTCTGATGAGCAACCCTCGTACACATCCAGTGAAGCTGGTGTTGAATCTACCTCAGCCCAGGAAGGTAAGCCCGGAGGTGTTCTCCTACTTAAATCTATTTTGAAAAAACTAAAGGGGCCTAAAAAGAAGAAAACCCCTTCTCTAATGTCCAATGGTTAACATTGCCTGCTGGAATGTCTAAGGATTTAATGGGGAGCTTAAGACCCATGAAGTCAAACACTTCATTTGTTTCTCCAGTAGTAATATTGTTGGTCTCGTGGAGACTCGTGTTAAAGAAAATAAGGCTTCCCTTATTGCTAAAAAATTGATGCCGTCTTGGAAATGGGAGATGAATTACTCTTCTACTTCTGGTCATATTTGAATTGGTTGGGATGAGTGCAGGGTTGATCTAAACACTTTGTCTAAAGAAGACCAACTCATCCACTGTAAAATCCTGAACAAAATAAATAACCAATCTTTTTTCATATCCTTTATTTATGCCTCTAACTCCGAGATCGAACATAGATGTCTCTGGGACAAGTTGTGTGCTATCCACCAACTTGTCTCTGGTCAACCATGGGTAGCTTTGGGTGATTTCAACGCCATTAGAGTGCCATCTGAGAATTTGGGTGGTAGCTGGTATGGTAATAGTTCTATGGCCTTAGATAAATGTCTCATAAACTGTGATCTGTAGGACTTGAACTATGATGGGGCTTTCTTCACTTGGAATGATTGAAGAGAGTCGGGTTCTCATGTATACTGTAAGCTGGATAGAGTGGTTGTTAATGGCCCCTAGCTTATGGAGCTTAACTACAAAGTCTCCTTTCCCCCGGCCAGACTATCTGACCACTCACCTTGCATTTTGTCCCCATTAACCAGGAGATATCCTAAATCTGGTTATTTTTGTTTTAATAACCTCATCACTCAACATCCTCATTTTATTTCCATTGTTCAACAGAGTTGGCAGTGTAGTGTTCAAGGGGTCCCCATGTTCCAGATTGTGTCTAAATTGAGGATGATCAAGGGGAGGATTAAGGACTTTAATCATAGCATTGGAGACGTCTCTGAAGAAGTCTCCAGAACGTGAAAGGCCCTTGAGGATTATCAGAAGGATGGTATCCTTTCTGCTCTTCAACCCATCGTTAACAAAGAAGAGAATTATAAAGCTGCTTACCGTAGAGCCCTAAAGCAGGAACTGGATTTTCTTTAGCAAAAAGCAAAAATTAGATGGCTCAAAGATGGTGATCAGTGCACAAAATATTTTTTTTGCTCTATTGCTGGAAATCGTAACAGAAATAAGATCCTTTCGTTAATCAAAGAGGATGGCTCGCCCACAAACAGCTTAGATGAAGTTCAACATCTCTTCATTGACCATTTCACTTGCCTCCTGAGATTTGGCAGAACGAATGATCATTTCCACAAGGAAAGACTCGAGCCGTTTATCCTCCATTCTATTCCTGAACACCTCCATCTTGGCCTCTATAGCCCAATTACTGACTGAGGAGATCCATCAGTCCCTTTTCTCAATTAAAGATTGTAAAGCTCCAAGTCCGGATGGTTTCTCTGCTAAATTTTTCAAAGCGGCCTAGAATGTAGTAGGTCCTTCGATCATTGAAGCTATCCAAGACTTTTTCCAGCATGGAAAGCTCCTAAAAAAGATTAATGCGACCATTTTAAGCTTAATTCTGAAGGTCAAGTCTCCCGCAAAGGTTTTTGACTTTCGTCCCATCTCTTGTTACAATGTCTTCTACAAGATCATCTCTAAAATTATTGCCATCCGTCTTCAGCCAACATTGCCTTTTTTAGTCGACAATTGCCAAACAACTTTCATAGCTGGTAGGAACATTGGAGACAATATTCTTCTGGCCCACGAATTACTTCATAAATATCACTTGAACAAAGGAGTCCCGCGTTGTGCTTTAAAGGTTGATCTAATGAAGGCTTATGACTCCATCCAATGGGATTTTATGATGGCAGTTCTCGAACTTATGGGTTTTCCTCCTCCAATGATCATATGGATCAAGCAATGCATTACCACCACTTCGTTCTCTATCAATTTAAATGGGGAGTCTGTGGGGTTCTTCCGTGGTGACATGGGTCTTAGACAGGGGGATCCTCTATCGCCTTATCTCTTTGTTTTGGTGATGGAGGTCCTAAATGGTATTGTGGAAGTCAAAGCCCGCGTAATTCAGACTTTTAGTATCACTGGCGATGTGAGAAAACAAGAACAGTGATGCTTGGTTTTGTAGATGACATCCTTCTTTTTTCCAAAGCCGACATAAAGTCAATACAGATTTTACATGATTGCCTCAATAATTCGAAGATCTATCGGGGCTTTCTCCAAATCTTGATAAAAGTGAGATTTTTATCTGCTCAGGGAATGAGGACACCAATCTCATAATTCAGGGCATTCTTGGTTACAAAAGAGGTAAACTCCCAGTTCGATATTTGGGTGTCCCGCTCATCACCACAAAGCTATCCATCTCCGATTTCAAACCTCTCCTCAATAACGTACAATAGAGAATTTCCTCGTGGAGGAATAGATGGCTTTATTTCGATGGGTGGCTCCAGCTTATTTCATTCATCCTCTCGACAATTCGCAATTACTGGGCGTCTTTGTTCATCATTCCAAAAACCATACTGAAGAATATGGATAGGTCTTTCCGCAGCTTTCTGTGGCACCATTCCACCAAAGGGAATTATATAGCTAAGGTTGCCTGGAAAGATGTTTGCACGTCTAAAGAGGAAGGAGGATTGGGCATAATAAACATTGTAGCATCTAATAAAGCCTTCTTGTGTCATCATTTTTGGAGGATCATCACAAAGGACCCGACCAATGTTTGAGTATCTTGGTGTTATGCTTATCGCATCAAAGATAGGTGCATCTAGACCATAAAAATCACGGAATCAACTCCTTGGAGTTGAAAAAAACTCATGAAACTCCGTACTATTCTTCACCCCAAGATTCGCTATCATATTGGTAATGGAGTTGACACTTTCTTATGGCTGGATTTTTGGCATCCTCTTGGACCTCTATGTGAACGGTTCAATGAGAGAGTCAGGTGTATAACTGGGTTGTCCACTAATGCAAAAGTTAAGGATATCATCAAGCTAGAAAAATGGGTGTGGCCAAATCCGTTTGATATGGAGGTTGCAGTGATTGTTGAAAGCATGCCACCTTACAACCCTGATTCCTGCTGTAGAGATGTGGTTAAATGGTGTGAAGATAGCAATGGGGTTTTCTCTACTAAATCTTCTTATGGGCTATTCCAAGAGTCAAAAGAAAAGGTGGATTTGTTCAACCTTGTCTGGGGCCCGAAGTATACACCGGCTCATGCCTTTATTTTGTGGCTTGCTATTCACCAGAGACTTAGCACTCTAGATTGAGTGAACACTTTCATCCAACAACCGGCATCCTATATCCTGTGTACCAATGGATCTGAAAGTCACAACCACCTTTTTTTTGCTTGACCATTCACTTCGGCTATTTGGAGGATGATGCATCGTAAGGCAAGGGACGAGTTGGCCTTATCTGGTTGGCATTCCAACTTTATGTGGGCTACAAACATATGGAAAGGAAAAAACCTCAAAGCACTCTCTTTCTACCTCACTCTTGTTGCCTCGGTTTACTTTATTTAGAAAGAAAGAAACCAACACATTTTCAAAAAATCATTGCCTCATAATGAATCCCAATTGATTAATCTAACCACTTCTGTGGTTCGGTGTAAATTGGAAAACATTCCCGTAGACAGGACGCATAGCAACAGATCTATTCTGACAAGATGGAGTATCCCTCATTTGAACTGGAGGTCAGCTGTCGATCTATGCTAAATGGGTAGTTAAAGTGGACAAAGGTCGAGGTCAGCTGTCTGGTAGCGTTAATAACGCATACCATCTCCAGAGGCAAACATCTTGCTTGGCCAATTTGGGTTCCTATGCATTGCATTTCGGATGCTAAGTGGGGCGATTTTTGGGAGGTATACTCGTTGACCGCCACAAGGTGTTTGGACGGCAAGCTCGTTGCCTGGTTTCAAGATCGTTGGCCAATTTGAGAAATGTTGCTTCTGTAGCATTTGTTCTAGCTCCTTGCTGCTTGTCGCCTACTGGAAGTTGCTGCTGGCCCTGGGCGAATGAACCTTGGGTTTGTAATCCGCCATTGCTGCTGTGGGTGGATTGGATATTGGCTGATATTGGGTATAGCTGCTGGATCTGTTGACATTGGATCTGGGTTACAAATGCTCCCATAATGATGCTCCTGTCTGTGCTGTGCCCCTCTGCTGATATGTTGGGCTCAGCTCGGATTCTGGCTCCCTGGTTTTTTTGCTAAGCAGGTGGAAGTGGCATGCTAGTTTGCTTTGGAGCAGCAGTGTTGCGACTCTGATATCGGCGGTCTGATGGTTGTTATCGTGGATGCTATGCTGCATTCATTTTCTAATTCCCTGTGCTGGCGTACTAGCTTCCTTCTTCTTGCTGATAATGGGTTGGGCAGCTTGCTGTTGATGTTGGATGCCTACGTAGACACTCATGCAGGTTGCGCTGATGGTGGGAGCTAGGAGTGGTTGGCCCACTATGGTTGAAGCTCCCATTATTTTGCTTCTATGGTGGCATTTATGCTGTTTTTGTTGATTTTTTAAGTTTGCTTAGTTGTTGGGCTGGGTAGCTTTCGATCAACTTTGTTAAATTTCACCTAGGTGAGGTTTTTTCTTTTGCTGTAAATCGGTTCATGATTTGTTCATGGTGATGCTCGGGGTATGCCCTAGCTCGTTGTTCTAAGTCTAAGTTAGCAAAACACTTGAGTTAGAACATCGTTTTTGTACTTTTTATTCCATTTAATTCATTAAACTTACTTACCAAAAAAAAAAGGTGGTGTCGTTCACCCTGTTGGGTTGGTTGGGCTGATGTGGATGTTGTGGGGCTTTGCATCCTTCAGGCCTAGCTCTTTGGTAAGAGAGAGTTTCTTTGTTGGGCTGACGTGGACGTAGAGGGTCTCAGCATACTCAGGCCTGGCTGACGTGGACATCATGACTCTTTGGGGGCTGGTTGTATTATATGAGTTTTGGCCGGTCAAATTTGACTAACTCTGGAAAAAAAAAAAAGAGTGTTAGCTTGTTGGGCTGACGTGGACGTAGAGGGCTCAGCACCCTCAGGCCTGGCTGACGTGGACAAGATTGTTGCTTGGTTTGGACGGTAAGCTTGTTACCTGGTTTCATGGATTGCAGTCTGCACTATCGTCCGCCCAGTAGGGTTGGCTGGTTGGGCTGACGTGGATGTTGTGGAGCTTTGCATCCTTTAGTCCTTGATCTTTGGATATAAAAAAATAAAAACAATAAGAGACGAGTTAGCTTGTTGGGCTATCGTGGACGTAGAGGGACTCAGCTTCCTTAGACCTGGCTGACGTGGACGTCATGGCTCTTTGGGGGCTGGTCGTATTATCTAGGTTTTGGTCGGACTTAATGGTCTAGCTTGGGGAAAAAATGCTTTTTGCTTGTCAACCAGTTGATCGGCTCCATGGTCTATGGACAGCGCTCCGACCTACCTAAAAGCGGTGGCCGGATGGGCTAACGTGGACGTGTTGGGTTCTACAACCTTCAGGCTTGGCTGACGTGGACGAGCGCCTATAAGTCCTCTGGTGATGTTTGCTTTATTGCTTTGATGAGGATGTTGCTGAAGATGCTAGTTGGTGGGTGGGCTTCTAGAATGAATCGTCAGATAGCTAGTGTTTGTCGATTTGCTATCACTCGCTGGGAGTCTACTCTCACATTATCCCAGAATAGGATGCATGATGACTTAGACGTAGTGGTTCTTTTGGGCTGTATGGAACCTTCAATCATAAGCTCCCGGTCCTGTTGGTGGCAGGTATGCGACTTCCGGCTGGTATGCAAAGCCTGTGTGGCTGCCGGTTTTGGCTGACGTGGATGGTTGACTATGCTGGGCACACCAAACCTTCTCACACATTCCCGGCTTGGATAGTTCATTCCGGTTTGCTATTTCACGCTGAGACTGAAGGCCAGAACGTTATTTTTGCTTAGCCCTATTTTGGCTGCTAGTTTTGACTTACATGGACAATTGACTATGCTTGGGCACACGGCCCTTCTCTCACACGTTCTCGGTTTGGGCAGTTTGACAATGTTTGTGACTTAGAGGATGGAAGAGTGCTCTGGTGCATTCTTCTGTAATGAGGCTTCTGTTGGGCTAGAAGGCTGATGGACTTGGCCAGTTGTTTTTTTCTTTATGTACCTGGTTTTTGTTTTCATGTTTCATTCACAGTATGCTCGGGGTATGCCTTAGCGGCTTTATTTTAACTCTAAGTCGGCAAAACACTTAGATGTATAAATACTAAATAATCGGAGTACTCACACCCATAAAGTTAGGATTTCAAGTTCTAAAATCAAATTATGCATAAATCCCATATTTTGTGGGTGTGAGTGCACTTGCCTCGACCCAATCTACAACTTCTCCAACTTGCTCTAACCTGAAATTGGACTTGAGAGCCTCGATCTCCTCCTTCTCTCTCTTCTCCTTCACGTTCTCTCTCTTTCCTCTTTCTTATATCACCCAAATTGATCAAAGAAAAGCCTTGCTATGCGTTTATATCGTGGGTTAGCTCTCGAGCGCCAGCCTAGCGTGCAGCAGGTGAGCCAGCGTTGCTTTCAGTACCTACACCGAGCGCTAGAGTGCCCGACAAGCGCTGATGCGCTTGATGGGACACATGACAAGCGTCCCCCGCCAACACCACCAGCGCCCGGGGTAGGTGCTAATGTGCTGGATGGGACACCCGGCGGGCGTCCCCTGCGAACACCACCTACTGCTTCCGGAACTCAATTTTTTCAAATGCATGAAACCTAAATTTGATTATATTACCATAATTACTTCTAATTATAATATTTGGAATCCGGTACCTTACATACTACTCTATGATCCTAAAGTCAAGAACTATTTGCAATGCCCATGATCGTGAATGTGCACGCTGATAGTCCAGTTTGGGCAACTAACTAGGATAATCAATTATTCCCATGCGTGGATTATAAGCAGTAAGCCTCTTTGGAGAAACCGTTGATCACTCATCTATAGGAGAGCTTCCATCAACTTCTATAGAAATGGCAAAAATAATCAAGTGTAATTGGTCTAACGTCTTTATAAGTACCAAATCCTTTAGAAATCTAAGTCCATATTTTAAGAGGTTTAAATATTAAAGTATCTAATTACTTACTGATGGGTATGCCAGTAATGGGCTAGTCCAAGAAGGAGGAAAGACCCAGATTCACAACTGCCCATTTTGTGCCTGGACAGTCAACACCAGTCGTTAACCAGACGAAAGACTAAGTGAGCCAGGAGAAGCCTAAGAGCAAGACGAACGACTTGCTCATGAGACGGTCAATGCTTCCGTTGATTGTAAGCAAGACCAGTTGACCATCTGAATGCCAGGCCTCAAGTTGGCCAGGCCCAGTTTGGCTCACGTGACCATCCTCGACCAGCAATGGTCTTCTCTCCTGATTTTGCGCTCTTCATAGAGGGCAATCCCAATTGTAACGGTCATTAGCATATTCAATGCGCATCCCTAAAGGAAAGCACCAGAATCCTCTTCCTGTCCGCAATAAACCTTAACGGTTACAAAACGCCGAAGGAAAGCAATCAAGGCAATGACCGTTACTACCATAAAGGCTCCACGCCAGAAAAGACAACGATCCCAACAGAGCATGAGTTCAAGAAGGCTGTCTGACACAGCAACTATAAACGTCTATTGAGTCATCACTCCAAGGCACGCTCTCATTTTCCCACAAAAAGATCTCTACTACAAAGCTCACACGCTTTTAGAATACGAATACTCTCTCTCTTTGCCACTATATTGCTAGCGAACACAGTACTTAGAGCAAATGCTCCTCACGAGCCACCAAAGCCTTTCTCAATGAGATCACTCTTCCATCACAAATACTCTCTGCATCCTCCTTGCATCCTTTACTTTCACCTTCTTATTTCGAAGGCTGTTTACGGACTTGAGGGTCAGAGTATTTTCGATGGGACAACCTCGAGCTGCCACAAGACCTCTTGTTCGTAGTTGTGGTATTTTGGATCCAGACTCAATGGACGGAGCCAAACTCAGACGATCAACTTGACTCGAATCTGTTTGAAGCTTGGATCCAGGCACATCATTGGTGCCATCTATGGGAAGCTTACAAAAAGCCAACCACTTTTCTCCACAAACTCTCTCAGTTTCACCTTCCATCAGTTAGAATAATGAACACAAGATCGCAAGCTAGCGGTCCCACTAGAGGCGGTCCCACAAGAGCTGTGACCACACCTAACTAGGACCACTCCGCTGGTAACCTGGTCAATAGGATGATCAACAGAGCACGCGCTTAGTTTTTTCAAAACTTGGCAGAATAAATGAGCAACATAAATCAAACGTTTCAGATACTCTAGGCCCACTATGAAAATACGAGGTAGGGGGTCTCAACCACAGCAGTCCCTGTTCCAACCTCCATGAGATGAGGCCAGAAGAGAAGAAGCCGTCCAAGAAGACTAGGAGGCAGGACAACACTCAAGCTCCGGAGGCCACACATGCCTAGAGCCATTCAAGGCTCAAAGAACGTTTAAGCAGCAGGACTCCGGAGGAGAGTCCAGAATGAAGAATCCTTGATACTTACTAAAAACAAATGAAGAAATCCTTGATACTCTCAGGCAGAGACCAGGCACTAAGCTCAGGAGGGAGCCTCCAGGATCGTTGGATCAACTGATGGAAGTAGCCAACAGACTAGTCGCCACGCTAGAGAAAGAATGGAGTTGACAACCTACCACAACTCCAAAAGAACTGGCAACGCCGCCTGCAAAGATTCATGGGTGGACAAGATCTCAAAGCGCATGTTCAAGGATGATGAACACACTGCAAATCTGGATAGATCTCCCTTCACGGCGGAGATCTTGAACCGTCCCATGTTGGCTATGTTCATGACGCCAACTCTTGACTCTTATGATGGGAGTGCTGATCCCATGGATCACCTCGATCATTTCCATACCCATCTGAGTCTACAGGGGTTGGAGGACGCAGTCATGTGCTGCTATCTCCCTCTTACACCGAAGGGAGACACCCACATCTGTTTCAATTGTCTCCCATCAGATTCGATCCAAAACTTCCGAGAGCTCACTGACCTCTTCTTGATACAATACGCCTCCAGCAGCCGGGAAGAGAAGCAACCTTGGCATCTCTTCCATATCAAGCAGAAGTAGGGAGAAAATTTGTAGAAGTTCCTGGATTGCTTTGTAGTGGAGGTGAGAAGATTCCCTAAGCTCACAGAAAAGATAAAGCTTGGCAGTTTCATCTCTGCCTTAACGCATGAGGAATTCTTTTGGCACCTGGTGCATAAGAATCCGCAGACCTTCCAAGAGGTGGAATCTATCTCCAGGGCCTACGCAACAACAGAAGAGGCTAACGAGGCTAAGCGTCCCAAGTGGACCGAACAACCTCGCACTTTCCTGGCAGAGGGAAAGAGGAAGGACAATGGTGGCGATCGCTCCCACAAAAAGCACTACAGGACCGGAGCACCAGAGCGAAGGGATTATGGGCCAATCAACCTAACACCCCAGATCGACACACATTCAAATGTTCTCATATGAATCCGTGTGAAGAAGTTCCTTAAGTGGCCCAAACCATTTAAGAAAGCGGAAGGAGGAAATCCAGCCAAATATTACGATTTCCATCGATCTTCCGGAAACTCCATAGAGGATTGCAAGATGCTTTAGAAGGAAATCAAGGAGCTGATCAGGAGGGGCCACCTCACCAGTTCATCAAGAACCCTCGACAGAGCTCTGGCACCTCAGGCGGGGAAGGACTAGAGGCTTCCCAGCCTCAGAGTCGGGTCGTAGTTGAAGTGATCAGCATGATCACAACCCGGCCAGCCAAGACCCCAAGAGATCACAAGGAGCAGCAAATTGGGTGGAAGAAGCAGCGCACTGAAGACAACATCATTAGCTTTAGTGATAATGA
Organism: Nepenthes gracilis; assembly: GCA_033239525.1. Lineage (NCBI taxonomy): Eukaryota > Viridiplantae > Streptophyta > Magnoliopsida > Caryophyllales > Nepenthaceae > Nepenthes > Nepenthes gracilis. The sequence continues at coordinate 7,156,403 of BSYO01000018.1, read as the reverse complement.
AATGGAACATGTAATCTCCCCCCATGCAAATATCCTTATTGTATCCACACTCGTTTCAGACGGTAGTGTCGACTACCAACTGAAGCGAATCTTCATTGATAATGGAAGTTCCCGTGATTTTCTTTACCTTGATGCATTTTTTAAACTTGGTTTAAAAAAGAGTAAAATTGAAACCTACCGAAGGCCTGCTCTATGGCCTTAACAATGAATCAGTGGCCGTCCAAGGAGCAATCTAGTTAGAGGTCACCCTTTGCATGTACCCGAGAACGACGAGTCATACACTCACCTTCTTGGTCATTAACCTGTCCTCCGTGCACAACATTATACTAGACCGCCCATGCCTAATAGTGTTTGAAGCCATCACGTCAATATCATACTTGAAGATAAAGTTCCCGATAGCCTATGGTATAGGTGAAGTGCTGGGTAACCAAGTCACTGAGCGAACATATTACATATCCCAAATTGCACCAAGTGGTAGCACCAAGACAATAGGAGAACTTGACCATCGAGACGAAGCAACTATGCAGCAAGCGCAGTCTGGTATGGCCACCGATCTAATCCCACTGAATCAAGAGGACCCGGAGAGGTGCATGCAAATTGGAGGCTCACTCACCGGGACCCTGCGCAACGAGCTGATCGCGTTCTTACGACAGAACGCTGACGTCTTCGCGTGGACTCCTGCTGACATGCCTGGAATTTCAATCGGAGTAATGGTCCACAAGTTGGGCCTCGATCCCAACCGCAAGCCTATCAACTAGAAGGGGAGGAACTACTCCATGGAGAAGCTGATCGCCATCCGAGAGGAAGTAAAGAAGCTGTTGGATGCCATCTTTATCAGAGAAGTCCAGTATCCGAACTGGCTTTTCAACGTCATCTTGGTAAAGAAAAGCAACGGGAAATAGAGAATGTGCGTCGACTTCACTGACGTTAATAGAGTTTGCCCAAAAGATTGCTTCCCTTTACTCGGGATTGACCTCCTGGTGGACTCGACCTCTAAACACGAGCTACAAAAATTCATGGATGCATAATTCGGCTATAACCAAATCCGGATGAGCCCAAAGGATGAGGAGCACACCTCGTTCATGATGAACCAAGGCACTTATTTCTATAAGGTGATGCCCTTTGGTCTGAAGAACGTGGGTGTCACTTACCAGCGGCTTGTGAACAAGATGTTGAGAAGCAAATCGGCTGTAATATGGAGGTATACGTCGATGATATGCGCGTCAAGAGCAAGACCACCAATGACCATATTCGTGATCAAGATGTTGATCGGCGCAGAGACGTGCTACTCACACACAGAGAAGTTAGCCTTGACACTTATCTTCTTCGCCTGAAAGTTGAGACCTTATTTTCAGGCTCATCGCGTGGTAGTTCTGACCCACCAGCCTATGAAGGGTATTCTCCAGAAACCTAACGTTTCTGGACAGCTGGTAAAGTGGGCTATCGAATTGAGAGAGTTCGACATTAAATTCTAACCTAAACTAGCCATCAAAGAGTAGGCTCTAGCTGACTTTATCATCGAGACCATGACACCAATTCCAGATGAACAGCCTACTAAGGACGTAGAATGACACGGGAAGAGCCAAAGGGGGTCCCCAATATTGAAGTATCGTCTACGAACTCAGACAGTGGTACCGAAGTGGTCTTAAGAACCCCTGATGGGTTTAAGGTAAAGTACTCCTTTAGACTCGACTTTCCGGCCACCAACAATGTTGCCGAGTATGAAGTCCTGATGGTCAGGTTAAGACTAGCCAAAGAGTGCTCAGCTAGACGACTGACCATCTACAGTGACTCTGAGTTGGTCATCAACCAGGTTAACGGCAACTTCGAGGCATGCAACCCTCACTTGGCTAAGGTAAAGGACACCACCTGAAGATTTGATAAGGTGACCATGGTCCACGTTCCTAGAATTAAGAACTGAAAAGCTGACCAACTTGCCAGAGCAGCTGCAGCCGAGAACCCAGAGTAGTACACGAGGGACATGCAAGAAGTCCTGAACACTCCTAGCACTGAGGAACAGGAAGGAATGCAAATCTTCGACGCAGAGAATAGGATGACACCTTACCAAAAGTATCTGGTGGATGGAACACTACCAAATGACGCGGATGAAGCCAAGTGTATCAAGAAGATGGCCGGCTGGTACACCGAGGTCGATGGACGGCTATATCGTCGTGGTAACTTGACTCCAAACCTCTGATGCCTTACTCCTAAGGAGGCCTACTATGCTTTAAGTGAAGTCCACATTGGGATATGCAAATCTCACATCAACGGCAAAAACCTAGCATTCAACATCATGTGTCAAGGTTACTAATGGGCGACGATGAAGAAAGACGCCCTTGAGTTCGTAAAGAAATGTGAGAATTGCCAGCTTCACAACAATCTTTACCACCTGCCGCCCGCAGAATTAAGGTCTCTTCAAGCTCCTTAGCTTTTGTGTAATGGGGACTCGATATTCTTGGCCCATTTTCCATCGCAACTGAGCAAAGGAAGTTCATGATCGCGAGCATTGAGGAAGTCCTTAACACTCCTAGCACTGAGGAACAAGGAGTAATGCAAATCTCTGACGCAGAGAACAGGATGACACCTTACCAGAAGTATCTGGTGGATGGAGCACTACCAAATGACGCAAATGAAGCCAAGCGGATCAAGAAGATGGCCGGCTGGTACACCGTGGTCGATGGACGGCTATATCGTCGTGGTAACTTGACTCTGTACCTTCGATGCCTTACTCCTAAGAAGGCCGACTACGCTTTAAGTGAAGTCCTCCTTAGGATATGCAAATCTCACATTGACGGCAAAAACCTTGCATTCAACATCGTGCGTTAGGGTTACTACTGGCCGACGATGAAGAAAGACGCCCTTGAGTTCATGAAGAAATGTGAGAATTGCCAGGTTCACAACAATCTGCACCACCAGCCGCCCGCAGAATTAACGTCTCTTCAAGCTCCTTGGCTTTTGTGTAATGTGGGTTCGATATTCTTAGCCCATTTCCCATCACAAATGGGCAAAGTAAGTTCATCATTGCGAGCATTGACTACTTCACCAGGTGGGTCGAAGCTGCCCGGCTGGTCAAGATCATAGAGTACAATGCCTTAGAGTTCATCTGCCAAAGCATAGTCAGCAGATTTGGTGTTTCTGAGGTCATCGTGATTGACAACGGAACCCAATTCTCAGGAAAATATTTTACCATGTATTGCACCAGTTTGGGCAACCGATTGGTCCACACTTCGGTGGTGTACCACAAGCGAATGGACCTGTGGAGATTACAAACCGTACGCTACTACACGGTCTGAAGACCAAGCTGGAGGATGTAGGGGGCTCCTAGTCGATGAGCTACCCTCTGCTCTATGGTCTTACCGGACTACTCCAAAGGAGCCAACTCACAAGACACCCTTTAGTATGGGACTGAAGTAGTAATTTAGGTTGAAATTGGGCTTCCAAGTCTTAGGGTCGAGTCCTTCGACCCACAAGGTAACTCCTACAAAATCAAGCAACACCGAGACTTGTTGGAAGAAGCCCGTGACACTACTAGGATGCGGATAGCGGGCTACCAACAACTAGTCGCCCGCCTTTACAATAAGAAGGTAAAAAAGTGGCAATTTGACGTTAGAGACTTAGTCTTGCGAAGCATCGAGGTTATGGGCAAAATTGCCAACAGGAAGAAACTTTCCCCGAATCGGGAAGGCCCTTTTCTAGTCTCAACCGTTCTATAGAATGGAGCATACAAACTCCCGACCCAAAACGGCAAGTTAGTTTATGGACGTGGAACACGATCCACCTCAAGCACTACTTCCAGTAAGGCACAGGTAGGTCGTCTATGTGTATACTTGTAAATATACATAATGTTTATTATTAATAAAAGAATATCTTTCCATTGCACTGTGTTGTCTCTTCTTTCTTTTTCTGTTCCATATGCATGTGTTTGTCTGCAGGGTTATATGACCAATACCAAAGGCCCCGGGTGTCTTTGGGTTTTGTTGAGTTATCTCATAACAAAACCCCGATGTTGCTAGGATGTGTAGAGTTTTGATCTTGTGTATGATGGTGATGGGTTCGATCCCCGTTTTGTTGGCTAAGCGTCATAATTAAACCCTCATAGTGTTCATCTAGGCGGCTCCGATATTGGAAGATTTGCTTCAAAAAATCTTTTTGGTGCAAACAATCTAAATCTGTCTTTGGTGCAACGTTTGAGGCAGCTATTTGATCGTTGCCGCTGGTTTTCTTGGAACTCTATTTGTTGCATTGCCTCCTAGAGTATTGATATGGGCTGAACTCCACAATCAATTTGCAAATGGGAGTGCCTCTCCGCTTGTTGGTATTGGGTGATTAAACATGGTGGCACCACAAATGGTCTCGCATGGTTGCCGTTCGATCAGGAAATTTGATGTTTTTTAGGAGGTATTGGGTGCCTTGTTAATATGGTGACAACCTAAGTGTATGTGCAAGGATAATAGTGATGCGGTGTTGAAATCGATGAAGTGCAAAGTCCTGCGAAGGAGGTGGTTTCCACACACTGTCCAATAGGAGCAAAGCTGGTCTTGCTTTGATCGAACTCATATTGGAAAATTCGCAACCAACAATTTGTTTTATACTGGTGGGTATGCAGGCCACCTTCCCAAACTTTTGAGAACCAGAATCTCAAGACCTTAACTCGAGGAACCGGTTGGGATCTTGCTACACTTGTTTGTTGACCTTGAAGATGTTGATGTCCAACATCAAGATTCTGTTATTGTATTTGATCCGGCTGCCTCCTCTCGTGGCATAGGAAAGGCGGGCGGGTCTTTGAAGATGTTTTCTCGGTTGCTCGGGCATTTTTCACCACAGATAGTTCCTCTAGGTTTTTGAGGAATTCTCCGATGTACCGTGCAGTGGGTCTTCAAGCCAAGAGATGTTCGAACTCCAAGTCAAAAACTTGGAGTTATAACATAGTTTTTATAAATTTTTCTCTCATTAATCCAAATTATTAGCAATTACTTGAAAAAAAAGGGTTATATGACCTAAACTACCCCTAAGTCGGGCCTGGCAAAGTGAGAACACATAATCATCCAAGCGGCCGATGGTCGATCGTAACTAAACAACTAGTCATTTTAATTCGGGACAAATTCATCCAAGTGCATGGTCATAATTAAACCCCAACAATTTTAAAAGTCAAATTAAATATTGAAATCCTGTTGCCCGAGGTCAAAATCTTAGGAGGTTTAAACAACACACGTGACAACCTCCTACACAAGGAGATAGTGTGGTTAGTCAACGACGGTCGATAGGAGTAAAAGCACTCCGTCCAAAGCTGGCCGCCAAAGTTCATACTTAGGCAATGCCACCAAGCTTCTACTCACGTACGAGTGTAGAACAAGCTTGATCCAACATCAGGATTCCCCTTGATAACTTCTCTAGGACTTAAGTCCATGAGAGCACCACAAATGTCTCAAGGAAGGAGTCAACGGCAACACACCCAATGACGATAAGTAATTGAAAAATGGCAACTAAGGCAAAGACACATAATATCTGTAAAATGACCATTTTATTGATTATGTGCATTCATAATTACAACAATTTTAAAAAGCAAAGAGTATGAAATCGAGTGATGGTGCAAACCTCATGGGGGTGGTGGAGAGGATTATCCAATGAGGCATTCCTTTAATTCTAATGGTTTGATCGGTCAAGATATTCCACTAGAAAATTGGAGTCAACCAACCATGCAATATGTCGACAAAGGTTGCCACCTTCCCACAACCGTGCGAGCAGCATATCGGAGACCTCATGGGGTGTATATGAGTAGTCAACTAATTCTCTAGTGATGTCATTTGTCCTGTGAGTTGGTCAATATGCCTCGCCGCCAGATCAGTTTCTTCTCTCAACTAGATGTTCTTCTCTTTCAGTCTGTCATTCTCCTCTTCGAAGAAAGTCCAAAAACTCCAATGGACGTTCTCTTCTTTCAGTCTGGCATTCTCCTCTTTCAGACTTAACAACAAAGATTGGAGAGCAACTATGTCCTCATGGTGCTCCGCTCTCAGCAACTCCGTGTTCTTCTCAAACCAAGAGATCTCCTTATCCCGGACAGAGATCACCAGTCCCATTGGCGTAGTCCCTTGGTAACTACACGCACAATTTTCTCTCCCAACAAAAATGCTAAGTATTAGCAATGGAGAGAAAAAGGAGAAGGAAAATTACAAAGGCTTACCTGCTAGACTTTGCACAACGGCCTCACTGGCCTACTCCATGACCTTAGGCCTGGCAGCGGAGGACTAGAGACAGAAATCTCCTTAATAGGCCTAGCAGTGGTCTCCGCCGCATACTCCTCCGAGCAACTCCATCATGAGGTCCACCACTTTAGCAGGCTCTCTGGCAGCAGACTCCTCTGGCATCTCCACAGCAAAGCCCACCACCTCAGTAGGCTCTCCGACGATAGGCTCCTCTATCAACTCAGCGCTGACACCAATTGCCAATTTGGGCTCTTCAACGATTGGCACCTTAGGCACCTTGTGAGACTCACCAGCAGTAGGCTTCTCAAATAATCCAGCAACCTGCACGACAGGAGGCTCTACAAGCACCTCTAAGAGCTCTCCAGTAGGTGTCTCCTCAGGCAACTCACCAGTTGCTCAGCTGAGGGTTCCGCGGGTGACTCCAATGGCACCGCTAGGTGCTCTGACTGTGATAGAGCAAGAACGGTGCTGCTCACAGTGGAACATAATTTGGCCCTATATGCCTCAATGGCAACCTCAACTCCACCAACACCGAAGCTGTCTCTAACTCTAGTGACCCGGCTAGCCAACACATACTCTGGCTCAGTGGAAGAAGAAGAAGAAGGCATCACCAGCTTTTCAATGATTCTAGCTGGGCTAATGAAAACCAGTTGGTTATTCATATTACGGATATGGTGCGCCATAAATTAGATGTTTCAGTACCAGGCGGAATCGTGGATTCAAATACATTAGGGACTGATGAAACCTAACCCTTTAGGTTTGGACAGGCTGGCGATTAGTGATGGCCTTGTGATCGATGGAACGGATTTTTCTGGTTGGCATCGGGATCATGGATTCAAATACATTAGGGACCAATGAAACCTAACCCTTTAGGTTTGGATAGGCTGGCGATCAGTGATGGCCTTGTGATCGATGGAACGGGTTTTTCTTGCTAGCGTCGGGTTGATGTCATATAAGGTGCATTTAGCTGATCATGTGCCTACCTCCTGCATTATGGGGATTTATTCTAGTAGCCCCAGTGACTCTATACCAGATATTCGAGTGGGCCAGACTTCGGTTGTTTCCGAGGTGAAATACTACAGCGCCAAGGAGGTGATTCTTATGCAATACGGTACTTGGAAGCCAGCAAAGTCTCGTAGACGAAGAAAGTCCAAAAACTCCAATGGATCCTCTGGCACATAGGCCTTGGACAGCTGGGATGGTGGGTCTGGCGTTGGGCTGTTATACAGACTCTCTTTTTTTGTTGCAGGGTCTATCAGTGAAGGTCCTTTGGCCTGATGTTGGTGCTTTGTTGCCGGTCAACACTCTGATCAACAACCCAAAAGAAAAAAATTTTTTGCTGGCGTTATGCTCCATGATGACGTTGATGAATTTGAGTTCACTGTGGTGGGGTGTGGATTGGTTTGCCTGGTAAAATTCAGCTGGCTGTCCCTAGGACCTACCTGTTGGTTGAGGATGGGCTGATTTCCTCACATTCGACAGATGATGCTCGCTGGCTACTGAGTAACCTAAAACTGCTGTTTTTTTCCTCGGGTGCAGCACTGCTGATGCTGCTTTATATTGATATTACTGCCATTTTCTGCTATTTGATTTAGATGCAGTATCATCTACCTTTTGGATGAACATTTTTTATGATGCTGGAGTGTTGTTGATGAAGCTACTGAGGTGCCATGAGATTATAGATCCAAGCTGTGTCCCCCTACTAAGATGTGGGCATGCAAGTGGTTGTGGCTGTGAGATCTGTGGTTGAGGAGGTTGAGGGGAAGCAGGCTTGTTTATTTGTTATGGCCACATGCTACCACTTAGGCCGTGTTGTTGTTTGTTGGATCCGTTTTCTCTCTCGAAAAAAAGGGGGGTTTTGGCCGATCAACTAGTTGACCGGCCAACTGGGTTGCTAATAAAAAAATAAATTTAAAGCATCCCAGTATTATTCTGCTTGGTGTACCGATACACATTTTCTTCCCGAGAAAGCTGGCCTTGATGGAATTCTCGGTATGGATTGTTGTCAGCCAGTTTAGAAGTGGCCCGGATGGAATGGTTGGGCAGTTTGTACTTAAAAAAAAAAAATAGGTGGATCATGTTGTCAATTTGGTGCCAATGGGCGGTTGTCAAATTCTCGGTATGGTTTGGAGGAATACTACTGTGGAAAGCTTGTTCTGCTTGTTGATGGTCAACTAAGTTGACCGGGCTACTTTATAGGAAGGTTTGGAAAATTCTACCAATATGCTTGTTCATGCCTGGAATGGATGCATTTTTTCTTGTACAAAAGGCCGGTTTAGTGAAATCGGCCGGTATGGCTCTGCTGGTTTGGCGTGCCTGCTGCTCTCGTGCATTCTTCCGGAATGAAGTTGCTTGATGAGTTATCGCAATTTCTGCTTTGACGAATTAGATAGTTGTTGATAGTTTGGGCATTATGCCCGATATGGCGCATTTGCCTGTATGGATCTTTTTTGCCGGTTTGGTGCTAATGCCCGGTATGGAGTATTTTGGCCGGTTTGGTGCTCTTGCCGTAACGTTGCTTGTTGCCCATCAAAGATGTTGCAATACTAATGCTGCTGGTGCTTGAGAGGATTAGGTGCCAATATCCCGATAATCGGTTGACCAGTATTAGGCTGGTCAACACGTTGACTGGCGATGGTGCAATTAGACTTGAAGTAAGCCAAGGTTACAATGGTGGGCTGGAAGGACAGGAAGGAATATTGGGCTGTTAGTATGGATTGTTATCTCCTCTTTGACCAGCTTGGTTGATGGCCTTTGGCTAATGTAATTCTATTTAATTTTTTTTATTTTTTACACTTTGGTTTCGCGATATAATTCACGGTGCTTGAGGAATGCCCCAACATCTTTGTTCTAAATCCAAGTTGGCAAAACACTTGGAGATAGAACATTAGTTCTGTATTTTTTTCTTTTCATTAATAAAATTTAATTACTTACCAAAAAAGGAGGCATCACCATCGCCGCCTTCTTCTACCTTGAACTTTTGGGAGACCCCTCGCTGGGTGGTGCACCGGCAGACCCAATCGTAATGGCACCCACCTTCCTCTTACGAGAAGGTACCTTCATCTTCTGCTCCAGGGAAGGAGGTCCCCATCGTGCCCTCTTGGCTTCCATGCAGGAAACCAAGGGGTCTCTCCGGAACTCAGAGCAATGGTCCTCCACTAGCTTGAAAAGCTACTCCATGATCTCAGTCTCCTCGTCAATGGCCGTCCCCATGTAAACATCAAGCACCCTACCCCAGTCCCTCGCCAAAGGCCAGGACTCATCCACTTAAACGTAGAAGAACCGGTTCTTCCAATTCTTCGAGAATCATATATGGAAGTGCTTATCTGAAGCCCTCATGGGGACAGGGAGATCCACTCTGCTCCCTCGTTGAACTTAAACATCCCTTTGACTACCTCCACTATCAATTGCTTCGTATGGTGGTGGAGAAAGATGCAGAGTGTGCATAGCTATCACATAGAATTGGCAAAAACCTATACGATAGGAACCTGAAGGGTGGTCAGAATCTCCTACGACTCGTCAGGGACTGGAATGTGCAACCCACTCCTCAAGTCGGCCTCATACATGGTGATATAACCCTCACGAGGGGAGCACACCTGATCTTCCTTGTTAGGGACTCTGAAGACGATCTCCTTTGGGATGTTGTACTCGACGTACAACTCCTTGACGTCACTGGCCTAGAGAACTAAAACTATATGGATAACAGAGGAAGCCATGGAAATGGGAGAAGGAAGATAACAGAACACTTAGAAATTTTTAAGAAGGAAAGCTGAAGGAAAGCGTGGGAAGTTTAAAAGGTAACGGATGGACCACTTAAAGGAATGTGAATGCCGGAGAAGGAGAACCGTCTCAGAAACGTGTGCCCATCATTGCTAACACATGTCGCTAGCTAAATGGGTGTAGTCGAATCAGATCCTCTAACGCATTAATTACCGGGATCGTAAATTCACTGTGTGCGAACACGTGGCCAACTTTTCGACTAGCAGTCTGGCGACATGATGGCTCGTCATTTTAATTTCCTTCACCAGCTCTCCGGACGATCAAAGAATTTAGTCAACATTTCCTTCACTAGCTCTACGGATTCTAGCTTAGGTAGTCAAGGAATCCGGTCAACATTTCTTTTGCTAATTATTCAAATTTTGGCCTAAACGGTCAACCAATCTGGTCAATAATCTTCTCAGTCAGTTCTCTGAATCTTGACTTTACGGTTAACAACCGCAAGCAACATGATCAACAGACCAAGAGTCATTGCTAGTTTCCTAACCATGTCACCTCAGGCATGTGGTCCATCCACTCGCGTTCTATCTTGAACATGTTGGAGGCCGGAGTCCCAGACTGCCAGCATGGGGGGCTAGTGATGAGTACTCAAATAATGAACTGGCCCAAGAAGGAGGAAAGTCCTAGATCCACAATGGCCCATTTTGTGCCTGGACGGTCAACACCAGCCGTTGATCGCACGAAAGGCTAAGTAAGCTAGGAGAAGTCCAAGAGTAGGATGGACGACTTGCTCTTGAGATGGTCAATGCTTTCGTTGACCAAAAGTAGGACTAGTTGACAGTCTAAAGGTCAAGCCTCAAGTGGGCCAAGCCCAGTTTAGCCTACGTGACCGTCCTCGACCAACAATGGTCTTCTCCCCTGATTTCACACTCTTCAAAGAAGGCAATCTTAATTGTAACGATTATCAGCAGATTCAATATGTATTCTTGAAGGAAAGTGCCAGAAGACTCCTCCTATCTGCAGTAAACCCTAATGGTTACATAACACATAAGGAAAGCAATCAAGGCAACAATCATTACTGAAAAATGATACCAAGTTCTAGAGAGAGAAGCTCTCCCTTCACTCTAGCATTTTGAACCTTTTCTTCCTACCTAGTCTACGAGAACGCAGGCCCTTCGTCGGCGTCGCCAGCCATGGGTAGCTCCTCTGGGGTGCCGGCATCCCTTCCCCTCACCCAAATCCCCCTCCCCTCTGCTCTCATCTCCTCCTCTGCCCCTCCGTCCTCTACTTTTGGAAAATCGTCTATCACCAGATCTCCTCCCTTTCCTCTGCCCAATGGTCCTCATCCTTCGCCCCCTTCGCTCCCCCCTTTGGTGGCGCCTCTCTCTGCTTATTCCCTATCTCCACCTTCTTCTTCAAGTCCCTCTCTAGCCCCTGTTACTTCATCTGATCATTTTCTTCTATTGCTTAATGATGGTATGGTTTATGCCCCTGTCCCTGATGCGTCCTTTTTAAAGGCTTCTTCAGGTTCTGTTCCTCGCCCCTTGAGACTTTCGGTGCCTACGCAGCGTGTCAGGTTCTTCTGGCAAAGGAGTCTAAGTCAGGGGATGCTTCCCTTCTAATTGATTCTAATTTACTCGATATATGTTTAAGGGCTCTGCCAGCAAACCCTCCACCCGCTCCATCTCTATATACTGCTATGGGCATTCTTACTTCCTCCTGGTCTGATGTTGTCCAGCAAAATGGGCCCAGTGTGTGTTCGGATTTAAAGTTTTTTCCTCCTCTGGCGATTGATGGAGACACTACTATTATCTCTCCTCCGGCTGAAGTTCTTAAGCAAGGGAGGGTTTTATGGGGCTCGACTTTAGTTCATTATTTTCATGACAATCCTCTGCACTTTCAAGCTGTGAATATTATTGCCCGTAAAATTTGGGGGCGTTTTGGGATTTTACACATTGCTGAGAATGGCACCGGTTTCTTCTTCATTTGTTTTTCAACAACTACGATGCTGGAGAAATGCCTAAATGTAGGACCCTGGGCATTTGCTGGGAAATCCCTATTCCTTGAGCGATGAGCTCCAAGTATGCTACTATCCAAAGATGAACATAAATCTTTCCCCAACTAGATTAACCTCCTATAGGTGCCGGTGGAAATTTGGACCCCAATGGGCCTAAGCTGGATTGCCAGTGCTATGGGTAAACCCATCCAATTTGATGTCAATACGGCCCGAATGGACCGTATGCACTTTGCAAGGGTTTGTGTTGAAGTGGGTGCTAACGTGCCTCTTCCCTCCAAAATTAAGTTGAAATTGGGTATTGAATGTGGTGAGGAGTCTTGCATAGAAGTGGAGGTTGAGTATCAATGGAGACCTTCCAGATGTAACAACTATAGGAAAGTTGGGCATAATGATGGTCAGTGTAAGCCTAAGGTGGTTTATAGACTTACAGGTAATATTTTGGAAGCCCCCCCTTCCAGATTGGGTAAGAAGGTTCCCATTAGGGAGCTGGTGAAAGATAAGCAGAGACACACTAAGGCGGCCGCTTCTATGGAGGGTCCATCTAATTTTTTTGCTATCCTGTAATCCGACAATGACGCTAAACCTTCTGCGCCAGCAGAGGTCTCTGCCCAGGAGGATACTTCTTCTGTTATTGCTTATGCTTCTTGCACCTTGGAGACGCCTAAACATAACCCCAATATGTTAGATAGAGGCAATGATACTTCGTGCCAGTTCTATCATCCTGTATTTGCCATCCGGATCCTGGTTTTTCTGCATTTGCTCCAACCGTGGCCAGTGAAGAGTGCACGGCTTCAGGGGATCAGGTTGACCATGATATCTTCCCTGAGGATAAGAGCCTATGTATGGCATACCAAATCGTGGGGAATGAAGATGGTTCCTTCCCACTCTGATACCTTCTATCTTGATCATTACGTGGATGCGGCTCCTTCAAGTTCTACACAGCAGCTGATGGATCATTTACAGCCTATTGCTGTAAACCAGAAAAAACCATACATCCACCAAGGAACAAAGCGGGCAAGGAGCCAAACAAGCCATTCCGGCAAAACAAGGCAAAATTGCCAACCTGGCCTGTATGAAAGTAGAATCCGGCCTGTTGTTGCAAATCGGGAAAAACCATACATCCACAAGGGACCAAAGCAGGCAAGGATCCCAACAAGCCATTCCGGTAAAACAAGACAAAATTTCCAACTTTTTTTTGGTGGATCCAAAGCCGGTCACCAAGAGACCGGCCAAACTCAACAAAGAGACAGGCCAAAAAATTTTTTTATATGGTAGATAAATTCCATCGGACTAAAGATGTACATAACATGCATTTCATATACAGAATCCATATACAAAATCCCGTAATTACATTCAAACTATTTCTAGATCTCTAAAATATCTTCAAGTCTCTAAAAATCTACAGGTTATGCTTTAAGTTACTCCTTATCATCAGGCACTAACTCTACTGTGTCATCTGGAAGAGGAAAAAAATAAAATAATGAGCCGAAATCTAGCAAGGTACCAAAACATACAGAACATAATATTTTTATACAGAATATAAGTATAAATGAACAGTAACATGAAAATATTTAAGGGCAGAAAAGTGTATGAAAATAGAGAAAGCATAAATCAATATAATAAGTTTCAAGAATCTTAAATCAATAAAACAAGTATCAGAAATTCAAGCCAAAATCAAACTTATAAATTCTAGAAATTTTGTGACGGAACGAATTTTTTTTTTTTTTCCTCAAAAGCTTCCGTCAAACAGATAACATAATTAACGGTCTAATTAAGGCAAGACTTGAGAAATTTGGCGAGTCTCGGGTAATGGATGAAATCCCAAAAATACAAACTGTAATAATCATCCATAACAAGCACACATCTGTCCATCATTCACAATTCCTACAACAATCATCCACGGATCCTATGTGCCATCCATGGCACAATTTCATAAAACATTCTTGCTCTGGGTTTATTAGCAAGATGCCATCTAGGGCACAATAAATCCAGAGTATATAGCGGAAGTAAACTAAAAACCTGTAGAAGCATAGCATATTCTCTTTTACTATCATACATACATTTCACATGCTTGTTATACAAAATTCTACATATTCTATAACATCAGGGACCAAAAGAGCAGTATATAAACATCATGTTTCTAGCTAAGCCTTTACATCGGCTCCTCCAAAATAGCTCCAAAGGCGGCGGTCCTCAAAAGTCTTCAAGCAACTCTTCACTTGTTTACTCTTTTTTTTTTTTTATCGGGTTCTTCTCAATGTCTCATCCTGGAGGGGGAAAAAACACTAAAACGGTGAGTGCAAGGTACATGCACGTGAGCGGTAAAACCATGATGCGGAACGGTCATGTAACTATGCATAAATAGAGCGAGTTAATGGGATATGATTCATGAAATAGAGAAATCACATGACGGTATTAAATTCCTTAAATCGGAAATCGGTACCTGGCCGTGTGTACGGTATTCCGTAAACCATAAATAAGTCATGGTCGGTACGGTAACATATCTTATCGATAAAGCGAGAAACGGTGCATCATAAGTCATCAGTAATCGGTAATCGGTACGGTAACATATCATATCGGTAAAACATTAAACGGTGCATCATAAGTCATCGATGTCGGTAATCGGTGCGGTAAATATCTTATCGGTAAAGCGAGAAAGCGGTACATCATAAGTTATCGCAGAATGGTACTTCATATTGATGTGTAATCCGGTAACATATCATATCAAGTAAAGCGGTAAACGGTACATCATAACCCTCGGTCTGGACCCACTAGTATACCCTTACTAGCCGTGGGGGGAATAATCGAGGATCAATTGTGTTCTCCACCAATCTAAGGATGTTGTACTCGGTAATATCCCGTCTCTCACGGGATCGGTACGGTGTGCCACCCGAAGGTAAAACGGTATCCCTCCAGACGGTAACGCCCGAGGGCGGGCGGACCACAAATAACTCCATGGAAGTTATCTCGGAAAAGTCCTAAGGCATGCCGGGAGAACCTAACGGAACTCAGTCTTAGTCCTAAAATAATAAGAAGAAACATTTCTTTATCGAAAATCACATTTTCGAAATCAAAGTTTACAATATAATTTCAACTCTTCTTTAAACTTACATGGAAATTTTGTCGGTATACGTTTGTACATAGGAAAACAAACTATACGGGAAGCTTCATTTGATGTCAATTAACTTTCATATAATAGAAGCTACGGTTAAAATTCATCAAAACCTCTTCATTTTCGTAAATGGGCTTGCCAAAACCTTGAACTCAAATCGGTCTCTTACTTGCACATATTTCATGAAATCAAGCCATAAATCCAAATATACATACTTAATCAAGCATTTTACTCAAACTACACAACATTTTCAAGCTAGGTTTCACCACATGCTTTGAGACAAATCAAAACATTTTGTTTTCATGCTTATTCACGAATTGAGCTAAATCTTGCGTAAACATGGATAAACATAAAATCCAACCAAGTAATCGAAGGAAACATGCTTCATGTACTTTAAACATGCATCATCAACATTTAGAGCATTTTCATTGGTTTTAAAGCATGAGAAATCACAGTAAAAACAAGTACACTTTTTCGAGCTCGTTCTACCATTATTTTGGATCGAATCACAACTGTGGTCTCTCCCCTTTCTTTCTCGTCAATTGCTGTTGTGCCTCAACTTCCTCTCTCTACAAACACATATCACTTAATCGGCATTTAAATAATTACGGAATTATTTCAAGACTCCCGGATGCCACTTAGCGGGTCAAATCTTGCGAGATTCGGCATCCGGTCGATATATACACACAATTGGGGTGGGTATTCATATTCTAGGATCACATCATCATTTTCGAAGGTGACAACGCAACGATTATCACCTTCCGGCTCGGGTGAATGGTCCACGCCCCTTTAATGGGCTCGGATCTTGAACGGTTGGCGTGCAAAATCGAACCAGCGGCCGACTTATGTTCATATTTGGGACGTGGGCTTTCCAATTTTGGGGTCAATTTCATGATACGGGGCGGGAAACGGAAACCCCCAAAATCCCGTAGGTTAGGTTTGGGTAAAAACCCCCGGGCGAATCGGACAGAATCGGACAACTAACCATATTTTCATGGACCTCAGGCATGGGTTTTCAATATCCTAACATCCACCGTGGGTATCGACACAAAATACCCAGCGAAAATACATAAAACAACGAAAGAGAACGAGAAGTGGGTATGAGAACACTTGCCTCGACGCGTGCTTTCACTTTTATAGCGGGCTTTGGACGGGGTGGACTCCGGGCTCGATCTCACCTCTTCTCTCTCTAGGCGCCCCTCTCTCTCTCCTCAAAACCCTCGGGTTGAGAAAAAATGAGGAGAGAGAAGGCTTGCACGGATATATAAGGCCGCTCAAGCCTCAAGTGCGGCCACCGCTGCCACCGCTTGAGCCACGGCTAGCGTGACCCGACTCCTCAACCAACAACGGAATTCTTTCCGATTTTCTTCCGATACCAAACCTTAATCATCCCATAAGATTAGTATTGATCATTAATATACTAATCACCTCTTAATTATCGGGTTCACAAATCCGGAACCTCACAACTCTCCCCCACTTATAAAATTTCGTCCTCGAAATTTAGAGCCCTCAAACTCCCAAATCGAGGTGAACTCCTCAAAGAGAAATCATCCTCAGGACAACGCCTATTTTAGAACCTCAAGGATTGGAATCGTCCTAGTTCTGGTTACAAAACAAATCCTTAGCCTTTCAAAACGACCCAATCTGGTCACTTATCAATTCTCTCATCCATCGATACAAGGAAGATCTCATGATCCTCCAAATTTCAAGAGTGACCTTCAATCATGCCGGACATCTCCTAACCCAATCCGACACTTCAAACAGATCAATGACCATTTACTTGAATTCATTTCATCCCTCGAAAGAAATTGGTCAGGGACCTCAACCTTATTGAGAAATTTAAGGCCACGGGCGCACAACGCTTACCCTGGCACTCGATCAATCCTCAAATCATCAAATTAGCAATCATAACAATCGCCCCAAAAGTTGACAAGACCTTTCAATTCTTGCCCGGATCTCTAAATTCCGATCCTTAGTAACCTCAAGATCCCGTTGGCATATCAACGAGCCCCGACCAAAACCGAATCGATTCTAACTTCCAAGAAGATCACGACATTCTAATACCCAGCCATTTGGACTTACCCACGATTTAACTTTGACTTCTATGAAACTTCAAAGACAAACAAGTCCAAAAACTCGTAGCATCAATTTCCAACATTGATGCCCGACTTCGCAAGGAAGACACCGATGTTCACTTCTCAACCTTTAGACAAATCTAACCACATGCAAGGCCATATGATCATCTTCCTCAACGACACAATCATTTTGGCCCTTAAAATCTTCAAGGACTACATCCCGGTTCCTAAATGGAACTTCGCCGTTTTACACATGGGGGTAACACTAATCCAAAACTTCTCCCCCACTTGTCTCAAAGGTACTCACCTAACACGTTGCGTGAGTGGATCACCTTGACTTTTCTCAAAGGCATTACATTTCACGATAACTCATCGGACCCATTAGGGGTCAACCCAAATGTCACGAACGTCAATCACCCTTTCTGGGTCGGATGAACACTTTCACGACACTAATTGGTCTCCCCGATCAGCCACTACTTAAAATCTTGAGTCCTCAAAATCACGTCATCATAAAGCCACAAGCTTAGGAAGGCATTTTCTTCTACTCAATTCGCATTCTTTTCTCAACGGGACATGCGAATTATCAATTATCTACAAATCATGACTCAATCCTTAAGCAATTGCACACACCATCGATATCTTTGAATTCCTTGATTATCTCATGAAGTAACCTCAACATTGACCCCAGACGTGGTCAAAGATCATCCCATAAAACTTCATGAAACGCCTCCATCCTACAAAACCCAAACGGCGTTTTTCGGACTTCATAGTGGCCATATCCTTAACCCGGATATCGTCAGGACTACAACTCCTATTGATCCACAAATAATACGCTATGGGCCCAAATCAATCTTAGCATTCATCAAGCCTTCACAACGGTCCATGTAATTCACCCATCTAATCACAAGGTCCGTTTGACAAATCATCAATTTCCTAGGCCTCCCAAAACAACCTTATCGGTCTGTCTTATCTACCTCAAAAATTTTGGGGGTATTTCACAATGATACAAAAGCCTAAAGCTTTCAACGATCGCGTCGAGTTTGACACATTTCGAATTATCGGTCATTAGATAAGTCAACCTAATCTTCCTTCTATAATCATCCTCAATTAGTCACACGGCCAAAGCTCCTCAATGACAACAAAATAACTTCAAGCGGTGGCCGCATATACTAATTAGACTTAACGGGACTCTCATTAAATACTCTACAAAAAGGATGACATCAATTTCCTAATACTTGATCAATTCACCTCATGCTTCAAATCCCACAACCTAATAGCCAGAGATTATCTTTTACCAGTCTAATTATATTAGATGTAATTTGTCCATCGAACAATTATTAAGATCAGTCAAGACTAAATACCTTAGTCGGCTCAAATTCATACCCCAAATCGCACAATTCAATTACAAAGGCGTAATACACTTACTAATACAACTCCGGCCGACTCAACCAATTGCATCTAGTCAAGGGAAAACGTCACAACCTTAATGCCGTCTATATCTAACTTAGATCCTTAATGAAACAACAAACTTAGAAATCACAAAATTATATATATGATCGGGATCCCAACGATACAAGTGTTGCGACATCCAAAATTGAGAAATTTCATCCTCAATCACAGTAATCAACATATTTTCTTTATGCGCCATCACCACCAAATCTCCAATTCTAAGGCACTAGACTTCTTCACCGCTAGGCCAGAGGATACAACCATTCTCAATTTAACACCCGTACTATCTATAACTTAGATCATAGTTCCAAATCCCTTCGGGAAAACACTTATCCAAAATTTGTACATGAACATCCACTTTGATACACCCGTTGCCCTTCCGAATACTAGCTTACCTTTGCTGCTACTACAAAGTATATGTCCTCCAATCACATATAACTCAAAACACAATGCAACATGGGCTCGGAATCCCAAAAACGACACCAAATCACAATATCAAACCCAAGAGCCTTGCCTGGGTCATCACGGATGACATTAACACAATGAGTTAATACCTTAGGACTACGATTTAAAACACTAAACCTTTTTACACTTTGTTCATGAATAAAGAGATCCCTCAATCTTACGATCAAGCCAACCACTATTGAAGCATGCTCCCGAGAGTCTTGCGACACAAGGCATTCACCCAAAGAGCTTCCATAAACACATAGGGCAATGCCTCTTAATCCTCGATACCCATGATCTTTCTTATGTCAATCAACCAAAGTTGACTTCACTTCCCATCTAACTTGGTTAACACGCCATATCCTCTACTAGACATGGGGTCACCTAAGCGTCATCTTAAGTCTAAGATTTCACATTTCAACCTCAATATAACTCCAATTCACAAACCTTGAGCTGCTAACTCCACCCTATTCACAAACCTTAAACCTCAAACCGAGATTAATGCTTAGAAGCCATTTCGCATTAAGACACTCCTTAGACACTAGCTAGGACACATAACCTAGCCAATTGATCTAAATCACCATTCCTAGCTTAGCACTAGCCTAAGAACCAATTTCTTGAGCATCCTAGTTACCTTAACTTCCCATTTCTATTCCTACAGAATTTCTATGGAGATTCAATCCTATGCTTCCGCTTTTCGTTCGATCAATTCCTAAGGCATCTCAATTCTCTTCGATACCAATTGTGACGGAACGAAATTTTTTTTTTTTTTTCCTCAAAAGCTTCCGTCAAACAGATAACATAATTAACGGTCTAATTAAGGCAAGATCAGAAATTTTGAGTCTCCCATAATGGATGAAATCCCAAAAATACAAACCTGTAATAATCATCCATAACAAGCACACATCATCCATCATTCACAATTCCTACAACAATCATCCACGAGGATCCTATGTGCCATCCATGGCACAATTTCATAAAACATTTCTTGCTCTAACAGTTTATTAGCAAGATGCCATCTAGGACTGCACAATAAATCCAGTATATAGCGGAAGTAAACTAAAAGTTCTAGAAGCATAGCATATTCTCTTTTACTATCATACATACATTTCACATGCTTGTTATACAAAAATTCTACATATTCTATAACATCGGGGACCAAAAGAGTATATAAACATCATGTTTCTAGCTAAGCCTTTACATCAATGAGCTCCTCCAAAATAGCTCCGGTAGGCGGCGGTCCTCAAAAGTCTTCAAGCAACTCTTCACCGTTTACTCTTTTTTTTTTATCAGCAGTAGCTCTCTTGTCTCATCCGGAGGGAAAAAACACTAAAACGGTGAGCCGAGGCTGACAAGGTACATGCACGTGAGGTAAAACCATGATGCGGAGCGGTCATGTAACTATGCATAAATAGAAGGTTAATCGGGATATAATTCATGAAACAGAAATCATGCTAAGACGGTATTAAATTCCTTAAATCGGAAATCGGTGAAGCAGTAGGCAAGGCGGTATTCCGTAAACCATAAACGATCCATCGGTAATCGAACGGTAACATATCTTATCGATAAAATAGTAAACGGTGCATCATAAGTCATCGATGTCGTAATTTTTGCGGTAACATATCATATCGGTAAAACATTAAACGTGCATCATAAGTCATCGATGTAAATCGGTGCGGTAAATATCTTATCGGTAAAATAAAAGAACGGTACATCATAAGTTATCGTGTCGGTACTTCATATTCAAAATCCCGGTAACATATCATATCGGTAAAACGGTAAACGGTACATCATAACATATCGGTGCGTAAGATCTACTAGTATACCCTACTAGCCGTGGGGGCGAATAATCGAGGATCAATTGTGTTCACTCCACACAATCTAAGGCTTTAATATCCCATCTCACGGGATTACGGTGTGCCACCCAAGCACTAACAGTATCCCTCCGGTGTAACGCCCGAGGGGAAGGCGGACCACAAATAACTCCAATACAGAGTTATCTCGATTACCACCGAAAAGTCCTAAGGCATGCCGGAGAACCTATCTCGGAGCATACTATTCCGGGTCCTAAAATAATATAAGTAAACATTTCTTTATCGAAAATCACATTTTGAAATCAAATTTACAATATAATTTCAACTCTTCTTTAAACTTACATGGAAATTTTAGAGTATACGTTCGTACATATTTTCGAAAACAAACTATCTGGGAAGCTTCATTTCGATGTCAATTAACTTTCATATAATAGAAGCTACGGTTAAAATTCATCAAAACCTCTTCATTTTCGTACATGGGCTTCGCCAAAACCTTCGAACTCAAATCGGTCTCTTACTTGCACATATTTCATGAAATCAAGCCATAAATCCAAATATACATACTTAATCAAGCATTTTACTCAAACTACACAACATTTTCAAGCTAGGGTTTCACCACATGCTTTTCGAGACAAATCATCTGTTTTCATGCTTATTCACGAATTGAGCTAAATCTTGCGTAAACATGGATAAACATAAAATCCAACCAAGTAATCGAAGGAAACATGCTTCATGTACTTTAAACATGCATCATCAACATTTAGAGCATTTTCATCGGTTTTAAAGCATGAGAAATCGGCAGTTTTTTGATGTCCAAGTACACTTTGCCCGAGCTCGTTCTACCATTATTTTTGGATCGAATCACAACCGTGGTCTCTCCTTTCTTTCGTCGTGCTTGTTGTTGTGCCTCAACTTCCTCTCTCTACAAACACATATCACTTAATCGGCATTTAAATAATTACGGAATTATTTCAAGACTCCCGGATGGTGCGGGTCAAATCTTGCGAGATTCGGCATCCGGTCGATATATACACACAATTGGGGTACGGGTATTCATATTCTAGGATCACATCATCATTTTACGAAGGTGACAACGCGATTATCACCTTCCGGCTCGGGTGAATGATAACAGCGCCCCTTTAATGGGCTCGGTTGAACGGGTCGAAACGTTTAAATCGAACCCGCGCCGACATACGTTCATATTTGGGATGGGCTTTCCAATTTTGGGGTCAATTTCATGATACGGGCCGGGAAACGGAAAACCCCAAAATCCCGTAGGTTAGGGTTCGGTAAAACCCACCCGGCGAATCGGACACGAATCGGACAACTAACCATATTTTCATGGACCTCAAGGCATGGGTTTTCAATATCCTAACATCCACCGTGGGTATCGACACAAAATACCCAACGAAAATACATAAAACAACGAAAGAGAACGAGAAGTGGGTATGAGAACACTTGCCTCGACGCGTGCTTTCACTTTTATGCCCGGCTTTCGGACGGAATCGGACTCCGGGCCCGATCTCACCTCTTCTCTCTCTGGCGTGCCCCTCTCTCTCTCCTCAAAACCCTCGGGTTTTGAAAAAATGAGGGAGAGAGAAGGCTCGGCTGACGGATATTTACGGGGCCGCTCGGTGGCGCTCTCGAGTATTGCGAGCGGCCAGGCCACGGCCACCACTTTTATCTTTTAGTAGGCGCCATCTAGCGTATCAAAGTGGTTCGGCAGTAGCCGGACCCGAATTCTTTCCCGATTTTTCTTCCGATACCAAACCTTAATCATCCCATAAGATTAATATTGATCATTAATATACTAATCACCTCTTAATTATCGGGTTCACAAATCCGGAACCTCACAAATTTCCTTTTTTAATCATCAGGAGAACTAAACTAGTAGACTCTACTAGCTGATGGGACGAATAATTGAGGATAAATTATATTCACTTCATATAATCCAAGGCCAGTAACAATTATCTCTTCTCGTGGGACATCCCTTCTCGTGGGATTCAATAGAGTGACGCCGGCCAGTAACCGTGACTACCCTTTAGGTTAGCGCCCTGAAGAAGGGTGGACCACGTATAACTCCATGGACAGAGTTATTCTTAATTAGCACCATAACATTCTAAGGCATGTTAAAAAACCTAACCTGACTGTATATCAGTCCTGGGACCTAATTAATAGGATCAGAAATATTTTTCTTCCTATATCTTAACTAAAAACTTATTAAACTTCAAAAGTTAGTCAGAGTTTCATAATAAACCTTCAGTATCTTCAAAAATATACAGTGATTTATCAGTATAATTCTGTGTAAATTTTTCATATGAAAATCATACCATGGGCAATAAACTTGCACAAGTTAACATTTACATCTTAAAATTTAGGGAGTTTAAACATCAAGTCCCAAATTTTCAGTCAAGAGTCTCATGCGAAGTCTCCGGACTTGAAATAGGACACTAAATACATATTTATTCGCGAAATCAATGCCAAATATCAACTTACATATACATAATCATGCATTTTAACCATAAAATCCCAAATTTTTGAATTAGGGTTTCATGCACAATAACCGGATACAAATCGAATACATAACACATGCTTATTCATGAAATCGGAGCTAAATATTACAGTACATGCAGGTAAATATGAAATCTGTCTGATTAATCAGGAGAAATATTCTTTATTTACACTAAACATGGAGAAACATTGATTTAGAGAAAGAACACAAATTTAGAGATATTAAAACACTGTAAAAACGGTAAATAACATCCGAAATACACTTGCCTGAGCTCGATCTATAATTATTCTTACTCTGATCGGATCAAAATGGGTGATTTTCTCCTCTTTAATCCCTTTTCTCTCCTTCCCCCTTCTCCCTCTCATTCTGTGTCAAGGCCTGCGAATTCCTTGTTCCCAAACAAATACTCCAAATTCTTTTTAAAAACAATAGAAAAGCAGAACACATGCCTAGCCTGTGATGGGTGCTCGAGCGCCGCGCAAGCACATGGCTAGCGTTGGGTTACTGTCGGTGCCTCGCTAGAGCACGGTAGGGGCCTGACGAGTAGGCCCTCACTTGATTTTGATGCCTGCTACCACGCTCGAGTGCACAACAGGCACCCAGCTGCTGTGTGGCAAATCTTTTTTTTTGGTAAGCAAGTAAAGTTGAATTAAAATAACAAAAGTTACATAAACTAAGTTCTAACTCCAAGTGTTTTATCGACATAGAGGTAGAATAAAGCCGCTGGGGTATACCCCGAGCATAAATATGCAAGGAATAATCTGTGAAAGCAAAGAAAACATACAAAGAAGGAAAACAAATGCCAACCAAAGAGCCAACTGCCAAGTCGACCTTGGGTTTGCCACATCATTGGAAGAGCACATCAGCACGATAAAACGACTTTTAGCGGTATATTTGGCAAGACGACGTCCAGCAAACAACATACCTAACACAGATATCATCCAATGCGTGCAATTGGATCACAGGACCACAGCAGCATGATACCAAATCAATAAATGCAACGAACCACTGAGACGTGATATAGAGGAAGCCAAGAATAAAGAACAAGGAGAGCTTCCCATCCGAGCAAATGGATACTGGACCACATCAACATGATACCAAGCAAACCCCTCAACGACCACTAAGCTGTGAAGCCGGAGAAGCCATGGAATACTGGCTAAGAAATTCCAGAAAGCCGGGGTACCAGGTGGCCGGCCTCAAGGCAATTTTTTTTAATTTAACCGGCCAAATGCTGCCTACCAAAAAACCGTACTTTCATCAAGGTACAAAGTGGGTAGACAACACAAAATAGCCAATCTGGCAAGTGGCACTGTGTAGCAAATTAGTATACAGCAGTCATTTTTTTCACACTTTTACTTCCGAAACTCTTTTTGTTTTTTTTTGTAAGTAAATTTTATAAATAAAAGTGGAAAAAAGATACAGAAGTAATAATCTATCTCCAAGTGTTTTTACGACTTAGATTTGGATCAAAGACGCTTGGGGCATACCCCGAGCACCGTGAAACATTTCATGAAACTAGAAAATTAAAATAACGGAGTAAACAGAATTACATCTGCAAAGGCCATCAACCAGAACAGTCAAAGGAAGATAGGAACACGATTGTAGACTTGCACATCAACCCGTCACAATGCACTTCAGCCCTCTGAAACACAAGCCAAACCACTAGCTCGGTCAAACTAGATCTCATAGGGAAAAAAGGACAACATCTCGGCGAGAGGGCTGCAACTCGTCCATGTGCAACGGGATCCTGGGCTCATCCACATCATCACGGCAACAGCAAATCGGCCCACTGAATCTCAGCCAATCAACCAACACTCCCGACAAGGATCAAGTGGAGATAGAAAAATAAATAAGTAAAAAATATATAAAAATATAGATATAGATCTTTACGTAAAATTTTTATTATTATTATTTATGGGGGAATATATAAATGAAACTAGTTTAGAACAAAAGCACAGAGCAACCACTCCAAGCTCGAATGTGATGGAACAATAGTCCTTCAGACCACTCCAAGCTCGAATGTGATGGCACAGTAGTCCTTCAGACCTTGCTATAGGAAGGGAGCTAAGCCCTGTGCCACGAAACAAACGAGCCCCCATGGGGCAAAGAAGTAGCTTCAAAAACAGTCCAATCCAGCACCTTCCAAATCAGGGAGCGGAAGCATACAAGTTCGCGCTACCAATAAATCAGCCAATCATGACAATGCAGTAACCTGGGCATGGTACAGACAAGGTACATTAGCCAGACAAAATGCAAATGCACCAGCTCCACCAAACCCCAACACCAGAACTGACATTTGCATACACAAAGGTCAACTCCCAACATCAAGAGAAACTAACATCTGGACTAAAGAAACAGGGCGGGCAACAAAATACTAGAACAGAGCATCCGCGAGGTGCAGTTTTTTTTTCCACAACAACTAAACCATCGGATGAACCAAGAAAAAACCCAGGTCGGGCGACAACAATAATGATTTTTTTTTGTAGCATCCAACAACAGCTAAACCATCGGATGAACCAAGAAAAAAATCAGGTCGGGTGACAACAATAAGGATTTTTTTTTTAATCCAATAGCATCCAAACCAATAGATGATTCAAGAAAACCGGGGGGGTGTGTGACGGATCGGATTATTCTCCACTGAATAATCTCCGTCATTAGTAACATGAACCAAAGTTCATAATGAATATTTATGGATTCTACAGAAATTTCGGCAGAGTTTCCTCTGCAACTGGACAAAAACCAAAAAAATACAACCTGTTTAAAAACATCCTAAACAAACACACAACTAATCATTATTTAATGTTTGGCCTACAACACACAACACATGATCATATAACTATCATATCATCCATGACTCCAGTACAGTAACCCTATCTACTATACTGGGTCTAGAGAGATGCCATCAAATAAAACTCAAAATCCAAGAACATTAACATAATATAAATGTGGAAGTACAACTAATTCATCAAAATCTGCGGAAGCATAACAAAACCATAATACAACAACAAGCCATATCCACTCATGAGTGGCTGTTTATATTCTAATATTATAAACATAACCCAATCTTTGAGCTTTGACATCCAGTTAATATCTTCAAGCAAGTCTCTCTCCTTGCTCTAACTAATCTGGCGCCGGCTAAGTGTTCTCCTCTAGAAAAAAATAGCAAGGGTGAGCGTACAGCTCAGCAAATGTAATCATAACTCACTAACAATCATGACAACGATGAAATCAACAACTGGGAGGGGGAAAAAGCACAAGATGTCAATAATCAGGAATCAGGAGAGGACACAGGGAATATCTTGGAACATTAGATTCTCATGGCTACATCGATTAGGTATTATTCGTTTTCATCGTTATATCATCTTTGCGGACCCGGGCTAGTAGGCCGTACTAACCAACGATGCGAGAGAATGAGGAAAGGAATGTGTTCGCCACACAATTCTAAAGCCACGACTACATTTTAGGTCTACAATACTCGACCATCGGTTGCATCTCCACTATGCAACATTTAACCAAACGACTACATTTTAAGCCTACAGCACTCAGCCAACACACCCCATATCCCCCGGGGACCAGGGCAAACCTCATTCTTCCACTGTAGTTTCCTAAAGCGTACCACGAACATTATCCGCTCCCATGAGCGGCCAGAATATGTGGCCAAGTATTCCTCGAGTTCACACCACGATGGACATGGTAAGCCAAAGGTTACTACCCCTATGAATCATGGTCCTAGTTTCAAGTTTAGTTCCAACACTTGGAGAGGGAAATCCACATTTGCCATACACATTCACAACTCGGGAAATCTCATTCCCATCACATACATCTCTATCCGGTAGATCATTCCATCACAATGCACAATGTGGATTCCCTTCCATTTACTTGCTCTGTTCACAACTTTCAGTGGGACTCAATCCCGTCATTACAATTCAATTCATGTTCACAAGAGAATTCCGAATTTCATACCTTTGATAATCACGTATCATTTTAGAAGCCTCCTGGACTCGTTTCCTTGCTTCCGGTGCCCAAATGCACATTTTCGGGGCCTACACTTTAACACAATATTTAGACATCACTTTCATAACAATTCAACGAGGGCAACGCATGTAAATTTCCCATTTTCTTTCGGATGAACAGTGTCAGGCCTCTTTTAGAACATCCGGACGCCGCGAACGGTTCGAAACTCGTGAGACCGGGCATCCGGTTGATACATACGCACAATTGGGACATGGTGATTCATCTTTTGTGGTCGATTCAACATACAATGAAGGTGGAAACATGCAACTTCCCCCTTTACACTCGGATGAACAGTGTCATGGCCGAATTAGAGGGCCCGGACACGCGATCGGGTCAAAACGTGCAAGATCGAACTCGCGGCCGACATATATCCATATTTAAGACGTGGGGATTTGCATTTTGAGGTCAATTCCACGATACGAGGAAGGAAAATGGAAAATCCCCAATTCCATGGGTTAGGGTTTCGGTGAAACCAATCCGAGTGAATCGGACACGATTCGGACAAATAACTACATATTCTTGGACCTCAAGGCATGGGCTTCATGATTCTAACGTTTACGGTGGGTATCGACACAAAATACCCAACAAAATCAAGCAAAACATCGAAAGAGAATGAAAAGTAAATATGAGAACACTTGCCTCGATGCGTGCTTTCACCTTTATAATTAACTCTAGGACGGATTTGGACTCCACGGCCTCGATCTCCTCCCTTCTCTCACTAGAATCGGCACTCTCTCTCTAGAAGCTTTTGGGATCGTGGAAAAATGAGAAAAAAGAAGTACGATGCGGCTTTAAAATGAACTGGTGCACAAGTGCGCGGCGAGCACAAGCATTCGGCCATGGTCGGCTCGAGCGCGGCGAGCGCGCGCAATTCTGGATTTTGGGCTCGATAGGTGGGCTCGAGCGCGCAGTGAGCACGGGGCAAGTACGGGAAATTCTGGATTTTGGGCTCGATAGAAGGGCTCGAGCACCCGGAGGGCGCGGGTCTAGCCCGCGGCAAGCCTGCAGCAAGCATACGTCGTGTTTTCGCCATTCGGGACCCATTTTGACTATTCTAACCCAATCTTTCACATCCTTGGACTTTAATTTTGATTATATAACCTTGATAAGTCACGATTATCATGATTTAAAACCCAAAATCTTATTTACAAAGTAACATTTCACGGTTTACAGTTTTCATTACTGAATTACCGATTCCGACTCTTTGAGCTTTTAATACGATTCCTCCCACACCTTTTGACCACAAAGCACCTATGTTAACTTAATTACCTTCTAATTATTATAATCTTAACCCGGAGCATCACAACTCTCCCCCACATATAAAAATTTCGTCCTCGAAATTTAACGAATCTTAAATTTCCATAATCACAGATAATCTTTCTCGCATCCAGAAATCATCCCCTCAAACAACGATTATTCTAGGAACCTCAAGCATTGAATCGTTCTAATCCTCATAACAAAACAAACCCTTAGCCTCTCAGAACGGCTCAACCCAGACACTTAGATATTCCAAAAGCGACCTACAATCATGCGGACATTCTTCTAATTCAATTCGATACTTCAAACGGACCAATGAACTTCCACTTCAATTCATTCCAAGCCTCGAAAGAATTCGATCACAGGGACCTCAATTCATTCCAACCCTCCAGATGAGACTGTAGAGCTTTTATCTGACGAAAAAAAGTAATCAGAGAGAGAAGCTTCTTGAAGACTTTTGAGGACCATAGCACATTGGAGCTATGTTGGAGGAGCCTGTCGACGTAAAAGCCTAGCTGCACATGATTTTTGTATACTGATTTGTGTTTATTGATGTCTTAGAACATGTCAATTTTTGTATAGAAAGCCCATGATGTGTATGATAGTAGAAGAGAAAATGCTATGCTTCTGCAGGTTCTTAGTTTACTTCCGCTATATATACTGATTTCTTGTCAAGGTGTCCTAGATGGCATCTCGTTATTAAACTGTTAGAGTAATAAACGGAAAACTAGGGTGCCTTGGGCTGCCGGCAGATCCGGTCTAATGTAGTAAGTTGCTGCGGGGTGATCGGATGGTTGTTCCGGTCTTCTCGGGAGTAACTTATTTTGCTTTAGATTTTGTACAATGACAGTGTTCTTTTTTGTTCTTCTGTTAGATAGTTCCTCTTAGGTTTTTTGAGGAATTCTCTAATGTACCAGTTACTCGGGGTATGTCCTAGCGTTTTATGTTCTAACTCCAAGTCAAAAAACTTGGAGTTATAACATTATGTTTTGTAAATTTTTTTCCCGTTAATCCAAAATACACACTTACTTACCAAAAAAAAAAAGTTAGAGTAGTAAATGTTTTTATGGATTTGTGACATAGATGGCACATGTGATCCTGTGAATGTTTGTTGTAGAAATTATGAATGATGGATAGTTGTGTGCTTGTTATGGATGATTATACAGGGTTGTATTTTTGGGTTTTTCACCCTATTACAAAGGAGACTCTACCGAAATTTCTGCAGGAGTCTTGCCTTGTGTTTTAGACGGTTAATGGTATTGCTGTTTTGACAGAAGCTTTTGAGGACAAAAAAAAATTCATTCCGTCACAATTGGTATCGGAGAATTGAGATGCCTTAGGAATTGATCGATCGAAAGGCGGAAGCATAGGTTTAAATCTCTGAATAGAATTCCTGTAGGAATAAGTAGAGAAAGCTAAGACAGTTAGGACCCTTAAGAGATTGGTTCTTAGGCTTGGTTAGAAATTCCTTAAAATTATTGAATACTTCTTTCTTATTCATTGGATCCTTGTCCTTATATTCATGTGTTTGCCTTGATTATAGGATGGCAAGTAGAAGAGGTGGGAGAAATGGCCGCGGTGGCATTAACACGCCCTATAAAAGAGAGGCTGCCTTTATCAATCTACTGGAAAGGATGACCAATGTCGTAGAGTCCGTCGAGCAAAAGCATATGGCTCCAGCACCCAAGCCAGCTCCGGCACCTCCTGGTCCTCAACTTATGATAGGTTCACAGCAGAAAGAGCACCGGGCTTCCTAGGAAAGCCTGATCCGGCTGAGGTGAACGTATGGATGAAAAGAATGAAGAAGATATTTGATGTGCTTGGCTGTACCAACCGGGAAAGGGTCACTTTTGCAGCATACAAACTGGAAGGTGAAGCAGATAGTTGGTGGGATATGCAAAAAAGGGCGATGGGAGTACCTACTGAAGCTATCACCTGGGAGATGTTTGAGGAGGCATTTCTGGAAAAGTATTTTCCATCTAGTCTTCGAGATCAGAAAAAGTAAGAGTTCATGAGGCTGAGACAAGGGAGCATGACCGTTAAAGAATATGATGCCAAGTTCACGGAGTTGTCCCGTTTTGCACCCTTTTATGTAGAGGACGAACAGAGGAAAGCTAAAAAGTTCCTCCAAGGGCTACGAGAGATATTAGAAAGTTGTTGTCTGTTTTGAAGTTCAAGACTTAAGCCGAGATCTTGGACAGAGCAACGATCTACGAGAAGGAGGCAGAAACGGAAAGGTTCTATGCAAAGAGAACCGCCACCCGGCAGGTAATACGGATCAGATCAATCGCAGTCTTGGACCATTCAAGAAGACCAGGGCGGCTGACAAGGGAAAAAGTATTGTACCGGCTCAGTCAGTAACTGTGATGAACCAGGTTATTTTCCTTAAATAACCCTTCGTCAATAAGACTTTATTCATGCCCAGAGTCTTCTTTATGACTGGACAAAAGACCGATAAACAACCGGGTTAAATAGGCTAGGCATACTTTTCACAGGATCTCACAATTTTGCCATTTTATTTATGGCTTCAATACAGTGTTCTGATCGTACTGTATTAGACCTAGAGAGATGCCATCTAATAACCTCAACCGTAAAACATCAAAACAAAGTGCGGAAGCATACTATAATACCATGAACTGCGGAAGCATCATAAAACCATAAAAATAACCATGAACCATACCTAATCCCGAGTGACTGTCCATAACAAACTCGATATTCAAACCTTGCTGCATTTGTCTGTCTAATCCTGCCAAGCAATCCCTTCCTTGTTCTATTTTCATCTAAAAAACCACGGATAGCAGGAGTGAGCTTATCGCTCAGCAAGTATAATCATACGTCACTGTCAAACTGTGAATCATGATAATGGCGAGGGTCAACATACATTTGAGACATGTAGGGGAAGGAACATTTAGCAGTATTGATTCGTTGTTTACCATGTCTTGAAACATGTAATTATTGCTTTGAATCATGCTTTCTATTGTTATGTTCATCTTTGCGGACCAGGGCTAGTAGGTCGTACTAGCAAACGATGCGAGAGAACGAGGAAAGGATCATGATACTCCTCATGATTTAGGGCCGTGAGGGATTATCTTTAACGACCCTCCGTTGGGTCGTGCACATCATATCGTGCCATATCGTATCGCCCCATTCCCCCGGGGTACCAGGGCAGTCCTCGTTCTTCCACAATAGTATCCTAAGGCGTGACGCGGAAACCACCTGCTTACACACAAGCAGCCAGAATACGTGGCCCAAGTATTCTTCGGGTTTATACCATGATGGACGTGTCAAGCCAAAGAATACTACCCATCTGAGAATCCATGGTCCTAGTTTCATGATTCTTCTTTTCATCATTCCTTTGAAGGAAAGTCCACCGTGTCTCATATATCGCATCTCCCATCTCAAGGGAGGTTTCTCCACATCTCCCGCCTCGCGGGAGGTTTCATCATATATCCATTGTGGACTTCCTTCCATTTTATTTTCCCATATGTTCTCATCGTTCTCATCTTTACTTGGAGACTTTAGCATTTTTCATAGTTCATAAGCATGTTTGACAGTATTCCAGTGGATTTGGAATTCCTTATCGTCGATGAGTCAATCTCATTGGGGTCCTCCAAAGCCCATTTCTGAATCTTACAATTTCAAATGCCCGTTTAGTCATAGTTTCTACATCAAGGGGATGCATAATTTCCATTTACTTTTCATTTACTCTATATGAACTGTAATAGCATTTTGTTAAGGGGCCCGATCATTGTGAACGGATAGAACTTCATGAGATCGATTGTTCGGCTATTATGTATGCATGGTCGGGATGTGGTGATTCATTTTTTAGACTTTCATTTAGGATATTCTTTCATCATCAATCATGGGCTATGTGATTTTCGTCTTTTGGATGGATATTGGAATAATAATTCTATTAATGATCACAGTACAACAATTAGTGAGTATGAGAATACTTGCCTCGATGTGCTCCATATTTTCTTCAATTAGCTTGAGCTCGGAATCGGCCTCGGGAGCCTTCATTTCCTCACTTTTTCTTTGCGTGGCTCCTCCTCTTTCTTTCCCTCTCTTCCTTTCTCTCTCTTCCTCTTCTCTTCCTCTCCCCGCGCTTGCTGGCCGCTGCCTGCCCGCCTATTTATAGTTGCCCGGCCGCTCGAGCGCCAGGCGAGCGCGAGGCGAGCGGCCGGCTCTAGAGCCTTCCGGAAGCGAGCGGCCAGTGAGCGCCGGAGCCTTCCGGAAGTTTCTGGAATATCCGCTCGAGCAGAGCTCGAGCGGAAAGCGAGCGCTAGAGGTTTCTAGAGGATTCTGGAAGCTTCGCTCGACCGGGCTTCGAGCATGCATTAGGTGGCTGGGCTTTTGTTGTTTCGGCTCGAGCGGTGGATTGAGCATGCATCAAGCGGCGGCTGTTTTGAGCGAATTCGAGCATGTGTTGAACAGGAAAGCTTTGGGTGATGTTTTTAACATCTAAAAATTTCCAAGATACATGTATTTAATATGCCTGGTCTTATGTTCATTCTATTTTTGATTTG
Source organism: Nepenthes gracilis (assembly GCA_033239525.1). NCBI lineage: Eukaryota > Viridiplantae > Streptophyta > Magnoliopsida > Caryophyllales > Nepenthaceae > Nepenthes > Nepenthes gracilis. The sequence continues at coordinate 7,123,263 of BSYO01000018.1, read as the reverse complement.
GGAACCTTACAGTAACTGGTACTAAAGTGTCGGCGGATGATTGTACCTTCTATGGGAGGAGACATCCGGGATAAGAATACCGTAAATTGACAGGAGCGTGTATTAGTTGTGGAAAGAAGGGCCATCTGTACAGAAACTATCCATCACTTTCAAGGCTAGATGGAAAGAAGCCTACTGTCTCGGCAAAGGCCTTCGCAATGACTATTCAAGATCCAAAGGCATCTCCGAACGTAGTGGACGGTACCCTTTTTGTTTGTGGAGTTTCTGCATCCATATTATTTGACTCAGGGTCTACCCATTCCTTTATTTCACCGTGATTTGCATGATGTATCGTATCTTTCCCATGTATTTTGGATTGTGGATTATCTGTATGTACTCCCACCGGATCATCTATGGTTACTGATGTGATGTATCCGGAATGTATGGTTGAGGTGAGTGGGAACCATCTGGTTGTGGATTTAGTGTTGTTGGATATGGGTGATTTTAATGTGATTCTTGGGATGGATTGGCTGGCCAAGTACCATGCCAGTATCAACTGTTTCCTAAAGCAGGTTTGTTTTAACATTCCTGAGATGGATCCCTTTTACTTTCAGGGCATTAAGAAAAAGGGGGTACCTATGTTGATCTCTACTCTACATGCCAAGCATTTGATGAGTAGTGGATGTAGAGCTTATTTGGCATATGCCTATACTACTGGGAGCCATAGTATGCTGACTAAGGATATCCTTGTTGTTTGTGACTTTGAGGATGTATTTCTAGAGGAGTTACCTGGTGTTAGTCCGGTTTCAAAATCCCCCTGTCGTATGGTTCCGCCTGAATTGAACCAGTTGAAGTTGCAATTACAGGAGCTGTTAGATAAGGGTTTTATCAGACCGAGTGTATCTCTCTAGGGTGTACCGGTGTTGTTTGTAAAGAAGAAAGACGGGTCTTTGCGCTTGTGTGTTGACTATCGTGAATTGAATAAGGTCACGATTAAAAACAAATTCCCTCTACTGCACATTGATGATTTATTTGATCAGTTGTAAGGGTTGCGAGTATTTTCAAAGATTGATTTGAGGTCCGGTTATTACCAACTAAGGATCAAACCGGAGGATGTAGCTAAAACAGCTTTTCGGACACGTTATGGCCATTATGAGTTTCTTGTCATGCCCTTTGGCCTTATAAATGCTCCAGCTGCTTTTATGGACTTGATGAATAGGGTTTTCAGGCCGTACTTGGACAAATTTGTGGTCGTATTTATTGATGACATTTTGATTTACTCAAAGGATCATGAGGAGCACGAAATTCATTTGAGGAAGGTACTTTAGGTGCTCCGCGATAAGAGACTTTATACCAAGCTGGGTAAGTGTGAGTTCTGGCTCGAAAGGGTGATGTTCTTGGGTCATGTAATTTCTGATGGTGGCATTTTTGTAGATTCCAAGAAAATAGAGGCTGTTACAAGTTGGAGCAGACAAACTTCCGTGACTGAGGTTAGAAGCTTTCTGAGTATGGCGGGATATTACAGGCACTTTGTAGAGAATTTCACTCAGATTGCTATGCCTCTGACTCGATTGCTGAAGAAAGAGGCTAAGTTTTTGTGGACAGAAGAGTGCGATCTGAGCTTCCAGGAGCTAAAGGATCGTTTGACCACCACTCCGATGCTGATTATTCCAGAGGGTTCTGGAGGCTTTGAGGTGTACTGTGACGCTTCTAAGGCGGGTCTAGGATGTGTGTTGATGTAGCACGGTAAAATTGTGGCATATGGATCTAGGCAATTGAAAGTGCATGAGAAAAATTATCCTACCCATGATCTTGAACTTGCTGCTGTGGTGTTTGCATTGAAAATTTGGAGACATTATCTATATGGCGAGAAGTTCCTTGTGTATTCCGATCATAAGAGTTTGAAGTACTTATTCTCACAAAAGGAACTCAACATGAGGCAAAGGAGATGGCTCGATTTCCTGAAGGATTATGATTGTGAAATACAGTACAAGCCATGAAAGGCTAACGTGGTAGCAGATGCCTTGAGTCGCCGATTGGGCTATGTGGTGCACCTACAGGTCAAACAGATGGAGATGTTAGATTATTTGAAGCAGTGTGATATCCAACGCTATGCCAAAGGTGATAGGATGCTCCTGTCGTATTTTCAGATTCAACAAGAGGTAATTGATGAAGTCAAGGAGAAACAGGTGAATGATTTGTTCCTCATGGATATTGTTAATGATTTGAGTAAGGAGTCTCGGGCTGATTTTAACATCCGGGCTGATGGTGTGTTGAGATTTAGAGATTGATTATGTGTATTGGATGATAAATGATTGAAGCGGAAAATCTTGAAGGAGGCTCACCGGTCTCGGTATACAATCCACCCTGGAACGAATAAAATGTATCAGGATCTGAAAAAGACTTTCTGGTGGAGAAACATGAAGAGGGATATTATAGCCCATGTGGAGAAATACCTAGTGTGTCAGCAACTGAAGGCCGAAAGGAAGAAGCCTTCTGGACTGTTACAGCCAATGCCCATCCCGAGCTGGAAATGGGAGGACATTGCTATGGATTTTGTATCGGGCTTGTCGAGGACTCCTGGGAAACATGACGCCGTATGGGTTATAGTTGATCGACTAACGAAATCAGGCCACTTTTTGGCGATCAGGACGACCTATTCGCGTGATAAATTGGCTCAATTGTATGTGAATGAGATCGTCAGGTTTCATGGAGTTCCTGCCTCCATTGTGTCTGATAGAGATCCACGCTTTGTCTCGAGGTTCTGGGAGAGCTTGCATAAGGAGTTGGGGACAGAAGTGAAGTTCAGTACCGCGTATCACCCCCAGATCGATGGCCAATCTGAACGTACAATTCAGATTCTCGAGGACATGTTGAGGGCTTCTGTTTTGGAGATGGGAGGAACTTGGGATACACATCTGGCACTAGCTGAATTTGCTAATAATAACAGCTACCAAACTAGTACCGGCATGGCATCGTTTGAGGCATTGTATAGGAGAAAGTGTAGGTCACCTATTCATTGGGAGGAAACCGGAGACAAAAGAATTTTGGGCCCTGAGATTGTGAAAGAAACAGCGGAGAAGATTAAGGTGATTCACGATAATTTGAATGTTGCCCAGAGCCGACAGAGGAGTTATGCGGACAAGCGGAGGATAGAGCTGAGTTTTGAGATAGGAGATCTTGTGTTTCTAAAGGTCTCACCATCAAAGAGCACATTCCTGTTTGGAGTAAAGGGAAAGTTGAAACCCCAGTTCATTGGCCCTTTTGAGATTCTGGAAAGGGTCGGGGAGGTAGCCTACAAGTTGGCGTTACCACCGACTCTTGCAGGCGTACACTATGTATTTCATGTATCAATGCTTCGAAAGTACATCCACGATCCAGCGCATGTGATTGACTACGGGACTTTGTCCATTGACAAGGACTTGTCCTACATTGAGGAGCCACTGCAAATTTTAGACCGAAAGGATCAAAGGTTGCGAACGAAGTCCATCCCCCTGGTGAAAGTGCTTTGGAGGAATCATTCACCGGAGGAGGCCACTTGGGAGCGCGAAGAGGAGATCAGAGACAAGTATCCTCACCTGTTCCCTTGAGGTATGTACTTTACTCAATTTCGAGGACGAAATTTCTTTAAGTGGGGGAGAGTGTGAGGACCCGAAACCGAAAACGTAATAACTAGATGCGATTAAGGTGATTAAAATCAGTAAGAAGCTAAGTATGTAGTGAAAAAGTAGTAGTTAAAAGTAAAAGGTTGGAAAAATGCCCGAGTTCAGCAAGCAGCCGAGTGGTGCTCGCTAGGCGCTCGAGCCCACCTATCGGGTAGAAAAACCAATGCCAATCCGAATCCCTGCCACTCGCTGGAGCTCGAGCGGCAGGCGCAGTATAAAAATGCCCCCAGCTCACTCTTTTTCATTTCAGCACGACTTTAGGGTTTGAGGAGAGAGACAGAGCGCCGTTCCTAGTGAGAGAAGGGTAGAGAACAAAGCCCGGGAGTCTGAATCCATCCGTGAGTCAGTTATAAAGGTGAAAGCCCACGCCAAGGCAAGTGTACCTCGGACGTTATTTTTCGTTTTTACCATTTATTTTGCTTTAAAGTAGACAAAAATGATATTGATGCATGTTTAAAGTACATGAAGCATGTTTCCTTCAATTAATCGGTTAGATTTTATGTTTATCCATGTTTATTGCAAGATTTAGCTTCGAATTTGTAAATAAGCATGAAAATAGTGTTCGATTTGTCTCGAAAAGCATGTGACGAAACCCTAGCTCGAAAATGTTGTTAAGATTGAGTAAATTGCATGATTTAGTGTATATACATGGCATCTATGACATTAATTTCATGAAAAATGTACATGTAAAAGACCGATTTGAGTCCGACGGTTATGGCGAAGCCCTTTGTACGAAAATGAAGAGGTTTTGATGAGTTTTAACCGTAGCTTCTGTTATATGAAAGTTAATTGACATCGAAATGAAGCTTCCCGTACAGTTTATTTTCGAAAATATGTACAAACTTATACAAACAAAAAACCATGTAAATTTAAAGAAGTGCTGAAATTGTATTGTGAAAGTTTGATTTCGAAAATGGGATTTTCAATAAAGAGATGATTTCCGTTATAGTTATTTTGGGACTCGAGACTGACTACAGTCCAGGTAAGTTCTTTGGTGAGGCCTTAGAACCTACAGTGGTAATCGAGGATAACTCTGTCCATGGAGCGATTCATGGTCCGCCCTGTAACGACCTAAAATTTTAAAAAAGGAAAATTTTAATCATTAAGTCTGGTCAACTCAAGTTAATCGGAAAACGAAATAAGAAAATTACATCGGCTTAAGATGGAATCAAGTTAGGCCTTAAGAACTCCGGATTTCCGGGATAAGAAGTCCGGATTGCATTGGTGAAATTCTAGTCCGGATTTCTGGATGAAAAAAAAGTTCGGATTTCCTTAATAAAATGAAGTCCGGATTTCCCTTGGTCAAAAAGAACTCCGGATTCCGTGGGGAACAGAAGTCCGGATTTCGTTGGAGAAAAGAAGTCTAGATTTCCTGTGAATTAAGACCTCCGGGTTCTGATACGAAAAATTACTCCGGAATTTCCTTTGTTGAAAACAATCCGGATTTCCTGTGATTAAGAGCTCCGGCATTTGACACTAGAACCTACTCTGGATTTCCCATTAAAAAACAAGTCCGGCCTTGGAGCAGGTTTTGAAATCAAAAGTTGTTCAAGAAAGTGAAGAAGCCGGAGTGATGACTCATGACGTTGGGAACACGCGACATAAATGAACTAGCTAATTCCAAAGTTTTGAAAATGCAAAGTCATAAATGACCATCTTTGGAAAATGTAAAATCATAAATGATACCTTTGGAAAATAAGAAATCATAAATGATGGCCACCTAACTCACGGGATATAAATAAGGGCTTAAGAGCATCAGAAAAAGGCACCCACTAGAAACTCTTAGTAAAGAAGGAGACCGAAAGCTAAGGCAAAGTAGAAAAGAATTCAAGCAAGATACTCACCCTTATTTTTAAAGCTCATGTTTATGTATGTTGCTATGAAAGTATATGATATTCCGTATAAAGTATGCCTTTGTTGTTTTATGACTTAAAGTTCTGAAATACATGTTTAAAAAGAAATTATGTTACGCATGATGTTAGATTTATTCTGTTTATGATTAATTGTCAATTGATATGAATTTTGATAAATGCATGTTTACGGAAAAGAATTTAGGCCTTAAGATGGAACAAGAACTCCTGCTATTGATCTCTGGTTTCTGTCAAAAAGATCTCTGAATTTAAGATAAAAGACCTCCGGCATTTTACAGAAAATGACTTAGAGTTCCGGCATTTTAGAGAATGACTTCGGATTTAGAGCTCCGGTATTTTGGAAAATGAACTTCGGATTAGAGCTTTGCTTAACTATAAATGAAATATGGATTTGAAAGCTTCGGATTTTAAAAAAAAAAATGCACTCTGGATTTAAGAACTTGATTTTGTGAAAGTACTCGAATTTAAGAACTGGATTTTGATAAAGCACTCAATTTAGAACTTGGATTTTAACCGTAAACGCACTAAGGATTTAGAACTTTGGATTTTTACAAAAATGCACTAAGAGTTCGGATTTTAACAGAAATCGAACTCCGAATTTTTGAGTTTCGGAAATTGAACTCCAGATTTGAGAGCTTCGGATTTTGAAATAAAATGAGCTTTAGATTTTAGAGCTCCGGATTTTTGAAAAGAAAAGCACTCCATTCAGTTATGAAAAAGAACTCCGGCCTTCTGTTTGAAAAAGAACTCCGGCCTACTGTAGAAAAAGAGAACTCCGGCTTTTTACTTCCACTTTTACTCCGGCATTTGATAACAACTCATGATACAAGAATTTGGCATTTAACAAAAGAACTTCGGTTTTTGAAATGAACTCCGGCTTTTTGAACTCCGGATTTTAGAGCTTCGGATTTTTATAAGAAAATGAACTCCGGAATTATGAACTTCGGATTTTGAAAGAAAAGCACTCCGTCCATTTTAAAAAGAATGGCACTCCGTCCCTTTAAGAAAAAGAACTTCGGACTTTGTTAAAAATGTACTCCGTTCTTTATGAATAAAGAACTACGGTTTTGATGATCTTTGGATTTCAGAAAAGAACTCCGGCTTTGACTCAAGAAACGAACTCCGGCTTTGTAAGAAAAGAACTCCGACAATAATAAAAGAACTTTGGCTTCAGGAACTACGGCCTTCCGTTTGAAAAGAACTTTGAAAATTTAATGACAAGACTTTGTCCTTTTTATTGGAAAAGAACTTCGGATATTGAATTTCGGATTTTTGAAAGATGAACTCCGACTTTTGATAAGATGATATGGACTTCAATGAATAAAGTAAAGAATAAGGCTATATGAAAACACATGGATTATGGACAGCAAGTGAAACTCTTACGAGTTTTGATTTATGATGATTGGCCATTAAAGAACACGAACCAATAACCGAGTTTTCCATTATGCTTGCTGTTACAGATGGATGAAGGATATTGGAGTGACACTCGAGGATGCCTCCTGGGCCATGGGAGGGGACCTTTTGGTGGCATAAGAACTATGGACTATGGCCCCGTATGCCGGGTTAAAGGCATTACCTCCCGCCCCGGGGAGCATAATGAGGGGATATGGCTTTAGGTTGTGGGGTAGCACACAACCCGTCCTCGATGTTGTCCGCTCCCGTCCGGTCCCTAAAGATGATACGAATTTCGAATGGTTTTGATGAGATTTTTGAAGACAAGATGAAAAGAATAAGAACTGAAGAAGAAACGATATGATGATTTTTCTTATGCTATGCTATATTATGAATTTATGTTTTGATCAAACTATATATATGCTTATGTTTTCTGCATGTGAGTATCCTGCTGAGCTTTGTAAGCTCATTCTTGCAACTTTTTAGATGACAAGCATATGGAGGATAAAGTTGAGTAGAATCCTATGGTGTAGCTGAATGGTTAAGCTGGCCGGAGCAGATTTTTGAGAGCTTTGTTTATTTTGTTTTTGAGGAGACTTGTAAAATTTATTTCGCTGCTTATGAATGTTAGTATGTTTCCGTGATACTTTGGGATTAATGAAATTATAAATCTCTAGTATGCATCTCAAGTTTGAAAGAAAAGAAGAAAAGAGAAAAAAATTTATGTTCACCTATATATCTTTTTATTTATTTGTAAGGACTTTGGATTTGATGATGGCTTTTGATAGTTATAAAAGTCGGGTCGTCACATGCCCTATCCTCAAGGGCGTTAAGCCAGGAGGGACATAGGCCGACCTTCGGGTGGCATACGGTACAGATATCCCTCAGGATGGGATATATATGACATGATAGGCCTTGGATTGTATGGACTGAGCACAATCTATCCTCGATCATTCGGCCCTTCTGCTAGTACGGTACACTGGTAGGGTCTAAAATTGTTAAGATATGTCATAATAAAAGATAAAAATGTATTGTACAGTGCAAAGATGATAGAGTATCATCTGATGAAAAGATGATAATGAATCGTCTACGGTAAAAAGATGACAGTGAACAGTATAGAGTATTGTTTTCAATTTTACCATTCATCAGTAAAGTTTATAGTTATTATTTTACAGTCTATAGTGTAATGATTTATGAAGCATGAGATTTGATATCGTTATAGCATGTCTTTACTGTTCTTTTTTTAGATGATGTTTGATTGTTTTAGCATTCTGGTTCTGCGTGGTTATATGATCGTTTTGGCATAACCATTTTATAGTTCATATGCATGTACCTTGCTGGGCCTCGGCTCACTGTTTTAGTGTTTTCCTCCCTCCAGATGAGACAGTAGAGCTTTTATCCGACGAAAAAGAGTAATGAGAGAGAGAAGCTTTTTGAAGACTTTTGAGGACCATAGCACATTGGAGCTATTTTGGAGGAGCCTGTCAACGTAAAGGCCTAGCTGCACATGATTTTTGTATACTGATCTTGTATTTATTGATATCTTAGAACATGTCGATTTTTGTACAAAAAGCTCATGATGTGTATGATAGTAGAAGAGAAAATGCTATGCTTCTGCAGGTTCTTAGTTTACTTCCGCTATATACTCTGGATTTACTGTGCAGGTCCTGAATGGCATCTTGTTATTAAACTGTTAGACTAGTAAATGTTTTTATGGATTTGTGCCATGGATGGCACATGTGATCCTATGAATGTTTGTTGTAGGAATTGTGAATGACGGATAGTTGTGTGCTTGTTATGGATGATTATACAGGGTTGTATTTTTGGGTTTTTCACCCTATTACAAAGGAGACTCTGCTGAAATTTTTGCAGGATCTTGCCTTGTATTTTAGACCGTTAATGGTATTGCTGTTTTGACAGAAGCTTTTGAGAACAAAAAAAAAAGAAATATGTTCCGTCACAACAATCGTCGTCGAGTTCGACACAACCTCGAATTATCAGTCAGCAGATAAGTCAAGCCAATCTTCCTTCTATAATCATTCTTAAATAGTCACACGGTCGAAGCCTCTCAATGACCACAAAATAACTTCTAGATGTGGTCGCACAAACGAATGAGACTTAGTGCAGATTCTCATTAAATACTCTACAGGAAGGACGACATCAATCTCCTGATACCTCGATCAATTCAACTCATGCTTCGAATCCCACAACCTGATTGCCAGATGTTATCTTTTACCAATCCCACCATATTAGCACTGCAGTTTGCCCATCGAATAATTATTAAGATCAAATTAAGACTTAATACCTTAGTCGGCTCAAGTTCATACCCAAAATCGCACAATTCAATTGCAAGGCATAGTATGCTTACCCATACAATTCAGATCGACCCAACCAATTGGATCTACAAACCCAAGAAAATATCACAATCTCAATACCGTCTGTATCAAACTTAGATCCTAGTTTCAAAGTCTCTTCGGAAAAGCATTTGTCCAAGATTCATCCATGAACAGCCACTTTGATATATCCTTTGCCCTTCCAAATACTAGGTCACCTTTGTCATTACTGCCAAGCCTAGGTCCTCCCAATTACACATAATTCAAAACACAATCGCGACATGGGTTTGGAATCCCCAAAACGACACCAGGCTACAATATCAAACCCAAGAGCCTTATCGCGACAGGTAACACTTAACACCTTGAATTAATACCTTGAAACCCTAATTTAAACACCGAACCTCACCACCATCCGTCCTTAAATAAGGATATCCCTAAATCTTACGATCAACCAATCACTATTGAATCATGCTCCTAAGAGTCATACCGACACTAGGCACTCATTCATGAAGCCTCCACAAACGCATAGGACAATACCTCCTAATCCTCGAGACCCATGATCTTTCTCATGTCAACCAACCGACGTCGACTTCACCTCCTATCTAACTTGGGTCACATGCCTTATCTTTTACAAGACATGGGATCACGTTTACTAGGCTGATTAAACAACCCTTCTTAACAAATTAATAACCTAAGGACTTCAATTCATAACCAATCAAACTTAAACCTCAAACCGAGATTAATTAACCTAGGCCTCGAATCAACACTGATCAATCCAAGGATCCAATTGATACCAATTCAAATTCCAACACTAAGGTGTCTCGACACACCATTTTTCTCTCAACCCTACAACCAGCCACTAATATTAGTAGTCCCAATCTAAGAACCACTACTAATATTTCCTTGAGACCGAGACATTTCGCATTAAGCCACTCCTAACTTAGTGCTAGCCTAAATCACTAGGATTGGGGTAACCAAAACTACCCGGACTAGCTTGATCACCCAACGCCTTCGTTAACTTAATCGAGTAATCTTAATCTAACCTAAGCTTCCGCATACGATTCAGATCAAACCTAAGGCATCTCTCTTTTTCTCTGATATCAATTGTGACGGAACGGATTATTCTCTACTGAATAATCTCCGTCATTGGTAACATGAACCAAAGTCCATAATGAATATTAATGGATTCTACAGAAATTTCGGCAGAGTTCCTTATGCAACTGGACGAAAACCAAAAAAATACAACCTGTTTAAAAACATCCTGAACAAGCACACAACTAATCATTATTGAATGTTTGGCCTACAACATACAACACAGGATCATATAACTGCCATATCATCTATGACTCCAGTACAGTAACCCTATCTATTATACTGGGTCTAGAGAGATGCCATCTAACAAAACTCAAAATCTAAGAACATTAACATAACATAAATGTGGAAGTACAACTAATTCATCAAAACCTGCGGAAGCATAACAAAACCATAATACAACAACAAGCCATATCCACCCATGAGTGGCTGTTTATATTCTAGTATTATAAACATAACCTAATCTTCAAGCTTCGACATCCAGCTAATATCTTCAAGCAAGTCTCTCCCTTTGCTCTAACTAATCTGGCGCCAGCTAAGTGTTCTCATCTGGAAGAAAAAATGCAAGGGTGAGCGTACAGCTCAACAAATGTAATCATAACTCACTAACAATCATGATAACGATGAAAGCAACAACTGGGAGAGGGGAAAAGCACAAGATGTCAATCATTAGGAATCAGGAGAGAAAATAGGGAACATCTTGGAACATTAGATTCTCACGGTTACATCGATTAGGCATTATTCGTTTTCATCATTATATCATCTTTGCAGACCCGGGCTAGTAGGCCGTACTAACCAACGATGCGAGAGAACGAGGAAAGGAATGTGTTTGCTACACATTCTAAAGCCACGGTTACATTTTAGGTCTGCAGCACTCGACCATCGGTTGCATCTCCACTATACAACATTTAACCAAACGGCTACATTTTAGGCCTGCACACTTGGCCAACACGCCCCATATCCCCCGGGACTAGGGAAAATCTCGTTCTTCCACTGTAGTTTCCTAAAGCGTACCACGAACATTACCCGCTCCCACGAGCAGCCAGAATACGTGGTCAAGTATTCCTCGGGTTCACACCGCGATGGACATGGTAAGCCAAAGGTTACTACCCCTATAAATCATGGTCCTAGTTTCAAGATTAGTTCCAACACTTGGAGAGGAAAATCCACATTTGTCTTATACATCCACAACTCGGGAAATCCAATTCCCACCACATACATCTCCATCCGGGAGATCATTCCATCACAATGCACAATGTGGATTCCCTTCCAGTTACTTGCTCGGTTCACAACTTTCAGTGAGACTCAATCCCGTCACTACAATTCAATTCATGTTCACAAGAGAATTTCCGAATTTCATACCTTTGATAATCACGTATCATTTTAGAAGCCTCCTGCACTCGTTTCCTTGCTTTTGGTGCCTAAATGCGCATTTTTGGGGCTTACACTTTAACACAACATTTAGACATCACTTTCATAACAATTCAACGAGGGCAACGCATGTAAATTCCCCATTTGCTTTCGGATGAACAGTGTTATGCCTCTTTTAGAGCATCCGGACGCCGCGAACGGTTTGATACTCGTGAGATCAGGCATCGGTTGATGCATACGCACAATTGGAACATGGTGATTCATCTTTTGGGGTCGATTCAACATGCAACGAAGGTGGAAACATGTAATTTTCCCCTTTACACTCGGATGAACAGTGTCAGGGACGATTTAGAGGGCCCGGACATCGTGATCGGGTCAAAACGTGCGAGATCAAACTCGCGGCCGACATATATCCATATTTAGGACATGGGGATTCACATTTTTACATCAATTCCACGATACGTAGAAGGAAAATGGAAAATCCCCAATTTCGTGGGTTAGGGTTTCGGTGAAACCAATCCGAGTGAATCGGACACGATTCGGACAAATAACTACATATTCTTGGACCTCGAGGCATGGGCTTCATGATTCTAACGTTCACGGTGGTTATCGATACAAAATACCCAACAAAATCAAGCAAAACATAGAAAGAGAACGAGAAGTGAGTATGAGAACACTTGCCTCGACGCGTGCTTTCACCTTTATAACTAGCTCTCGGACAGATTTGAACTCCACGGCCTCGATCTCCTCCCTTCTCTCACTAGAATCGGCGCTCTCTCTCTCTCTAGAAGCTTCTAGGATCGTGGAAAAATGAGGAAAAAGAAGCACGACGCGGCTTTAAAACGAACTGGCACTCGAGCACGCGGCCAGTGCAAGCATTCGGCCATTGTCGGCTCGAGCGCGCGGCGAGTGTGAGGCGAGCGCGGGCAATTCTGGATTTTGGGCTCGATAGGTGGGCTCAAGTGCCAGGAGGGCACGGGTCTGGCACGCTGCAAGCCTGCAGAAAACGTACGTCGTGTTTTCACCGTTCGGGACCCATTTTGACTATTCTAACCCAATCTTTCACATCCTTGGACTTTAATGTTGATTATATAACCTTAATAAGTCATGATTATCATGATTTAAAACCCAAAATCTTATTTACAATGTAACATTTCACGGTTTACAGTTTTAATCTGATTCCTCCCACACCTTTAGACCACAATACACCAATGTTAACTTAATTACCTTCTAATTATTATAATCTTAACCCGAAGCCTCACAACTCTCCCTCACATATAAAAATTTCGTCCTCAAAATTTAACGAATCTCAAAGTTCCATAATCACAGGTAATCTTTCTCGCATCCAGAAATCATCCCCTTAGACAATGATTATTCTAGGAACCTCGAGCATTGAATCGTTCTAATCCTCATCACAAAACAAACCCTTAACCTCTCAGAACGGCTCAACCCAGACACTTATTGATTCTCTCAACCATCGATACAAGAAAAACCTTATAACGATCCCTAGATATTCCAAAAGTGACCTACAATCATGCCGGACATTCTTCCAATTCAATCCGATACTTCCAACGGACCAATGAACTTCCACTTCAATTCATTTCAAGCCTCGAAAGAATTCGATCACAGGGACCTCAACCTTATTTAGAAATCTCTGAGCCATCGGCCCACACTGCTTACGCTGCGCTACTCTGATTAATACGATCTTAGGATAGCCATACCATGAAGACAAATCCCCCAATCATCCAATTACGCCATATTCAAAACTATAATCATAACGATCACCCAAAGAGTTGACCTAACTTTAAATCATTACCCAGAATTCTTAAAAATTTGATTACTTAGTAACCCCAAGATCCCGTTGGCATATCAATGAGCCAACTGAACCAAATCCGAATACGTCTTCCATGGCTACGATAAGTGGGTCATTCTAATTGTCCTAAAATAGAACCACAAGGACTTCATATTCCATAAACCAGTAACTCCTATAAACGAATACGATTCTATCTCCCAACTAAGAACACGACATTCTATCACCCAATCATTTGGACTTACTAGCTATTCACCTTTTACATCTCCTATGAAAATTCAAAGCCATGAAAGTCTAACGACTCACAGCATCAATTGTCAACATTGATGTCTGCTTTCCTTAAAAGCATTGAGGTTCACCTTCCCATCCTCTAAATAGATCTAACCACGTGCAACACCATATGATCATCTTTCCTTTATGATACAACTATTCGTGCTCTTAAAACTTTTTAGATAATGGTTATCTTCAAAACGATACCCATAGGTTCTCAAAGTGAAAACTTCAATGGCTAATTCCAACTTACACATGGGGTAACTCTAATCATGAACTTTTTCCCCACTTATATCAAAGGTATCCACCTATCATGACATGAGAGTAACATAACCTTAACCTTTCTTAATGTATCACATTCTACAATAACTTATCAGACCCATTAGGGGTCAACCCAAATGTCAGAAATGCCACTTTACCCTTTTTCAGTCCTCGGAAACTGCCGTTTAACTTTCGTTCTAACAATTACAAATCTCTCCTATGCCGAACGTCTCACTGGTGTCAGATCACTTAACAACTTCAGTTAGACCTAAGATGATCATATGCTTTCACGACACTAATTGGTCTTCCCAATAGCCACTGCTTAAAATCTTATGAATCCCAAAATCATGTTACGAAAGAGCCACAAGCTTAACAAGGCATTCCCTTAACAAAACTTGCACTCCCTACACGATGGGGCATACGGATTATCAGCCGTTCTTAATCCATGACATGATCCTTAAACAAAGTGCACACACCCCTTATTCCTTCGAAGTCATCAATGGAGTCACCTCAACATGGACCCAGATATGGTCGAAAGACTCAACCCATAAAATTTCATGAAACGCCAACGATCCTACAAAACCCAAACGGCGTTTTCTGGACTTTATTTCTTACTTACCAAAAAAAAAGTTTTCTGGACTTTATAGTGGCCATAGCCTCACCCTGAATACCGCCGAGGCTACCACTTCCATTGATCCACAATTAACACGCTATGGACCCAATTCAATCTTAGAATTCATCAAGCCTTTACAACGGTCCATGTACTTCACCTATCTGATCACAAGGTCCGCTTATCAAGTCATCAATCTCCAAGGTAACCCGTTTTTCTTTTAAATATTCACAAACAACCTTATCGGTCCGTCTTATTTACCTCAAAAGTTCTGGAGTATTCCACAACAATACCAAAGCTGATACTCCAAGGCTCTGCATGGGCCTCTCAACAATCATCGTCGAGTTCGACACAACCTCAAATTATTGGTCGGCAGATAAGTCATGCCAACCTTCCTTCTATAATCATTCTCAGATAGTCACACCGGTCGAAGCCTCTCAATGACCACAAAATAACTTCTAGATGTGGTCGCACATACGAATGAGACTTAGTATAGATTCTCATTAAATACTCTATAGGAAGGACAACATCAATCTCCTGATACCTCGATCAATTCAACTCATGCTTCAAATCCCACAACCAAATTGCCAGATGTTATCTTTTATCAATCCAACCATATTAGCATTGCAGTTTGCCCACCGAATAATTATTAAGATCAAATCAAGACTTAATACCTTAGTCGGCTCAAGTTCATACCCAAAATCGCACAATTCAATTGCAAGGCATAGTATGCTTACCCATACAATTCAGATCGCCCCAACCAATCGGATCTACAAACCCAAGAAAATATCACAATCTCAATACCATATATATCAAACTTAGATACTAGTTTTAAAGTCTCTTTGGAAAAGCATTTGTCCAAGATTCATCCATGAACAGCAACTTTGATATATCCTTTGCCCTTCCGAATACTAGGTCACCTTTGTCATTACTGCCAAGCCTAGGTCCTCCCAATTACACATAATTCAAAACACAATCACGACAAGGGTTTTGAATCCCCAAAACGACACCGGGCTACAATATCAAACCCAAGAGCCTTATCGCGACAGATAACACTTAACACCTTGAATTAATACCTTGAAACCCTAATTTAAACACCGAACCTCACCACCGTCCGTCCTTAAACAAGGACATCCCTAAATCTTGCGATCAACCAACCACTATTGAATCATGCTCCTAAGAGTCATACCGACACTAGGGACTCATTCATGAAGCCTCCACAAACGCATAGGACAATACCTCCTAATCCTTGAGACCCATGATCTTTCTCATGTCAACCAACCGAGGTCGACTTCACTTCCTATCTAAACTGGGTCACATGCCTTATCTTTTACAAGACATGGGATCATGTTTACTAGGCTGATCAAGCAACACTTCTTAACAAATTAATAACCTAGGGACTTCAATTCATAGCCGATCAAACTTAAACCTCAAACCGAGATTAATTAACCTAGGCCTCGAATCAACACTGATCAATCCAAGGATCTAATTGATACCAATCAAATTCCAACACTAGGTATCTCGACAAACCATTTTTCTCTCTACCCTACGACCAGCCACTAATATTAGTAGTCCCCATCTAGGAGCCACTACTTTGCATTAAGTCACTCCTAACTTAGTGCTAGCCTAAATCACTAGGATTGGGGTAACCAAAACTACCCGGACTAGCTTGATCACCCAACGCCTTCGTTAACTTAATTGAGTAATCTTAACCTAACCTAAGCTTCTGCGTACGATTCAGATCAAACCTAAGGCATCTCTCTTTTTCTCTGATACCAATTATGACGGAACAGATTATTCTCCACTGAATAATCTCCGTCATTGGTAGCATGAACCAAAGTCCATAATGAATATTTATGGATTCTACAGAAATTTCGGCAGAGTTTCCTCTGTAACTGGACGAAAACCAAAAAAATACAACCTGTTTAAAAACATCCTGAACAAGCACACAACTAATCATTATTGAATGTTTGGCCTACAACATACAACACAGGATCATATAACTGCCATATCATCCATGACTCCAGTACAGTAACCCTATCTACTATACTGGGTCTAGAGAGATGCCATCTAACAAAACTCAAAATCTAAGAACCTTAACATAACATAAATGCGGAAGTACAACTAATTCATCAAAACCTGCAGAAGCATAACAAAACCATAATACAACAACAAACCATATCCACCCATGAGTGGTTGTTTATATTCTAGTATTATAAACATAACCTAATCTTCAAGCTTCGACATCCAGCTAATATCTTCAAGCAAGTCTCTCTCCTTGCTCTAACTAATCTGGCGCCAGCTAAGTGTTCTCATCTGGAAGGAAAACAGTAAGGGTGAGCGTACAGCTCAGCAAATATAATCATAACTCACTAACAATCATGATAATGATGTACTTACCAAAAAAAATCATGATAATGATGAAAGAAACAACTAGAAGGGGGGAAAAGCACAAGATGTCAATAATTAAGAATCAGGAGACAAAATAGGGAACATCTTGGAACATTAGATTCTCACGGTTACATCGATTAGGCATTATTCGTTTTCATCATTATATCATCTTTGCAGACCCTGGCTAGTAGGCCGTACTAACCAACGATGCGAGAGAATGAGGAAAGGAATGTGTTTGCTACACATTCTAAAGCCACGGATACATTTTAGGTCTGCAGCACTCGACCATCGATTGCATCTCCACCATACAACATTTAACCAAACGGCTATATTTTAGGCCTGCAGCACTCGGTCAACACGCCCCATATCCCCCGGGGACCAGGGCAAACCTCGTTCTTTCACTGTAGTTTCCTAAAGCGTACCACGAACATTACCCGCTCCCACGAGCGGCCAGAATACGTGGCCAAGTATTCCTCGGGTTCATACCGCGATGGACATGGTGAGCCAAAGGTTACTACCCTATGAATCTTTTTTTTTTGGTAAGTAATTAATTGTATTAAATTTAAATAAACTGTACAAACAGCTATATTTATATCAAGTGTTTTACCGACTTGGAAAAGGAAACATAGTAAAAGGGATTACCCTTAGACATGACACAGAAGTCAAAAATAAAAGATAACACATTTGGAGACGGCTATTAAGACGCAAACCAAAAGTTGACAGCCAAATTGAGCAGGAGGTCCCTGCATCAGCAATTCCACAACAGGAGGCGAACTCAGCCACGTCAGCATGGCCGCATGAAGAGGGCAAAGAGGAAGTCTCGAAGGAGAATAAATCCACTCCGACCAAGAAGAGTATCACGCACTCATAACAATTCAACAGAGAACACAAGCCACTCCGTCCTTCCATTTGGAGAAAACAAAGAGACTCCAGAAATTGTTCGCAAAGAGGCCACTCCGGTTGAAGGTGATCCGGCTTTTAGAACTCCGGAAAGAAAGGAGCACTCCGTCCAACTGAGAGGAGCACTCCGTCCTTATGGGCTCCGGATAAAGCACTCCGGCTTAGGAGCACCACATAAGTGTGATCCGGCATTCAGCTACTGAGGATAAATGCACTCCAATTTTGGAAAACCAGAATCAAGAGACGCAAGGTCACTCTATCCATGAAGCAAGAAATGAATATATATATATATATATATATTTTTTTTTAAAACACCGAAACGGAGAAATAGAAGTCCGGCCATTTGAAGCACCGGGAACATCAAAGCATACATCTCCATTCACCGGGAACCCCTATGAATCATGGTCCTAGTTTCAAAATTAGTTCCAACACTTGAAGAGGGAAATCCACATTTGCCTTATACATCTACAACTCGGAAAATCTCATTCCCACTACATACATCTCCATCCGGGAGATCATTCCATCACAATGCACAATGTGGATTCCCTTCCATTTACTTGCTCGGTTCACAACTTTCAGTGAGACTCAATCCCATCATTACAATTCAATTCATGTTTATAAGAGAATTCCGAATTTTATACCTTTGATAATCACGTATCATTTTAGAAGCCTCCTACACTCGTTTCCTTGCCTCCGGTGCCTAAATACGCATTTTTGGGGCTTTCACTTTAACACAACATTTAGACATCACTTTCATAACAATTCAACGAGGGCAACGCATGTAAATTCCCCATTTGCTTTTGGATGAACAGTGTTATTCCTCTTTTCAAGTATCCGGATGCCGCGAACGGTTTGATACTCGTGAGATCGGGCATCTGGTTGATACATACGCACAATTGGAACATGGTGATTCATCTTTTGGGGTCGATTCAACATACAACGAAGGTGGAAACATGCAATTTCCCCCTTTACACTCGGATGAACAGTGTCAGGGGCGATTTAGAGGGCCCGGACACCGCGATCGGGTCGAAATGTGCGAGATCAAACTCACGGCCGACATAGATCCATATTTAGGACGTGGGGATTTACATTTTGAGGTGAATTCCACGATACGTGGAAGGAAAACAAAAAATCCCCAATTTCGTGGGTTAGGGTTTCGGTGAAACCAATCCGAGTGAATCGGACACGATTCGGACAAATAATTACAGATTCTTGCACCTCGAGGCATGGGCTTCATGATTCTAACGTTCACGGTGGGTATCGACACAAAATACCCAACAAAATCAAGTAAAATATCGAAAGAGAATGAGAAGTGAGTATGAGAACACTTGCCTCGATGCGTGCTTTCACCTTTATAACTAGCTCTCAGACAGATTTGGACTCCACGACCTCGATCTCCTCCCTTCTCTCACAAGAATCGGCGCTCTCTCTCTCTCTCTCTAAGCTTCTGGGATAGTGAAAAAATGAGAAAAAGGAAGCACGATGCGGCTTTAAAACGAACTGGTGCTCGAGCACGCAGCCAGAATACGTGGCCAAGTATTCCTCGGGTTCACACCGCGATGGACATGGTAAGCCAAAGGTTACTACCCCTATGAATCATGGTCCTAGTTTCAAGATTAGTTCCAACACTTGGAGAGGGAAATCCACATTTGCCTTATACATCCACAACTCAAGAAATCTCATTCCCACCACATACATCTCCATCCGAGAGATCATTCTATCACAATGCACAATGTGGATTTCCTTCCATTTACTTGCTCGGTTCACAACTTTCAGTGGGACTCAATCTCGTCATTACAATTTAATTTATGTTCACAAGAGAATTCTGAATTTCATACATTTGATAATCACGTATCATTTTAGAAGCCTCCTGCACTCGTTTCCTTGCTTCCGGGGCCTAAATACGCATTTTCGGTACTTATACTTTAACACAACATTTAGACATCACTTTCATAACAATTCAACGAGGGCAACGCATGTAAATTCCCCATTTGCTTTCGGATGAATAGCGTTATGCCTCTTTTAGGGCATCCGGACGCCGCGAACGGTTTGATACTCGTGAGATCGGGCATCCGGTTGATACATACGCACAATTGGAACATGGTGATTCATCTTTTGGGGTCGATTTAACATACAACGAAGGTGGAAACATGCAATTTTTCCCTTTACACTCGGATGAACAGTGTCAGGGCCGATTTAGAGGGCCCGGACACCGCGATAGAGTCGAAACGTGCGAGATCGAACTCGCGGCCGACATATATCCATATTTAGGACGTGGAGATTCACATTTTGAGGTCAATTCCACGATACGCGGAAGGAAAACGAAAATCCCCAATTTCGTGGGTTAGGGTTTCGGTGAAACCAATCCGAGTGAATCGGACACAATTCGGACAAATAATTACATATTCTTGGACCTCGAGGCATGGGCTTCATGATTCTAACGTTCACGGTGGGTATCGATACAAAATACCCAACAAAATCAAGCAAAACATCGAAAGAGAACGAGAAGTGAGTATGAGAACACTTGCCTCGACGCGTGCTTTCACCTTTATAACTAGCTCTCGGACGGATTTGGACTCCACGGCCTCGATCTCCTCCCTTCTCTCACTAGAATCGGCGCACTCTCTCTCTCTAGAAGCTTCTGGGATCGTGGAAAAATGAGAAAAAAGAAGCACGACGCAGCTTTAAAACGAATTGGCGCTCGAGCACGCGGCCAGTGCAAGCATTCGGCCATGGTCGGCTCAAGCATGCGGCGAGCGCGAGGCGAGCGCAGGCAATTCTTGATTTTGGGCTCGATAGGTGGGCTCGAGCTCCCGGAGGGCGTGGGTCTAGCCCGCGGCAAGCCTGCAGTAAGCCTACGTCGCGTTTTCGCCGTTTGGGACCCATTTTAACCATTCTAACCCAATCTTTCACATCCTTGGACTTTAATTTTGATTATATAACCTTAATAAGTCATGATTATCATGATTTAATACCCAAAATCTTATTTACAAAGTAATATTTCATGGTTTACAATTTTCGTTCCCGATTTACCGATTCCGGCTCTTTGAGCTTTTAATCCGATTCCTCGCCCACCTTTTGACTACAATATACCTATGTTAACTTAATTACCTTCTAATTATTATAATCTTAATCTGGAGCCTCACAGGGCGACACCTAAAATTTTTTTTTGGGATCCACTACAGGTTCCAACGAATTCGATGTGTTTGGTCCACACTTTTTGTATCATCAATATAGGTTATCAATTTGGACCTAACGACATTGATGATAAGAGAACATAGATGAGAGGTGTCCTGTGGGGGGGAGTTTTGAAAAATACGGTTGTTACGCTCCTTCCAAATAAAATAGACTATAACCGCAAGCGAGAGCCGTTTAGAGAGGGCCTGAAAATTTTTCCCTTTCCATTTATTTGCAGCCCAACAAATGTTCTGGGACCATTCAGGGTAAGGCCAGTGAATTCCAGCATGACCTTGAATCATGCGCATAGGGAATTAGAAAAGGGGCAAGAGAAACTCATCTTGATGCATGTTCAGTCTCATTTTGATTATCATTATTTTATTTACTTTTAACTTAACATGTTTCAAGTTTGGGGTTTCACATGTGGTCTCGTGAGACACTGTTTGCAAGATGAGATTGAAGAGGAACCACTCTATGCTAATAGTAAAGAGAGGGCTGATGGCAATTCTCCTTCTCTAGTCATAGCGGATCAAGAAGGTTTTCATGGTACCTTATCGGATGCAATCAAGATGTTGGTGAAAAATAACAATCCTCAGCCATATATTGATTCATTACCCCCTGATGGGAGGCAGACAGTGTATGGTTTTCTGGATACTTATTTCAAAGTAAAGACTGAATCTCCGAATTGCCGACTTATCCAGGTGGGTGGCTTAGAGGAGGGCCTTCCTATTGATGATAAAATTACCCCAGAAGAGAACTCTCATGGTGATCCAAAATCATCCCCTTGCCCTCTGAGGCTTTCTAACAGGAGGGAGGGTGGTGCGAATCCCTATCAAGCTCAGGAGATAGTTGATCAGGCTTCAACTCCTTCTCGGTCCGAGCAGGAAGGATCCTTGAAGCAATTGTCGTTTTGGAAACATCAGAAATCCAATCATAAGAAACCTAAAGGCACTAAAAGCTTTTTTTTTTTTTTGGTAAGTAAGTATTTTGGATTATAGGGAGAAAAAATTACAAAATCTATGTTTTATCTCCAAGTATTTTGACTTGGAAATAAAACATAAAATGCTAGGGCATACCCCGAGCAAACAGTACAACATATAATACCAAAATAGCCTCTAAGAGGACAACTTTCAACAAAAAATAACATATGTAATCTGAAATTACACATAAGCAGACACACAATCATCAACAGTGTAGGAGCATCTTGTGGTGCAACGCAAGCAACACCTGGGCAGTTCACATCCGGATCCAGCTTCAGCGCTGGACAAATTGGCAACTGCCCAGTATACAAGAATTCAAGCTTCACCAGGATCAACAGAACATCATCTGGAGGCAGCCAGCAAACTTCCTATGCACCAAATTGCCCAAAGACCATTCCATAATTAGCAAAAGAAAGGAGCCATGGCATCAAATATACCAAAGACCTACTCAATGCCACACAAAGCAGCCTACAAAGATTGGTCATTTAGGGCCACAGAGGAAATCAAAACAGCTTCAACACCATTCAACCGCCCATGCTTGAAGCACCACGCAGCAAGGCACTAGCCCATGTGTACAACATCAAAGCATCGCAGACAATACTCCAAAAGAAAGAGCAGCACCACGCAAAGAAAGACGCAACACCACTACACACAAAAAAAAGAACAAAGAAGAGCCGCACCTTCGGTGGGTGCCCACTAGATCGACTTCCATCGGCATGAGCAAGGACCGGAATTTCAGCCATTCCACCGTCATCGCCAAACCTCATTATCAAACAAGGCATCCAACATCCATGCATCCGAGACAAATTAGATTCGGGATATCTAGCATGCGATCAATACATCAGCTCGGAATATCTTCAACAGGCACCAAGAAGCAGCAGAAAAACAATTCAAGAGCTCATCATTGCATTCCAAGGCAAAGACTAAACATTGCTAATGCTTCGCCTCAAAGACGCAATATAAAACCGAGCATCAAGTTGGCAACGTAAGAAACGTGTCTCCACCATCATCCGTAATTCCGCCCAAGGGATCTTCAAGCCAACCATGGGCCTTTCCAAAGAACACCTTGCGTTGCAACACTGGGACCCAAAGGCAAAGAAAGATGGACAGCAAGGAGGCGCCAAGAAAGATCAAGAGCAGCGTCCTTCAAAGAAAGCAGCAGGTAGGATTCCATGTACAACCATCAGAAGCTACCAACAAGACTCTCCTACATCAGTAGCTACTCTTCACAGCAGAGGAGCAACATGGCCCAGTAGACGGGAACCGTCTCAGCCTCACAAACCTGGCAGCAAAAAGAAGCCAGCATCCACCAGTACTGCACTTTCGCAGATACACTCTACAATTCAGGGCCTCCAGAGAGTAGCCACATGACCAGCATAAGATAAGCAGACTTGGTCCACAACCCAGTCAGACAAGGCCAGCATTGGATTACAACACGGGCCAG
Source organism: Nepenthes gracilis (assembly GCA_033239525.1). NCBI lineage: Eukaryota > Viridiplantae > Streptophyta > Magnoliopsida > Caryophyllales > Nepenthaceae > Nepenthes > Nepenthes gracilis. Next base: position 7,099,717 of record BSYO01000018.1, on the reverse strand, counting down.
CAGATCCCCAAAGCCACAATTCCGCCTAATTCGAAGCAAGAAGTGGATCGCATTGATAGGCCTTCGGGGGCAACAAGCCAAGACAAAGACTTTCAAAGCCGATCCGTAGAATCCACAAACGGATGGGCCATTAAAGACAATCGCTCAAGAAGAGAGCCACCCAAGAGGGGAGCAGTTCGAGGGAACAGCTACCTAAATCGACCAAACAAGCACAAACCCAAAAAAACTAGAACCGCACCTACTGCAGCAATTATGAGGAATGAGGTCGCCGGGCTTTCTTCGAGGCGATTTACGCCGTCGGCATTCAGCCACCCACTGTTCCCACCCATTTATAGCCTACCTAGCAAATTGCTCATCCTCATAACATTGGCGATCGTCATAAACATAATCCACATCACCAAAGAACAGATTCGCAAAGGACTTAGCAAGACCAACTCTACAACCAGACTCCCTAGTAACAGCCACTAAAGGCTCAGAATTCACATCCGAGCATCCAGTAACAAGGACCAGACATCGCTTAGATCGATGAGCAAGTTCAGCTGGATCCACAGATCCATCAACAGATGGATCATTAAGGCGTTTTCTAGGAGAAGAAGTAGCGTGGGAGTATTTATGAACGATCCGCGCAATAGACTCGGTGCAGAATCATCAACCCCAGGAGTTAGGCAAATCACACGAGCCAAATCCCTTTCAGGAGGCCCTTCAACCTGGCTAATGGGCACCTAGGTTACAATGCTCCTGTTTGGAAAGGGATATGGGCAAAGCATGGACCAATCCACGCTCCAAGACACAGGGCTGCACTGCTCCAGCCACTGAAGCCTCAGGGCCCTAATCCGGGCAGCCAGACAAGGGGCTCGAGCTGACATCATGAAAATCAGATGGGGCCTTGCTCAATAAACCATCCACAACGTCAACCAGGGAGTACTTGAGGGTGATCCGCGCGATAGACTCCGGAGTAGAGTCATCGACCCTAGGAATTGGGCCAAACTCATCCGAAATAGCTACTCCATTTGACCCATCAACCTGGTACTGATGATTCGAAACGGCAACCAATCTAGCAGTAGAAACCTGAAGCGTCCCCATAGAACCAGCCTCAATTGGGGCGTAATCTAGGGTTGTTAGTGGCCGATGAGGAGAGCCGGCAGCATGAACATCCACAAACTGAGCACCCACATCCAACACAGGGTGATCAATGTTAGTGGCAACATTAGCAAGCTCATCATTTATGGACCCAGAATGAGCCCCATTCATGGACCCAGGGTGATCAGAGGAGCACGCAGCATAGGTTGTCTGAATAGGACCCGAATCAATTAGTTGGGCCGGCATCGAAGATACCATCCCACGTGCTGAGCAATCATCAGTGGCAAGACTACACGTCTGCTGATCCAAAGCAAACACATCACTAACAGAAGATGAATCAACCTTCCTAACAGAGGTCCCCGCATCAGGAGATGCAGATTCAACACTTACTTCAGGCAAGACCTGAACAGGGATGGTTTTTATGGACGTACACCCACCCACATCAGCAGCAGGAACCGGGGCCTTAGGCTGAGCTGAACGCTTCTTTAATCTGCTAGGAACAGAGTGATAGGCAACTTCAACTTCCATCAACTTGGAGGAAGTAGCAGCACCCGACATAATCTTGATTTTAGCTGGTTGAGGATCACCCTTTTTCATCTCAACACAAATTCTGGTCACATGAACCCGATCCATCATGGCAGTATGGGGATCACACAGGATTGGTTTGCCAATCCTACTAGCGATCCAACTTAAACCCAATGGAGTCCAATATTCAATTGGCACATTTGTCAACGAGATCCAAACAGGGAAAGACGTGAGAGATTCCTGATCTAGAGTCAAACCCGGATACCATCTCTTGAGGAAAATAGGGGATTTCTTGAAGGCCCAGGGGCCACGAGCCAAACAATCCTCCATTTGAGACACAGAGTCAAATTGAAAGAAGTAAAATCCTTTTTCATTGACAGCAATGTGACGCAAACCAAATCGCGCCCAAACCCTCCATGCGATGGAATTGATCGCCGAAAAGTGTGGATGATTTTCAGGGAAGAAGCCCACCAAAGTGGCGCCCCAGAAATCAGAGCACTGCTTCACAACCTCATCAGGAGGTGATAGTGGGCTATCGAAGTCAGACCCAGCACGAGGAGGAAAATATTTAAGGGAGGCAAATGAACGGTTCCCTTATCCAAAGCAACTTGAGCCCAGGATTTTGTGTTACCATTTACAGTTGCGGGCTTTATGAAGGTATTAGAAGATACCTTGACCGCATTCGTCTTCACAGGCGACACTGGAGTACGGATGACCATAGCTCCTGATCGAGGCGAGCCACAGCAGAGAACAGCAAAACCGTCCGAGGGGGGGCAGGAAGGGGAAACCGACGCCGGAGGAATACAAATGTCAGCATCCAAGCCCTTAATCTGCGATAAAAAGCCGGCGTCGGAGCCGCCGGAACCGAACGGACGTCAAAAGGAAATTCGAATTTGAATTTCAGGAGAGAAGAGAGAGTTTCTCTCTCTAAGTCGTGACCCTCCGCGTGGATTTAATGCAACTGTGTTAAGGGTAAGCTTTTTATAGTGACTGGCCCCACCGCACTCGCGGCCCCATAACCCAAAAACCCCTTGCGGGATTTTTTGGGAGGCACAGTACCACTTTGGTGCTTCCGTGGGGGATCGAACTTGGGTGGGGGAGGCACACTTCCGTTTGTTTAACTACCAGGCCAATTCCGCTTTGGCTAAAGGCACTAAAAGCTAATATGCCCGACAGAGTTATGCTGGCTGAGATAGGGAGCCCCATAGGATTGTGTGCTGTCAACTATTTGGTTTTTAACAACTCTAGTTTCTGTACCAGGAACCAAGTGGGATTGTAAAGGATGAGGTCTTTGCCGGTCAATGCACTGACCGACAACTTTTTTTTTTTTTAGGTAAGTAAATTGTATTGAAATAAAATAAAAGATTACAAAAATTAATATTATATCTCCAAGTGTTTTACCAACTTAGAAATAGAACAAACTTGCTAGGGCATACCCCAAGCATAATGGTACATGTCTCCAAAGTAAAAAAAAAAAAAAACTCAAAGGAAACAAATAAAGACACATTCACCTTTAACCATCAACAAAGCCAACCAAATGCATAACCTCAAGGAAGCGCTACCCGAGCACAGCCAATACTAGAAAGTTGCCGCAACCAATCCACTCTGAGCATGACAAGCAATCCAGCACTCTAAACATACCGGCATGATGCACCATTTCAAGAGGAAGCACCCTACCGTGCAAACGGCACAAAGGTTAGTCACATCGTCAAATTTGATAGAAAGGCGTACTCTGCCAACCTGCCAACAGGATCGTTTTTTTTTAACTAGACACTGTATGCACAAAATTGGCATGATAGCAAAGCCAATAGATGAAACACATCAAGAGACATCAACTCGGCCACCATGCCCAAACCGGCCCGAAAACACAAATTGGTAGCCAGATAGGAGAAAAGCAATCTGGAACATCTTCTCTTTTTTTTTACTAAACACAATATGTACAAAACCGGCATGATAGCAAAGCCAACAGATGAAACATACCTAGAGACATCAACCCGGCCACCACGCCTAAACCGACCCGATAACACAAACTAGCATACATATAGGAGAAAAGTAGTCTGGAACACCTTTTTTATACCAGGCTGGATGAACTGAACCGCCCACAAAGCCCAAACCCACCCGACAGAATCAAACCAGCCCAGCCAAATCCTACTGGGAATACCCACAAGCCCAAGTCAACAATACAATCAGCAAACTTGACAAGAAAAAGCTACATGATACCTCTTTTTTTTTATCAAAAAAACCCCAAACCGGCTGAAACCAAATTGGCAAAATCAGACAACCGGCTCATATGCAACGAGAGATAAAAGTAGATTTTGGCCGGTCAACGGTTGATTGGCGAGATGCAGATTTTTTTTTAAATGCCCAAACCCAGCAAAAAAGCTGACCGACAACTCTACTCTTGGCCTTGTTTGATGTTTAGAAAAAAAAATACAGAGGTGATTCTGGCCGATTAACTTGCTGACCGGCCAAAAACGACTGTAGGAGCTGTTGGCGCTGGCATTGATTTGCCACTCATAGTGGTGGAAGATTTTGTCCGGATGAAGGTTTTGTTCGGGATATGTGAATGGGCCAAAAGGAAAAAAAAAAAGAATATGAGCCGATCAATGTGTTGACCGGCTGCAACGGCTGATACGACTAGGAGCGGTTACCAAGCAACCTTATTTTTTAGCGGTTAGGGAAATGGTCGGTTTGGATAATTGTAATTTGGCCGATAATTGTAATTTGGCCGATAGTTTTCTGTTGTAATTTTACCTCGATTTCATGATAAGTTCCAGGGTGGTGCTCAGGGCATATCCTAACGTCTATGATTATATCTTTAAATCGGCAAAACACTTGGAGTTTAGAACATAATTTTTGTTATTTTCTTTATTTTAATACAATTTTACTTGCCAAAAAAAGTTACTGCCAGAAAAGGTAGTGATCCCTACAGAATGCGGGAATCAAATCTTCCTATACAAGGAAGGTTACCTAGCACAGCAACTATAAAAGTCCATGGAGTCCTCACTCCAAGGCATGCTCTCATTTGCCTACAAAAAACTCTCTACTGTAAAGCTCACATGCTTTCAGAATACAAATACTCTCTTTCTCTCTCTTTGCCGCTACGTTCCCAGTGAACACAGTGCTTAGAGTCAATGCTCCTCACGAGCCACTAAAGCCTCTCTCAACGAGAGCACTCTTCCATCACAAACACTTTCTGCATCCTCCTTACATCCTTTACTTTTACCTTTTTAATTAGAAGGCTATTTGTTAACTTGAGAGTCAGAGTATTTTTGGTAGGATAACTTCCTGCCGTCACCTGATCTATTGTTCGTAGTCGTGGTGTGCAACATCCAAACTCAGTGGACGAGCCGGACTCATACGATCAACTTGACTCAAATTTATTTGAAACTTGGATCTAGGACGCATCACTTACTAATCCTTAAGATCTTTAAGATTCAATACAAGTGTTGCAATACTAGTACTAAAAAGGTTCCGAGCTTGTCTTCCAAAACACATCTTCTCTAGAAATTTTAGTGGAGCCTAATCTTCCCATCATCTTATCTTTCCTTTCCTCTAATTTATTTATTTATTTATTTTGGTAAGTAATTAAAAATACATTAAAAAAATAAAGTTTACACAAACCTATAATTTATCTCCAAGTATTTTTCCGACTTGAAGTTAAATCATAGTCGTTAGGACATGTCTCGAGCACCATAGTACATCAAAAAAAAATAAAAACATAGACCGTCATCCAAACGCCATTTTGGCAAGCCAATAAAAACTTTTTTTCTTCAAACTCAAACTGGGCATTCCGACATTTTGTTGCATTCAGATCAAATTGCCATTCTAGCATTTTGCTGCATTATGTTGGGAAAAATGACATCCCGGCATTTTATTACATATAGCTAAACGTCGGGAAAAAAGCCATCCTGGGAATTTGCTATAAAATATGGCAAATCCCCATACCGGCCAAATTATCCATTCGACATCCCGGCAAACTCATTTCGGCAAAAACAATCCAGCCCAGCAAAAATAGCCAATCCATCCCAAAGAGCCATTCCAGAATTTTGTTGCATATTGTGGCATATCGGGTGACACACCATCTCGAAAAATTCTTACATATAGCAGTATATAGGGGGATTGCCATCCCGGCATTTTGCAGCTTACCAAGGAAAATGCAAACAAGGCAAAATCCTCATATCGGCCAAGGGATCCATTTTAGTAATTCGGACATATCAGCAATCCATCCCAGTCATTATATGCATTCCGGCATTAATCACCAAACCAGATTTATGCGAGAGGAGGTGTTGGTATGCACACCCACCCCTTTTTTTTTTACATTCCGGTGAGAGGGCAGGTATCTTCACCTTGGCAGCAGACCATGCCTATGAATTACACCTTTGCCCCTGTAGGTTTCTTAAGAGAGGGTTTCCGATTTTTTCGAGACTTTGGTTTCTTCCATTCTCCTTCTTGCTCAGATTGAGAAGGAGAGGTAGCGTGAACAACCACCTCCTGGGCTTGGAAGGATAGATTACCGCGCTCTCTCTCGACGGGAAGGCTTCAAAGGACTCGAAGAGGATGTACGATTGCCATGGTTGCCCTTCCTAGGAACACTTTGATCAACACCATGAAGGCCCTCCTCTAAGCCATCCATCAGGATAAAATGGCAATTTGGAGAATCTGACTCAGCTTTCAAACAGATATATAGAAAGCCATACACTGCCTACCTCCCTTCAGAGGCTAAGGAAGCAATATATGGTTAAGTATTTTTAGTATCCATCGACAGCTTGATTGCATCTGATAATGAGCCTAGAACACCTTCCTTATCAGCAGAGATTGCCACCTCATCAGTTTCACCTGTCATATAGTATTCTAGGAAGCCACATACTACCTACCTCCCTACCAGATCTAAAGACTCAATATATGTTAAGTTTTCCCCCAGCACAATCTGGATAGCATCGCTGTAAGTATCTGGCACCACAGACCCTATCAATACCTCATCATTCAATTTTTGAGGAAACATTTGATCCGGATCCAACCCAACCCGAAGTGCATCCATTGAAACCCCTTGGGTGACATAATCGGGCAGGCCCATCATTCTTGCCACACTGAAGCTCAACTGTAAGGGCCCAAGAAGCATCCTGAGAGTATTTACATGAAAGTTTGGTGATAGAATCATGTGTTACATCACAAAACCCTGCTCCAGAACGAAGGATCTCCACACTCGAGGATCAAATCCCATGTACCACCTCAACCAAAGCTAAAGCATGCCTGGGATTGCCAAGGACATCCATGTTAGGCTTTGATATCATGGTAACGAAGGGTGAAGGCTGATGCAGATCTAAATCATCTTCAAACCTACTGAGCGAGCTATCAGGTGGAGCAGCACAACTGTCCTCATGAACCCTCTTAGCCAAATTCATCCTCAGACCAGATGAAGGCTCCTTCATGTCAACAGAATTTCATTTTAGACTCTCCATAACTTCAAATCTGTGGTCACCATTCTTCACACAATCAAGGGAATAGAGAGGGGGATTAAATAGGAGGAGCTCATCCTCAACCACCTCCCTATGCCTAGTCACATTACAATCAACAATTTGGCAGTTCAATTCGGTCACTTGAAGGGTGTCAAAGGCATTAAAAATAGGGAGATTTCCAGAACTTGTAGCAGCCTTATTAGGCGCAGCATGAACATGGTTTTTCTCTTTGATCTTGGGTTGAGAAGGAATGAGCTAAGAAATAGGAAAAATTCTACAAGTAGGCCTGAACACCTTCGTAGGTTTTCCAAGGGGTTCAGCATGCCCCTTCCTATTGCAATGGCTACCACGAGAAGGCTTCCATTTGTACTCAAATTTAATATCTGAGAACAATTAATCAAGATGCTGAGCAGAGCACCCTGTTCAAATTATCACATGATTAGGTAAAGGGGCATCAGCTCCTACTGCCACACAAACACAGGCATAGCCCATTTGTTCCATCCTTTTAGTAACAGGGTTCAATTGTAAAGGCTCCTACAAAACTCGCAATCCAGCTCAATCCTAGGGATGTCAAGAATTCCATTGGCACATTTAACATGGTGATCCATATGGGAAATGCTTTGTATTCCACTTTAGACAGAAGCATGCCAGGTTTCCAAATCATGAGAAACAGAGGATGTCTAGTGAATGTCCATGGGCTGCTCGTAAGACATCGCTCCAGCAGCTTACATGAAGAAAACCGGAAAAAGAAGAATCCTTGATCATTGCTCGCCACATGAAGCGGCTCAAATCGAGCCCACAATTTCTTTGCAATGTGGTTGACAGCGTGATAATGTAGGGGTTTGCCAAAGAAGTACCCAACCAGAGTGTTACCCCATATTTCCTCCCCTTGTTTGATAACTTCAGACGGGGGAGTTAAAACCATGGAATCCCCATCCCCTAATTTAGGGGAGAAGTATTTCAAAGAGGACTTACCTCCAACGATGTTCTGCTGGACCATAGAAGACCAGGAAGCACAAGGGGGACTAGCATCAGAAACCAATAGGGGCTCTGAAGGATTGCCGTTCTCTGGAATAGTCGCAATAGACAGAGCATCATGCATAGAAGAGGAGTATTTAAGGGGAGAAATAGGTCTGTCAGAGACTTTAGGGGCATATGAGGAAACAATAGAAGAGCAATCCACAGCCAATTTTGAAGTGGAGAAGGCTTTAATGTTCAGGCAGGGGTGATAGTCTTGGCTGAATCAGGATGCACTGTCACCATATCATCCAAAAGATCCTTGTTCATGCTGTTAGCAACGTCAATGGAAACTATGGCCAAATCTGGCCCCGGGTGCTCCCCACCTTGCTGAGAGCCATCATCAGAAATCCTACTTGGGAAAGGAGAGGCCATCACCAGCAGCTTTGTAACCGCTAAGAATGAAGTGTTTGGGGCTGAGGACCAAACTAGATCATCCCTCTGCAACAGAGGGAAAAAAAGCAAGAGAGACAAGAGAAGCCACCCACGGAGAAGGAGAAGGGATGGGCAAGTGAGGAAAAGAGGATTGCCCAGAAGGACCAGACGGATCTTCTAGGAGGCCGGCCATGGCCAGCGTCGGCGACGACACGCGCAGTCCTCAACCCTAACGACAGCCTTCACAGATTTGAAATTTGAAAATCAAGGAGATGGGAGGGCTACTCTCTCCAACTTACTCAAAAATATAAATACACATACTGCCCACATTTAATTAATTTATTTGAACATCAAAAAATAAATAATAAAGTTAATCCCATCCTATAAACTCTTGAATTTAGTTTATGATATGCAAAATTTGGATTAAAAAATCAAAAGATTCACTTTGTCAATTCTCGATTCCAATCGTAAATCTATGATATGTATCAAAGTGAAATTCAAATTTCATTCTAGGCTTATTCTTAAAAAATAATAATAATTTCATTTAGTTATTACATATTCTAGAAACTACAATTTCTTTGATGATAATCATTTGCTATAGATAAGAATAAGTTTACTCACAATAATTCTATAAATTTTCTTATTTTTGATCCTTATAAAATTAGAAATTCTCATCAAATGACTGGTTTACTACGCAAGTTTACATTTTGTTACAAGTTGGAGGCACTGGGATGGTGACATTAGAATGATGTGAAAACAAACGAATAATGTCTTAGAATATATCATTTATAAGAAGATAAAAATATCATTTTGATTTAATCCTTCATTTGTTTCCTCTTGTCATTCATTCATACAAATACTAGAGAATTAATATTGACTTAATGTTCACACATTTACAATAACAAACAGATTAATAAGAAGATGTCAATTCATAACTTTATTTTTACCTTATTCTATTTCTTAAAAATAAATATCTCATTTTTACTTTTCGAGCTACAACCAAGCATACTATAACAAACGAAATGTACTACAGTTTTAAGGACAAAATAACACATTTCATGTACGAAAAGCCCACTAGTTGATCAGATCTCCACAAGGTTGATGACTATGATAGGTTTGTCATAGGATGCGAAGGTATTTACTATCATCAAGGATAGAAAATGGAGATGGCCTAACCCATACGATATGGAGGTCGCTCAGATTATTGACTGTATGCCTGGGCACCTCCCGGCCCCTGACAAGAAAGATACTGTTCTATGGAGGGCAGAACCCAATGGCCTGTTCTCGACTCATTCTGCATATCGTTTGTTCCAAGGATCCTCAACCAAAGTGGTATGGCCACCCTCAGTGTGGGGTCCGCACCATATTTTGGCTCATGCCTTTACTCTCTGGCTGGCTGTCTGGGAAAAACTCAGCACGTTGGATAGGATTGGTAGTTTTGTAAATCAAGTCAATATTTGTATTATGTGCAAAATTGCTGTGAAAATTCACCCTCATTTCTTCTTTGATTGTCCTTTCTCTTCTAAAGTCCAGGACACAATGAAAAAGCGTGATGGGTTCCACTAGCCTTACTGAGAATGGAGGAAAAGTATTGATTGGGTTGCACACATTTTGAATGGCAAGAATGCCAGAGCTCTCTCATGTAGGCTCACCCTTGCTGCTACAATTTATTTCATTTGGAGGGAGTGCAATCAGTGTGTTTTTGATGATACTAATATTCAGAACTCTACCCTTATTGCTAAGCTCATCACAGATTCTGTTCGACAGAAGCTAGAGCTTAGTATTAGTAGTCATAATAGTTGCACCAGATTCCACCCGGTGGACCTTAACGTTGCCCACTTTGAACCGGTCAAATAGTTAACTAGACCATTTTGGTTGTTGGCATTTGGCTTGGTTGCGCCGGTCACATTGGATTAAAAAAAAAAATTGCATTCTGGCCAATTTGCCGTGGTGCTCAAAAAATAAAATAAAATAATAATAATAATAATAAAATTCTGGGCTGATTGCTTCTTTATAGGGTAAGATGCCGATATGCTAGTATGAATCTTTGTGCTGGTGTGGCCGGCTTGGTGTCCTTTTGCCGTTGTGCACGGTGTGTGATCTTGGTCCTTCATGCCGATATACTTTGGGATAGTGTATCCCTATCATGCTCATGTAGTGGCGTATTTGGCTTTGAGGGTTGTCATTTGGGTTGTTAGAGGTGTGCGGTGCACTGCTTGGTAGTTGTGGTGATTTGTGTTCCATTTGCCAATTGGTAAAAAAAAGGGAGCATCTGGTTGATCAACACTCTGACCAGCAATCCTGCAAAAAAAAAAAAAAAAGCATCTGGCCGATCAAATGCTGACTGGTCAAATTGGCTATTTTGGTGCTGGATGCATGGGTGTCGATCAACACTCTGACCGGCAATCCTACAGGAAAAAAGGAGTATCTGGCCGATCAACACGCTGACCGACCAGATTGGCTATTTTGGTGCTAGGTGTATTTTGCCGATCAACTCTTTGACCGACAACCCTGATGCCAGAAAAAGGGGGGCATCTGGTAGATTTTGCTTATCCCTTTTTTTTTTTTTTTTTTTTTTGTAAGTAAGGAAAGATTTAATTAATGAAAAATGGAAGAACATTCAGAACCAATGTTCAAACTCCAAGTGTTTTTCCGACTTAGAAGTAGAACACAGACATAAGGGGCAAGCCCCGAGCATCTGGAAAAATGTCACTAACCCTACGAGACAGAAAAACAAATCACCGGCCAAAAATAGACTAAAGAGATAGGAACAGCAGAAAAAAAAACTGAAAGCCATCGTTCTAAGATAAGAGATAAAAGCCCCAAAAGCCATCAGAAATCCAGAGGGCCTTCAAGCATCCGCAAATTTGTCTACTGCTTCCAATTAGGGAGTAGCTCAAGGTATCACCCACCAGCGAAATACACCGGGTGGATTATGCTCACACCAAAATAGAGGAAATGCGACCCATGTCATCCGAGGCACACTACCTCCTCGGCTTAAGGCAGCATCCTCATCAACAACACCACGGATGAAACAACACCTCAGCAACCGGGCTGCATCTCATCCATGTGCTTAGGAATCTCGGACTCATCCACATCATCACAGCTAAATGCACCTCGGCCCACTGAATCTCGGGCCAATCAACCAGCTCACCAAAGGGATCTCGTAGGAATATAAGGACAACACCTCAGCTAACAGGCTGCATCTCGTCCATGTGCAACAGGATCTCGGACTCTTCCACGTTATCGTGGCTAAAAGCAAATCGGCCCACTGAATCTTAGGCCAATAACCAACTCGGCCGTATTGGATCTTGTAGAGAGAAAAAAAAATATAAAAGGTATATATAAAATATATTGATAGATATATGTATAAATTTTATTTATTTATTTTATTATATATATATATGTTGCGTCTCGGGTCCGCGGTTGTCGTACATATTAGATAGCCTTCGAATTCCCTAGCACGTGGCGGCGTCGGGAGAAGGATCCGGTCTCCGTCTCTATGAACCTGGACCTGCACAACACAAACAACGAATAAGATATCAGAGGCCGACGGGGGGTTGTCCCCCGTCGACACTCCGATGCTCAAGTCAGATATCTTCCGTGATAAACAGAGGAATGTATGCGTTAGATGCGAGAATGAGGGGAGTGTGAAGGGGATGTGATTGGAGGCGTGAGCCCCGTGGGTTCACCCGTGGAGGGCGGCTTACCGGTGCGCCCAGGGAGGGCGGCTTGGAAGTGCACCCGCGAAGGGCGGCTTATGGGTGCGCCCGCGGAGGGCAGCTTGGAGTGGACCCTGCTTCTGGGTCAGACGGAATGCCCGTGGGCCTCGCTGATATTTAGAGGCTTAGCGGACGTATCTAAGTAGGCGTGGAGATATTGGACCCTGTCTGCCCGGGTTATACCAGCGGGCTGCTAGATACGGACTTCCCCATCTTGTCCAAGCAAGCTGAATGGAACCCGTGTGATTTAGAGCAGCAGGATAATATCTTGGGAGAGCTGCGTAGTTCGGGTGGACGAACACTGGGGGAGTGCTCTGTGCTCTGAGGTACTTCTTCTTTGTGCTAATGGGTGCCCATTGTTGGAGCAGATGAGCGTCAGGGAAAGCTTTCAAGCTTTGCCTCCATGAGGAGCTCAGGGTGTGATTCTGGCACAGATCCGGCTACTATTTGGGGGAGCTTCATGCTTCCGCTTCCGCCGCGGTTTGGGAGGAACAGCTGAGGGACATTCTCGAAAGAACCCAAACCTCGCCTTAGCTTTGGCTCGGGCTGAGCAGCCGAACGCCCTAGGAGGAGGTTCATGGAACCTTGCTACGGAGAAGCTCTGTCTATCACCGACTAAAATGGGGAATTGCGAGGTTTGGTCACCGGGATCGTCGAGTGCTCCGTTTGGGTCAGGAACGGGAGAGATGTGCCGGTCACCATGGATAGCGAGCTTTGGGCGTCTAGCGCCGATTAGAGAGGGAATCGTTGAGTGCCATCGGCGGGAAAGCTCTGCGCTTTATTCTTCTGGAAACGACGGCAGTGGGGGAGCTTCAGGTCATCGACGGAAAGGGTTCCGTGGTTTGCCTGGCTCACCGATGGCTGAATCGGGCTCATTCTTCCCTCTCCCGAGTTTCCTTCTTCTTCCTTTCACGAAGACGAGGAGAGAGAGAGAGAGAGAGAGGGTCCCTGACTCGGCCGGCCTCAAAGGCCCGAGCCTCGAGAATCAGGAAAAGTGGCTTTTCCCTTTTCTCCTCCTTTTCCTGTGCAGGGGCTGGTCTTTTTAATGGGAAGGGGATGAATGTTTTCCCTCCAAAACGGGTTCCAAAATTCCTGCCAAGAATGATCTTCCCGCCAAACGAAAATATTTCCCGCTTTTGTGAGACTTCTTTGGTACGCTTCTGTTTTCGGGTTGGCCCGCAATACCGGACCCAACATTAGCCCCCCATGCCGAGTGGTTGAAAATTTCAACCCTCGGCATGTAATGAGGGGACGGTGCTGCGCGGGTGCCATGCGTATTCTTTTTCCGGACGGCTTCTGATCTTCACATTGCAGGGCATGCTTGGTGTCTCGGTAACTTTTGTCGGGCAATCATGGCGTCTAGATGATGGGACCTCTTACTTTTCGAGAGGATGGTGGGTCTCCTGTGAGGTGGGTACCCCATGGCTCTGGGATGACCCGGAGATGGAGCGCTCATTAATGCTAGGTAGGCACCCCATTGGGTAACACCCGGTCATCTTCAATGTTAAGTGCTCCTGGCTGAATGGCGGACTGAGGACCTTCGTGCTGAGGAGCGGAGGTTGTGCTTGGACGCGGAAGAGTTGAGGTTGCACCTCGACGCTGAGGAGCGGAGGGTGGCGCTTCGATGGTGCAGAGAGAGGAGCATGGAGGAATGAGCATCTCCGTACTGATGAGCGGAGGGCGGCGCCTCAACGCTAGCAGGACGGAGGAATGGAACATCTCCGTGATGAAGTGCACAGGCTGAGAGCCCCGGTGCCGACAGGACGAAGGAATGGGACATCTCCGTGCTGTGGGACGAAGCCTACGCCTCGACGCTGGAAAGATAGAGGAGGGCTGAGGATCTCCTAGCAGGATGGAGGAATGAGACATCTCCGTGCTGCGTCTTTAGAGATCACATCTCCTGTTTTTCGGCTAAGCTTGTAAAGCTATTGTTGCTAAGGCCCCATCCGGGTGCCTTCTTGTGCTGTGCTCGTCCTTCGTCAGAGGATGTCATAGCAAATCACGCATTTGGGGGGCTCGATCCGATGAAGCGGATGTCATCTCCAAGCCCCTAGAGTCGCAACGAGGGTCAGCACGGTTGTCAGGCCATGGTAACCGGAACTCCGGTGTCTAGGCCTTGGTCGCATATAATTACGAGAGGTGTGTGGCCACTGCTCAAGGCGCTGTAATCACCCAGTTAAGGTCTTAGCCCACGACCATTGTAGACTGAAGGTGCTCTCTTCTATACAAGAAGGTCGCCGCACGCCCCTAAGGTTTTGCTGGCCGTAGATTGGGGACTTCAAAAGCCCCTAGGCCGGATGTTTTGACCGCCTGGGTCGTTGGCGCGGAGCCTGTTTGACGAACCGCCTAGGTCCTTTGGATGAGATATCTTAGCCTGCGGATGGCTGTTTTCAGGCCGTCTGGCGCGGAGCCAAGACTCAGGGGGCCGCTTGGGCCTACTCGCACGGAGCCAAGATACATGGGCCGTCCCAGGGCCGTATGACGCGGAGACGAAGTCCTGAGACGGTCGCGTTTGGACCGCCTGGCGCTGGGCCAAGGACCGATTTTACGGACGGACGCTTGTCCTCCCGACTTAGGGGCAGTCTAGGTCGTATTTTTTCTTTAGTTCCACAGAGTTGAGCGTGTGATCCTTTTAGGATCCTCTAGTTTTCTTATCTTTTGTCCTCTCGAGTTTTTTGTTGCTTGACCTCACGGGGTCCGATCACCTGGGCCGGGTCGGGCCGACAATGAGTTTTTGTTGCCTCGACCTTTGGGGTCCGTCCCCATTAGCCACTCTACTGGCAAACGAAGTTTTGTTGCTCGACCTCCGGGGTCCGACTGGCCGGGCCGCCGGCCGGGCGGGCCGAGTTTTTTGTTATTTCGACCTCCGGGGTCCGACCTGGGCCGCTTCGGCCAGGCGATGCACAAAGTGGATCCTTTGACAATGCTGGCTTTCTTTGGTCGCAAGGGAGTTGAGGAGCAAAGCCCCCAATGTTTATATCTTCCGGCAAGTGTGAATGGTCTGGGGATCACGGATCCAAGATACCTCGCTGAATAGCGAGTGCCTTTCATGCCTGGGGTCAATTGTACGTCTTGCGCGGCCACCCGAAGAAGGGGAGGTCATCGCCTATGGGGGGCTCCGCCTCCGGCCGATATGGTGGCTTGCGAGCACGACGCTGATATCCCTTGGCCATCTTAGAGTTAGAGGGCGTAGCCCCCAGGCATGGCTTAATCCATGAGAGGTCATTGCAGCCAATGACTTCGCTCCAGCCGAGGAAATGATCTGCGTTCCGGATGTTGATATTCTCTGCCCATTCGGAGGCTAAGGAACGGAGCCCCCGAGCAAGGCTACCCAATGTGGGATCGGCGCTATAGGAGGCCATGGTCTGAGCCATAGCGCTGGTTGGAACTTGAGTGCTGCCCGTCTTTATATGTGAGATCAAGTATTGAAGGGAGACGCTAGGCTTTTTGTTGCGTTTTTCACAGACGGTGCCAATGTTGCGTCCCGGGTCCACGATTGTCGTACGGATTAGAGAGCCTTTGGATTCCCTAGCACGTGGCGGCGTCGAGAGAAGGATCCGATCTCCATCTCTATGAACCTGGACTTGCACAACACAAACAACGAACAAGAGGTCAGAGGCCGACGGGGGGTTATCCCCCGTCGATACTCTGACACTTAAGTCAGATATCTTCCGCAATAAACAGAGGAATGCATGGTTAGATGCGAGAATGAGGGGAGTGTGAAGGGGATGTGATTGGAGGCGTGAGCCCCGTGGGTACGCCTGTGGAGGACGGCTTATCGGTGCGCCCGCGGAGGGCGGATTGGAGGTGCGCCCGCGGAGGGCGGCTTGGAGTGGACCTTGCTTCTGGGTCAGACGGAATGCCCGTGGGCCTCGCTGATATTTAGAGGCTTAGAAGACGTATCTAAGTAAGCGTGGAGATATTCGACCCTGTCTGCTCGGGTTATAACGGTGGGCTGCTAGATACGGACTTCCTCGTCTTGTCCGAGCGAGCTGAATGGAACCCGTGCGATTTAGAGCAGCAGGATATTATCTTGGGAGAGCTGCGTAGTTCGGGCGGACGAACACTGGGGGAGTGCTCTGTGCTCTGAGGTACTCCTTTATGCTAATGGGTGCCCATTGTTGGAGCAGATGAGCGTCAGGGAAAGCTTTCGAGCTCTGCCTCCATGAGGAGCTCTAGGTGTGATTCTGGCACAGATCTCGCTGCTATTTGGGGGAGCTTCATGCTTCCGCTTCCACCGCGGTTTGGGAGGAACAACTGAGGGTCATTCTCGAAAGAACCCAAACTTCGCCTTAGCTTTGGCTCGGGCTGAGCAGCCGAACGCCCTGGGAGGAGGTTCATGGAACCTTGCTACGGAGAAGCTCTGTCTTGCACCGACTAAAAGGGGGAATTGCGGGGTTTGGTCACCGGGATCGTCGAGTGCTCCGTTTGTGTCAGGAACGGGGGAGATGTGCCGGTTGCCATGGACAGCGAGCTTTTGGCACCACCTAGCACCGATTAGAGAGAGAATCGTTGAGTGCCGTCGGCGGGAAAGCTCTGCGCCTTATTCTTCTGGAAACGACAGCAGTGGGGGAGCTTCAGGTCATCGACGAAAAGGGTTCCGTGGTTTGCCTGGCTCACCGATGGCTAAATCGGGCTCATTCTTCCCTCTCCCGAGTTTCCTTCTTCTTCCTTTCACGAAGACAAGGAGAGAGAGAGAGAGAGAGAGAGGGTCCCTGACTCGGCCGGCTTCAGAGGCCCGGGCCTCGAGAATTAGGAAAAGTGGCTTTTCCCTTTTTTTTCCCTTTTCCTGTGCAGGGGCTGGTCCTTTTAACGGGAAGGGGATGAATGTTTTCCCTCCAAAATGGGTCCCAAAATTCCCGCCAAGAATGATCTTCCCGCCAAACGAAAATATTTTCCGCTTTTGTGAGACTTCTTCGGTACGCCTCTGTTTTCGGGTTGGCCCGCAATACCAGACCCAAATATGTATATATATATATATATATCTATATATATGATATTATAGAGCATAACAAACTAAAATCAAGAAGCTGAATAATGAAATCAGTACAGAACAAAAGCACAGAGCAATCGCTCCAAGCTCGAGAGAAATGGGCACAGCAGCCCCTTCGAACCTGCTGCAGGAAGGGAGCAAAGCCTGCGTCACAGTAACATCCGAACCCTCATGGTGCAAATCTATAGCTGCCAAGTCGGCCCAAACCAGCACCAGTCAGATCAAGGGACAGAAGCAAACAAGTTCCTCCTCAAAGACAAACCAGCCACTCATGACAATGCAGTAACCCGGGCATGACATAGACAAGGAACATCGGCCAGACAAGACTCCAGTGCACCAGCTCCATCAATCTCCAACAATAAAACTGACAGTCACATACACAGAGCAGCTTCCAACTTCAATCGGAAAGGAACTTTCAGCCGAACCAAAGAAACAGGAGCGGGCGACAAAACACTAGAACAGGGCTGCCGGGAGGTGAAGTTTTTTTTTTTTTTCATTTTCTTTTTGCTGATCCCGTGCTGAGACAGCTGGACGATTTGGAAGATTTGGCTGTTTTGGACGTTTTTGCTGATCTCGTGCTAAGATTGTTGGACGATTTGGAAAATTTGGCCGTTTTCCCGAATTGGATGGACTGCGTTCCCAGAATGGATGCCTGGTCTTCGCTGTTTTTCAGGATTGCATTCTGGAGTGTCTTGCTGTCGAGTGACTAGCTAAAGCATGCTGGAATTATCATATTGTGCTGCTGAGAGATGGTAACGCATTCCAGCTCCTCTCACAAGTACACGGAAGGACGGTTGCAGTTCCTTTATACTTTTTCCTTGTCTGGCTTTGACGGTATTTGGAAAGCAGGTTGTGCATACCGATACCTCCCCTCACACGGAACCGGAATGGGTGGATTGATCTTTATTTGGCTGATTCAACGGGGATTGACGCCTGGTAAGCTGATAAGGTGGGAATGGTTTTGGACGACTAGCAATTTTAGGACGGAATGGTGGTCCTGTTTTGCCCGACTTGACCGGTATGCTCTCACTCTCAGTGTGGATGCTGGGTTAGCAGAACCAGAAGAAATGTTAGGCTGTCAGTATGGACACTGCTATCTACTGTTCGACCAGCTTGGTTAATGGCTTTAGGTAGATGTAAATCTAGTTTTTTTCCTTCATTTTTTCACTTTACTTTGGATTCGTAACATGTCTCACGAGGAATGCCCCAATATCTTTACTTTAAATCCAAGTCAACAAAATATTTGAAGATAGAACATTAATTCTGTATATATATTCTTTTTATTTATAAAATTTAATTACTTATCAAAATATATATATATATAATCATCCTATAGTGTATCGGCCAGTAGAAAATCACATCCCCAAACAATAACATTTAGTTTCACATCGTATGAACATCATACATTGGTAAAACAAAACCTTATGGGCACAATCAAAGAGCCTTCAAATGGAAACAAGTAAAAAACTAGCAAGGATAAAAAAGAGACAAATGGACATGACCTAAACATATTTTGTATCTACCCCCCTCTGCCTAGCTATCCCTCGCGTTATAGTGGAACAAAACAAATAACCTAAAGATCTATGAACAACCAAACAGATATACATTCATCCTAGGTACACAGCAAGCATTTTCCTCAAATATTTACAGCCCATCTAACGACTCTCACCCACATTTTGATCCGTCACCACGGGCCAGTTTGTGTCCTCCTGAGGCATCGCTTCTTCTTCGCTCCGTATTTTGCATTCATCATCTCCAAGGCCTGATAGGCATGGAAGAAGTCTAGTGGAACATCTACTAGAAAAAGATTTATAGTACAGTGAATCACAAGACAGGAAAAAAATGGCTACTGGCAGCTGTTGTATGAGCTGCTGAACTGAATTCAAGAGCAACATGCTTTGAAAGGCCGGACAATTCCTTTGTTGTGCTGTGTGTGTCTGTGCACACAATATGATAAGTTGTTAAATGCTATAACTGGACAACTGATTTCAAACATCGGTAATCAAGGAGTATCAGCACAATGGTAGAGACTATCATTGCATGACATTATGGTCACAGGTTCGAGTCGTGGAAATAGTCTTTTGCTTATAATGCAAAATAAGACTGTCTAATAAACCAAGAGTAGAAAGAACTTCCCTAGACCTGTGCAATTGTTAGAGTTTCATGCACAAGATTGCTCTTTTGGTAGTTAAGGAACAAAATATCATCTAACAGAGCAAAAACAAGGATGCACACATATCAGTTTAGGACAACACCAAAAGCTAGATAGATTTTGTCAGATTTCCCTTAGTGGGCATATTGAAGAACTCATTCCAAATTTCCGGCACTGCAGTACAGGGGAAAGAGAAGATTGGCCGTACTATACATGATTCTGCAATCCACGATTTAGAAGACATAGTGTGTTATCTGAATTCTAACACACGACAAATGGCAGCCCAAAACCAGGATCTATTTTTTGTTTGTCATACAGGAGCTGTTGGGCACAGCTCTAGCGTCATGATTTGGGCTAGAAGCCCTCAGCTTCTGCAATGGTGAGCAATTACAATCCAAAAACAGAGAAAATACATATCAGAAGCACTACGATGCGTGTGGTTCAGCAATCTAGGCATACATCATGAGCAATCCCACTAGAGCATAAACCACTATAACAACTTTGGAGCTTAAGAGATGCATAAGAATATATCCTCATAGCCAGATAACTCAGCACCTTCCGTTATTACGGGAAACCACATGTTACACACTCAAAACTTGATGAATGATGGCTGTTCAACTTGAGTTACTAATAAGAGAGAAACCCAGGGAGTAACAAAAAGTTATAACAAGGAATATGCTCTCTATTAATATCTTTTTTTTTTTTTTGGTAAGTAAGTAGAGTTTGCATTAAAAAGTAAAAATTTACAGAACTCTCTATTAATTTAACATATTGTTGAAACACTTGATCTCATGCTCACTGAAACACGAGCCGACACATGCATGTGTTTCACACATTTTTTTTCTTTTCATTCTTTTGTCTTATTGGATTTTAATTACGACAATCCTAACATTAGCTTCACTCTCTCTAAATCCATATGCACAGTCACACAGATTAACTTGTCACAACATAAAAAAGGTTGATATCAATTCCTACAGATTGTATCAAAAACAATTATTAAGTGTGGAATTTAAATTAAGAGATATATTTTACTGACTTATATTTACGTTATCAAATAATTGAATAAAGCGTATTCTATCAGACAGACAGATGTACAACAGGATCACCTGGT
Organism: Nepenthes gracilis; assembly: GCA_033239525.1. Lineage (NCBI taxonomy): Eukaryota > Viridiplantae > Streptophyta > Magnoliopsida > Caryophyllales > Nepenthaceae > Nepenthes > Nepenthes gracilis. The sequence goes on along the minus strand of BSYO01000018.1, from coordinate 7,079,283 downwards.
TTTTCTGCATTTCCATAAATTTTGCCTGCAGCAGAAAAAAGCCCAATTAGTGAGAACTTATGAAGACATTTTAATGCATAGATGAACCTTCAACAAGCTGAAGTGGGAATGAATAAGATACTTGTTTCTTCCGTAACTCTTGATTCTGTTCCTTAAGTTTGGCAATTTCCTGTTCCAACTCGGTAGTATAGGCCTGACAGCAGCAATTATTGAACAGCATTGAACAGCAGCAATTATTGAACAGCATTGAACAGCAGCAATTATAAAAGACAGAAATTATAAAACATCTATTGAACAGCAGCAAACAGTAGGAAGAATTTCCGTTAGGCCCTTCAAACACTGGCAGGCCAAAATGTGTCATCTTCCCAGAGATTAAGCCTATCTTAAAAATGATCACACGCTAAGCACCATGGCTGTGTAAAAAAGACATGTACAAGCAGAGATTCAAATACTGTGGCAATTACGAGTATCATCAACAAAGAACAGGAAGGAGCATGGCAAGGCCCCATTCCAGTGCATTCCATGCTGTTGAAAGTGCTCAAAACTGAATAAGGCATCCAAGTCATATTTCAACAATGATCTGTGAAATCTGATTTTAAGCACATTTTTTTGTTGTCCTAGATACTGTTTTTCTGCACATTAGTATAAAGAACATTGAGTTTCAATTTATATATGATATGAGAAATGGTGTGTTCATATGAAATAGACTGGTCATTAAATATGATAAAAGATATTCTCATTTGTTCATGGTAGAGAAGTAAACCTTCAAATGAAACCCAAAATCTAAATGCTTAGGTGCTGTATGATTGACCCCAACATGCATATACTAATACAACTGCATTGTGCATACAGACCTTTTCTTAGGATTTTGGTTTCATAAGCATAATTGCCAAGACGGGTAGAACCATGTCATTATTTTGAAGACAAATAACTGTACTTATGATTTCACTTATGTACAATTCCTCATTTTAATGGTATACCTTGAAACAATAATAGATTTATTTTGTTGTGACCTGAAGGTCACAAATTCAAACCATGCAACTTTGTGTATAAGGAATTGAATAATACCCATTTTGTAATAGGACCTCAAAGAGCACAATGCAAAGAGCCTCATATACAAAGCCAACCTTTTACCATCCCTCAATTTACTGTCCATTCACAAAAACCAAACATTGTCGTACACCAAAACTACAAGATATATCACGCAGTGGCTAAATCATGGATATTTGTAGATTGTATTGCAGTAGGCGAGTCATGATAAGTTAAAGCAGCCCATCATTAATGGTTAAAAACATTGATTTATTGAAATTTTAAAGGTAGGCATACGAATACTGCAGGTTTTTTTTTCACCTGTTTACGTTGTCGTGACCTTGCGGCTGACTCTCTGTTCTTTATCATCCTCCTCTGCCTTCTCTCAATAACCTTTTCAACAGCATTATTATATTTTCTGGCCCGGAGACCTCCATTTAAAACATAAGGGACCGGTGAAACGGACGATGTATGTCCATTACTCTTTGCAAGCCCATCAGATGGCAAAGTTGCAGGTGATCCAGTAGCAATGCCCATTGCTCCAACTGCCAAACTGGACCTAGCCAATTCTCCACCTTGTAAAGCAGCATTTTGAGCCAGATTACTGTTAATTGTAGGATCAGCTAATCCAACAACACTGCATTCAATTGCACGGTTACTCAGCTGAGCACTACTTGGTATAGCCATTGGAGTCCTATAAGATACAGACGCCTGCTTAGGAAATATAGGCTGTTGCTGCGTCGGCAGCAGCGGCTGCTGATGCTGCTGGGACAGCCGTGGTGGTGTTGGCTGTTGATGGGAAGATCTAACCCCATTTACATTCAGTGGTAAATTAGGTGTCCATGAAGAAATTTGTTTGTTGCTTTCTGAAATATGATTACCCATTACTCCAACACCTCGACCTGCTGGCTGCTGAAAATTAATTGCAAAACCTGTATTACCGTTACTACACTGCGCTAAATCTTCAAAAAAACTAGTAGCACTATGCTTCCCAGGTAATTGGGTATCTTCCCTCACAACTCCCGCTTTCACCAAAAATTCCTCCAAAGTCATCTCTCCTAAAGTTTGCTGTCTCTGTGGCATACTCGATCCAGCTCCGTTATCCTTATCCTTTGGAACACTGTACTCTTTTGATATATCTCTCCAAACTTGATCAACAGTCTTCTGACTAAGTGTCCTGGGAAGCGTAAGTGAACCCTGTCTCTGCAAAGATCCAGCACCCTGATAATCCCCTTCTTGAGCAACACCAGCAACAGCTGTCATATTTTGGGTATCTTCAGCACTCCAGATGTTCTTTAACAATTCATCCATGTTCATAGACCCAAAGTCCTTTCCAAATCCACCTAAAGTACTCTGGAATTCATCAAATGTCAAGGAGTATATTGAAGGTTGCCTAGCCAGGGGAAAATTCCATGGTGGTCTCCCATTTCCACTGCCTTCCGCTGGCGGCTCATTTCCAAAATTTTTGAAGTTTAAATTAGTACCCATTTTCTCAAAGTCCTATTACAAAATCAGAGCCCCAAATGTCCTTTAATCACAGCAATTTTATGAACTGCCTACCTATACAAAATGAGATCCAGACTCAATTTCAATTCCTCAACTATTTCTCCATCTGACTTCCAACCAAAACCTACGGAGCAGACAGATAGCAACGACCTGATTTCAACTTCACAGACCCACAGCACTTAATTTTCAAAACATCAACCATTGCTGTTCTCCACAAAAACTCAGTGATTCCCAAACCTAGTTCCCTCATCACCTGAGAAAGATAATATCCAGTTGAATAATAGCAGCCGACGAATCTGATATCTGAATTCTAATTTCTAAAATTAAAATTTCCAAAACAACTGAGGAAAAAACAACAAAGCAAATGAGGTCCTGAAAATTGAAGAAAAAAGGTTGCGTATGTTCAACGTCAAAGTTTGAACATACAGCAATTAAGACATACTAAATCAAAATCATTCGTTTTTGCTTTTTCCTCCAAACAAAATAATATCTACAAACAAACGCTTTACCTAAACAGCTAAACTAGCATGATTTATCATTACTATTATTATTTGAAACTTCAGAAAGGAAAAAAATTAAGAAAAAAGACGGGAATTAAGATCAGAGAGAGAATAAGAGAGAGAGAGAGAGGACTGAAGCGAGCAAAATCTTATTTTCAGTGATATTTTTACCTGTTAAATTCTGTCTGGATTTTCTCTCTCCTCAGCAAGTGAGTGAATTCTTTTGGCTGCGCCACAGCGCGCGCGCGCGCGCGCTCTCTCTCTCTCTCTAACTGCGGAATTCCCAGCCGAAAGCCTTTCAAAGAGGCGACAAATGTCGGCTATCAGTCTATCTCCTCTCATTTAAGCGATTCAGGCGAGCTGCATATAATTACAGCTTAATTATTTATTTTTAAATAAATAATTAAAATTTAAAAAATAAAAAATTCTATTTTTTTAAAAAAATCTATCCTTCCTCTGCCTTTTTTTTAAGAGCCCTAACCATAATTTCGCTATGTAAAATTTTAAAATCTAGTGGGGACCACGTGATTGGGTACGTGGACGAATCACAAAAGGATAGACCTCACGATGTGACGCTAAGCAATCAGCATTTGAAACGTGGGTTGATTGTGGCCGTCCACGTCGCTGAAGGGTGATCGTCAGATGAGATGACTCGAAATCTTTGTCTTTGCTTTGTTGTTTAGTGTAGGTGACGCGGCCAGGGCCTCGCATGTGTGGGCGCAGTGCGCAATTCGACTTTAAAACGCTGGCCGATTTTGTAGTAAAACGCGGACCCGGACGATAATGTCATCTCCACATCAAATGCCTTCAGTTGTTGGAAGGACATGAATGTCTTTTAACCCGCCAATAAATAATTTAAACATTCAATAATTAAATAAACAGTTATTATTCAGATTTTAGAAACGATGATTGTAGTTAAAATCTTAGAATTAAGCTTTTAAACTATTATTAGTGTTATTATCAATAACATTTTAATAAAAACATCTAACAATAGTCTAGCCAATATTTAGTTTTATTTTTATTTGCATTATCTAAATGTCAATAATAAGAATCAACATTTAAAAATCAAATAAAGTCTTGATCCGATTTATTTCAGCCACCTCAATTGTCCAAAGCAGCTACCCACCACCATCGTAGTGCCCAGCCACCCTATTACAAGTCACAGTCTTTGCCTCTCACCACTACCCGTCACCCCTGCCAGCCATAACCATGGAACACCAAGAACAATTTTTGCACTTAGTAAAATCTATTATTATTATTTTGACAAAATAGTTATTCTCTATAAAAAAAAAATCAAACAATATAAGATATTTATTTTTTTATTTTATATAATATTTATTTGATTGTTAGCTTATTTCATTTTATTAGTGAACTATGCCTTCGTGATAATGGAGAGAATGTGTCATCTCAATATATAGATGGGCTCATTATTGTAGGATTGGTTGTGGTTGAGCCGAATGTCACCTTTGGTCACCATTTGCTATTATTGTTGAGTGTTCCCTAATTACTATGATATTTTATCCTAAAGTGAAGGCCATGATATTCCATTTATAGCTTAGAGAAGTGAATTACCGAAACTATATTTTCTAGTGGATATGTGATGTGTTGCTTGATGGTCTGGGAAGTGGCAGAATAGCATTGTCATGCTGATACCTAATGATTGCAATTGATAGCTAATCTGGTTGGAGTTGATAAGGCTATAAAGGGATAATGTAAGTTGACCTGGAATCCTCATCTTAATTATTATTACCTAATAAATGCCCTTAGCATTATGTGTTAATTAGCTTTTCTTCAACCATTTATGTAAATGTTGGGTCCCATGTCCTGACCCATGAAAAATTATCAAGCCCATGAAAAAATCCGCAGTGCATGAAAGGTTCTAAAGCCCACATAAAATGGTTAGCCCAGCCTAGTGGTCAAGAAACGCGTGCAGAGCCCGTGCTGGTAGAAGACAACGGCACCCTGCAACGCATTTAATGCGATTGCCGAAAAACCGGCGAAGAGGCGGAAAGGCTAGCCAATAGAGGAGCGGCTGATACAGCGTCAACGACTCCCGCTGCCGTCTGCAGGCAGCCAACCAATCCCCTCTCAGGGAGAAATTGGGCGTGGCCGGCAACGCTCAGAAGCGTGCCATCCACAACAAAAGGACAATCGGCCTGACCGGCGGTCCACAACAGTGACCAGCGGCGCAGTAGCCCTCGCAACGGGCATTTTGGCGCCCAAGAGTCCAACGGGGAGAGGCTATAAGAGCCCTCACGCCCCACAGGGAAGGAGATCCTTCTTTTTCCGCTTCAAGTCTTCTCTCTCCTTCAATCTCACCTTCATCTTTTTCTGGCTGAACACTGATCTTGAATCAAACTCAACCAGCTCTGAGCTTCCTCCTTCTACATTCGAAAGTAACGAACTGGGACTGAGGGAAAACTCACCTCCGTCCAGTAAGAGCAAGCTCACGATAATTCACCCCACGTCTATTCAGACTAAAGGAAAGTCACCACCCATTGCGGTGCATCAAGGAAGCCAGGTCTTCCATCACCTGCTCACTGCATTCTCCAAATCACAAAGATAAGCATCTTTACGCCACAAAGATTCCTCCGCGCACCGCCTTTAGCGTGCGCCATTTTCGTTCATTGCGAGAATTTGCTGACTTGAGCGTCGGAGTGGCCTCGGTGGGAGAAATCTTGCCAGACCCCTGACCTCTTGTTTGTTGTTTGTGTTGTGTAGGTCCAGGTTCATAGAGACTGAGACCGGACCCTTCGATCGACGCCGCCGCATGCCAAGGAATCCGAAGGCTCCCTAATCCGTACGATAACCGCAGACCCGGGATGCAACATTGGCGCCGTCTGTGAAAAACTGACGAAAAGCCTAGTGTCTCTTTCCCACCTTATTCCTGAACCTCGAAAGATGGTAAACACTCGAGCACAAGCTAGTACTCCGGCGATGGAGGTCGTCGCCCAAAATGAAGCTCCCCCTGGGAAACAAGCGAACGACCGACGGGAGCCCGATGCCCACCGCCCGGCCTGCCGAGACGTGGGAGAGCATGAAGCTAGTTCTTCGCGCCCGTGTGAAAACACGGGGATCTGCTCGCCCGGGACCTCCTCCAAAGATCCCGTGCCTCCACCTCCGGGAGAGGAAGGCGTCAAGAGGCCGCCTGCAGGAGGCGTGCCAACCGGCTCGACCACGCAGCAGCCCCAGCCGACCCAAATGGAAACGATCAGAATGAAGCAGAAAGCCATCCCACCGACGATGACCGGGAGGATAGCTCCGAAGGGCGCAACCCCTGAAACTCGCACGGCAACGGGAGGCCAGCCGCTGTAGGCTCCAACGGCGAACGAGCCACCCAGGCGGAGAGTCGCCATCCCCGACAAGCTCGGACACACCTCCAAGGCAACACGGAGCTCCGCGACATCATCAATGCGCGGAGAGGCTCTACGGATCCGTCGATGGAGGAGAAAGTCAAAGTGTTCTAGGACACCGTGCATAAGGAGAAACCCACGCCCTCCACCGCCGACCTCCGTAGATCGCCCTTCGCCATGGACTTGCGGACGCAACCGTTGTCGAGCAAGTTCAAGATGCCAGTCCTGGAGGGATACGATGGAAGCAAGGACCCGATGGACCACCTCAACTGCTTCCGTACTCACCTATCTCTGCAAGGGGCAAGCAAGGCCTTGATGTGCCAATGCTTTCCCGTCACCCTTAGGGGGGATGCGTTGCTCTGGTTCCACGGCCTCCCCCTGAACTCCATACACTCATTCGACGAGCTTGCTGACAGCTTCTTGAGCCAATTTGCCTCCAGCCGAAGGGAGAAGAGGCAACCATGGCACCTGGTCCGCCTCCGCCAGAAGTCATATGAAAGCCTGAAGCGGTTCCTGGACCGTTTCATCACCGAGGTGCGGCCGATCCCTCATCTCTCTGACGAGCTGAAACTCAACGCCTTCGTCGCTACCCTAGCGGCGGGGACTTCTTCAAGCACTGCCGCACTGGGCGCCTCGGACCTTCCGGGAGGCCGAGACCATTGCCCGGTGTACATCACGGCCGAAGAGGCCAACGAGGCGAAGCGCCCCGAGCGAGTGGAGAGCCCGAAGCCCCAGCAGCGGGGTGGGAGAAAGAGGACAGCGACGGCCGGCCGGCTCGGAGGGCCGAAAGGCGGCTGGCCACCCGGCCTAAAAAAAGATTACAGCAGAACCTCCCTGACCCCTCTGAACGACAGCCATGCGAACATCCTGATGCAGATCCAGGATGAGAAGTTCTTTAAGTGGCCAAAGATGCCCAAGGGTCCCAAGCCGGCAACGACTGCACGGTATGTATCAGCACCACCGCCGCTCGGGACACTCGACCGAGAACTGCCGGACCCTGCAGCAGAAATTGAAGATCTGATCCGGTGCGGACACTTGAAGCGGTTCGTGAAGAGCTCAGGGCAGGAACCCATGACTTCCGACGGTGAAGCCAGTGAACCTCCGAGAGCCCGCACGGCGGCCGGCGTGGTCCATATGGTCTCCTCCACTGACACCGCGAAAGCCAGGCGTGGGCAGCTGAAGGCGACTTCCAACAACAAGCGGGCAAAGATAGGGGCTAGGAATGATGTCATTAGGTTTAGCAGCGACGATATGGCTCATATAACCTCTCCCCATACCGACCCCCTTGTTGTATCGGCCCTCGTTTCAGGTGGTGGGGATGACTATCAACTGAAACGAGTCTTCATTGATAATTAAAGTTCTCAAAATTTGCTGTATCTCACTGCCTTCCTTAAACTTGGACTAAAACGAAGCCAAATGAAAGTTGCAAGCGAACCCTTGTACGACTTGGACAACGAGCCAGTCCCCGTGCAGGGAATAGTTCGGCTGGAAGTCACTATGGGAACCTACCCGCGTACTGTAACACGAGAGCTAGCATTCCTCGTCGTTGACCTTCCATCCGTCTACAATGCCATATTAGGCAGACCTTTCCTGACCGCCTTCGAAACTGTGACGTCCATCCCACACCTAAAGGTGAAATTTCCCACCCCCTGGGGCGTGGGAGAAGTTCTCGGTGACCAAGAAATGGGACGGACGTGCTACCTGTCCCAGATCAACCCTGTGGCACCATGTTGCCCAGACGAGGACCTTGATCTCCGCGACGAAACCTCGCTGCAACAGGCCAAGTCTGGAGAGGAAACTGAGGCGATCCCACTGAACCCTTCCGAGCCGAAACGGTGCATCAACGTGGGGAGATCCCTCGAACCTGCGGAACGCGACAGATTGATTACCTTCCTCAAGGCTAGCTCTGACGTGTTCGCGTGGGTCCCCGCTGACATGCCCGGGATACCGGCCGAGGTCATAGTCCATAAGCTGGGCCTTGACTCGAGCCGAAAGCCCGTTCAGCAGAAGCGGAGAAACCACTCCGTCGAGAAGTTCGTCGCCATCAGGGAAGAAGTGAAGAGGCTCTTGGATGCTGGATTCATTAGAGAAGTCCAGTATCCGGAGTGGCTGTCCAACGTCGTGATGGTGAAAAAGAGTACCGGCAAGTGGCGGATGTGCGTCGACTTCACGGACGTTAACAAGGCCTGTCCCAAAGACAGCTTCCCGCTTCACAGGATCGACCAGCTCGTGGACTCCACATCAGGACACGAACTCCTGAGCTTCATGGATGCATACTCTAGGTACAATCAGATCCGGATGGACCCAGAGGACGAGGAGCACACCTCATTCATGACGGACCAGGGGACGTATTGCTACAAAATGATGCCCTTTGGTCTCAAGAATACTGGCACGACCTACCAGTGCCTTGTGAACAAGATGTTCGAAGCTCAAATTGGACGGAATGTGGAGGTGTACGTCGACGACATTCTTGTGAAAAGCAGAGTCGCGAACAACCACGTCAACGACCTGGATGAGACTTTTCAGGTCCTCAGACGACACGGGATGAAGCTCAACCCCGCCAAGTGCGCATTCGGAGTGACCTCTCTAGCGCACCGCTCTTAAGCTCGTCGCGCGAAGGGGAGGATCTCTACCTCTACCTGGCCACATCGGCAGCGGCCCTCAGCTCGGTGTTAGTTGCGAAGCACGAGGGTAGACAACAGGCAGTGTACTATGTGAGCCGGTGCTGACTGACATAGAGGCCCGCTATCCGCATGCTGAAAAGATGGCGCTCGAGCTCGTCTATGCGGCGCGGAAGCTGCAGCCCTATTTCCAGTCGCACCGGATCGTTGTACTGACAGACTAGCCACTGAAGTCTATCTTGCAAAAGCCGGAGACGTTCGGCCGACTGGTTAAGTGGGCTGTCGAGCTAGGAGAATTCGACACGAATTCCGGCCCCACCCGGCCGTGAAAGGACAGCTCCGGTAGACTTTATCGTCGGCGGCGACGCCCTGCAAGAAGAAGATAGCAACCCAGAAAGTATGGTAGACGATGATCTCCCTGCGTGGACCCTGAACGTAGACGGATCATCTACCCAGGCAGGCAGTGGAGCTGGTATCGTGCTAAGGACGCCCGAGGGCATGGAGATCGCATACTCCGTTACTCTGGCCTTTCCGGCCACGAACAATGTGGTGGAGTACGAGGCCCTCCTCCCAGGCCTGTGACTGGCGAAGGAGTGTTTCGCGCGGTCGTTGGTCGTGCGTAGTGACTCCGAACTTGTGGTCAATCAGGTGAAGGGGAACTTTGACGCCTCGAACCCACGGCTTGTGAGGTACTTGGCGAGAGTAAAGGCCCTGATCCCTAAATTCGGTCGTTTCGAGATCGAACACATCCCGAGATTAGACAACGAGCGCGCTGATCGACTGGCCCGGGACGCAGCCGCCAGGACTGTGGAACAGTACGCGAGGGAGCCCAGGGAAGTCCTGACCGCACCGAGCATTGACGCTGAAGCCCAGGAGGTGCTACGGGTCGACACAGGGAGCAACTGGATGACACAAGGAGCTACGTGAGGTTCCTAACTGAGGGGACCCTACCGGACGACATCAACGAAGCCAAGCGAATTAAGAAGACGGTAGGATGGTACACGGTCCTGAATGAGAGGCTATACAGGCGAGGATACTCCACTCCTCTCCTGAAGTGCCTCACGCCAGAGGAAGCCGATTGCATTGGGCGGCGAAGTGCACTGGATCGTGCGGCTCGACATCGGCGGAAAAGAACTCCGGCATTCAATGTCATGCGACAAGGGTTCTACTAGCCCACCATGAAGCGTGACGCTATGGAGTTCATCCGGAAATGTGAAAGTTGTCAGGTCCATGGCAATATGACATACCAGCCCACACACGAGCTACACTATCTCCAGTCCCCATGGCCGTTCGCACAATGGGGCTCGACATACTTGGGTCCCTACCTATGGCTGCCGGACAAAGGAAATTCTTGATCGTCGGCATCGACTACTTTACCAAGTGGGTGGAAGCCGCCCCTCTCACCAAAATCACAGAGCAGAATGCGACGGAGTTCCTCCGTCAAGGCATCGTTTGCCGCTTTGGGATCCCTGAGGTCGTAGTGACCGATAACGGAACCTAATTCACTGGCAAACGTTTCATAAAGTATTACCGCGACCTTCTCATCAAGTTGGTGCATACGTCCGTGGCACACCCTCAGGCAAACGGACAAGTTGAAGTCACCAACTGCACACTGCTACACGGATTAAAAACCAGGTTGGAGGACGCAGGGGGCTCCTGGACTGAGGAGCTACCATCCGTGCTATGGTCGTATCGAATGACAGCGAGGGAGCCGACAAGGGAGACGCCCTTCAACCTTTGCTTTGGGGCTGAGGCTGTGGTGCCCGTAGAGGTGGGAATGCCAAGCCTGCGGATTGAATGCTTCGACCCAGCCACCAACGAACAAAGGCTCCGGGAAAGTCTGGACCTGTTCTCGGAAGTTCAAGACGCTGCACGACTACGAACTGCGGCCTATCAGCAGCGAGTCGCACGGTACTACAACAAACCGGTAAAGGCACGCCCACTGGAAGTTGGAGATTTGGTCCTCCGGAGCGTAGAGGCGGCGAGAAAGATCACAAACAGGAACAAACTCTCCCCAGGGTGGGAGGGACTGCTCCTCGTCTCCGCAATCCTCCGGAGCGGAGCGTACAAGCTACGCGTCCAGAACGGCAAACTGGTCCCGCGGACCTAGAACGCCGCCAACTTAAGGATGTACTATCAGTGATGCTACATCGACTCAGGTAAGTCGCACGCGCATGCATCATGATGAATGCTTGGACATGAGCTTTATCTTTTGATTAGCATGATCACTCTTTCTATCATTCTGCATATTCATTCGTGTAAATTTATGACATGCATTGCATTCTTAAATCATACGACCTAGACTGCCCCTAAGTCGGGAGGACAAGCGTCCGTCTGTAAAACCAATCCTTGGCCAAGTGCCAGACGGTCCGAAGTCGACCGTCCCAGGACTCCGTCCCTATGTAAGGTGGCCTGGGGACGGCTTTACGCATTATTGGCTCCGAGCCAATGGGCCCGAGAGGCCACTCAGAGACTAAGCCCCGTGCTAGACAGCCCGGAGGCAGCCAGCCATAGGCTGGGACAAAGGACCCAGGCGGTCCATCCAACAGGCTTTGCGCCGACGACCCAAGCGGTCAAAGCATCAGGCCTGGGGGCTTCCCGAGTCCCCACTCTACGGCCAACAAAACCTCAGGGGGCAAGAAAATCGCAGGCGTGCGGCGACCTTCTTGAACAGAAGAGAGCACCCTCAGTCTACAATGGTCGTGGGCTAGGACCTCAACTTGGTGATTATAACGCTTTGAGCAGGGGCGACACACCTCCCGCAATCATACGCGATCGAGTCCTTGACCCAGGAGTCCGGTTACCATGGCCTGGCAGCCACGCTGACCCTCGTTGTGGCTCCAGGGGCTTGGCGACGACATCTGCTTCACCAGATCGAGCCCCCAAAATGTGTGAGCTATGATGACATCCTCTTACGAAGGACGAGCACCACACAAGAAGGCGCCTGGATAGGGCTTTAACAACAGTGGCTCCAAAGAGCCTAACGTTCAAGCATGAGAAATGGTCCAACAGACTACAACAGACGGAGATAAGCAAGCAACATCCCACGATGGAAAAAGCACAAGTACGAAGAAGAAAAAGACGCTTTTCATTCATATATGAGAAACAAATATGTTACAAAAACAAAAGACTGTCCAACAACCAATACAAGCAGAGACTAATCAGGCATACTTGATGGACCCTCCTCCTCAGGGAAATTCTTCAAGCGAGATCGGAGAATGTGCGAGATCGCCTGGGGGACCCTCTCCATGGGGTTCCGCTCCTTCGCTTGCTGGAGGAGGGCTGACTGGAAGGTTGGCTGCCGCAGGAACGCTCGGCGGCTCTTGCCACGAGGACGTCCCGGCTTCCCCTTCGTCAGCCTGAATCGGATCAGCGGCGAGCGCAGCACCGTCCTCCGTAGATGTGACCAAACCTTCAGGGAGCCTGTATTCCGAAATGGGCTCCACAAAGATCGCTGACAACTCCACAGGCCCCCTGGCCTCCGGTACCAGCTCTGGCGCAGCGGCAAATGGCCCCTCCGGGCCCTCAAGAATGACGACATCATCTGTCGCCTCTGCAGTAGAGCAAGCGGGTGGATTACCAGTGGGTAGAGACTCCACCTCACAGACCTCGCGAGCGGCTAGCCCCGCGACCGAAGTCAACGACGGTTCGACGGTTTCCCCCTGGCGACCCGCACTTGTAGATCTCTTCGAAGCCGGACTTCCCACCACAATGGAAGGGCCGGCAATTCTTCTTCTGGAAGTCCTCAAAGAAGTCCCCTCGGCTTCCCTTAGCCTATTAAGGGCGACCTCATCCTCATCGTCGCCCGACGATGACTCCAGCAACGAGCAGCTTTCCTCCTCGGTCCCCCCGGACGGTGGAGGAGCGGCTGTATCTCTAGGACCTTCCATACCTGGTCCAGCCATCGCCCAGCCCGAAGGAGATCCCCATTTGTAGGCCTCAAACGTGATGGAGGTAAGGAAGTAACCCTGAATCGAGAACTTTGCCTCTTCGGACTTGATAGTAGATATCAGCTTCTTTGACTCCGCGGGGTCCTCAGGAGTTGGCTTCTCCTGAAAATACTCTGAAATCGGGCCCCATACCCTCGGGAGCTCAGAGTCAGGGGGCTCCTGCAAAAAGATGAAGCGCTCCTTTCAGCCCTTCACGGAGTCAAGGTAGGTGCCGCGAAAGTGAAACCCCGCCTTGGGGGACATCGACACCCAATCCTCCGACTCCGTGAACCGGAAGATTATCCTTGCTGCCTTGGCATCAAAAGAGCTGCCGTGAAGGATGGCAAAAATGCACAAGGATACCAGATAGCGCAAGGCGTTGGGGTGCAGCCTTGCCATCAGAACTCCCAGCGCGTCTACCACCGCATACAGTGTGCAGTGCGTCGGATAACGTAGCCCTCCCCTCAGATGGTGTCGTACATCGTAATGAAGCCCGCTGGGGGGGCGCTGGCTCTATCGAGTGTGCCAGGAGCACGGTAACTCCAATCGCTGGGAAGGCCATAGTCGACCATGAGAGAAGCAATGTTTCCAGCAGTCAAGACGGACTTGGTGTTGTGAACACCATGGCGCGCGGCTCTGGGAGCCTGGGAAGAAGAAGAGCTTTCTCTCTTTATCACCATTTCTCTCTCAGAAGATGCAAGTACGATTGCAAGGAAAGTTTTCAGCGGAAGAAAGGAAGTGAATCCCGATTGGTTTAAATAGGCAATGGAAGGCCAGGAGGCGGGAAACCAAAACGGCACCGCCATGGGCGATCAGGACGTGTGTTGACTTCACAGCACGTCGCAAGATCCGAAATCATCCGTAATCATGGCCAATCGCCAGACTCACAGGCGCGTCCCTTCAGCCGACTGGCGAGGATCCACGCTGGCACCGGCGACATTAAATGAAGGCTCACGATAGTAGAACCCATGAAGAAGCGCACAGTAGCACAAAACCGAAAAACCAATCAAAAAGCAGGAAATACGGAAGGCAAAGCGGTGCGACAAAATAACGACTTCCATTATATCGATAAATCCTGTTACAACGGTTACAAAAAAAAAGAAAAAAGAAAAAAGAAGAGCACGACGATGACAAAGACGGCTAATGGTCCCAGTGGCCATTGGAGGAGCTTTGGACGTGATAGTCCACCAATTGATCTCGAGTTCTGGCGAGCGAGTTGCGAGTTCACCCACAGGTTCACGAGGCCCCTCTAGCCAAAGAAGCCTCAAGGTCCTCCCTCCGAAGCCCGCAACTCGGTGACTTCAGCCTCGTGTCGTTTCTTGAGTCGCTCGATCTCTTCTTCAAGCGCCAATGCACGGGCCTACGCATCCACATCGGCGTCAATAAGGTGAGTGATCCTGGCCTCCGCCCACAGCCTAGCGACCTCAGCCTCATGTCGCCGCTTGAGTTGCTCGGCCTCTCCTTCAAGGGCCAATATGCGGGCCTGCGCCCCCACATTGGCACCAACCAGACGTGTGGCCCTGGCCTCCGACTCAGCCCAGGCACTCTCCAAATGTGCGACGCGGGCCCTCAACCACTCCACCTCAGCCACAGCCACCCCCCGTTACGGCTGGACCCTCTCGAAACCCGGAGGCGCTCCCTGACTCTGAGAAGGACCAGCAACCATGGCATTAGAGCGAGCCCCCCAAGGTGTCGGCTCCTGAAGACACGAGAGCGTCTTTAACTCCTGAAGACCTCGTGTCAAATTGGTTGGGCCAGCAACAATCACCATTAGTGATGATGTCCTTAACTCTTGCATCCAGGGGCAAGCCAGTAACACATCTGATTCTCTCACTAGTCCAGTCACAGAGAGGGCCCAGAGGGTGCCAATGATCAAGCTAGAGGAAAGTGTCCGCCCCATCACCAATACGAAATTGGATTATGGGACGAAGAGCAGGTCGGAGCTTCATAAGTTTTTTCCAGCTCCAAGGGGCTGAATCTGGAATTTTTATGGTCCAAATACAGCGATCTTTGAGTCTGTGAATGTAACACCAAGAGACCCAAATGGAGGCAGGATCTTTGGTGATGATCCTCCAAAAGTGACGGCAAAGAAGGGCTTAATTGGATGCAACCAGATTTTTAAAACCCAATCCCCCTTCATCTTTGGGGGAGCAGACATCCTTCCAGGCAACTTTAGCAGAGAATTTACCATCAAGGGAGCCATGCCACAGGAAGGAGCAGAGGGCTTTATTGATACTGTTCAGGAAAGATTTGGAAAGAATGAACATGGAAGCCCAATAATTGTGGATAGTGGAGAGGATGGAAGAAATAAGCTGAAGCCTACCAGCAAAGGAGAGCCAGCGGTTCTTCCAAGAAGAGATTCTGAGTTGAATACGGTCGAGGAGAGGCTTGCAGTCGGAGCAGGTGAGCTTCGTGGTGATAAGGGGGACTCCGAGATACCTGACGGGGAGGGAGCCCCGCTTAAATCCGAGAATGTCAATGATGCAATGAAGGGCATCCTCATTAATAGCGCTGCAAAAGACCTCACTCTTATTCGGGTTGGGGGTAAAGGCGGATGGACAACCGAAGATGTTGAGACACTCTACGAATGGCCTCGGATGGAGTTACGGTCCGCTTTGGAGAAAAGAAGGAGGTCGTCCGCAGCCAAGCATCACAATACGGGAGCGATCGCATTTCCAATAGTACTTAAAGTCAGGATTAGCCCTAGTCATTCTAGTCAGGATGCCATTCAGGACTTCCATCCCAAGGACGAAAAGATAGGGAGAGAGGGGGTCACCCTATCTAAGTCCTTTGGCCCCTCGAAAGAAGCCCACCGGCAAGCCATTGAGATTAATGGAGAAAGAGGTGGTGGTGATGCATTGTTTGATCCAATTAACCATAATGGGGGGGGGGAATTCATCAACTCAAGGATGGCAAGAATGAAGTCCCAGTGGATAGAATCGAAGGCCTTCATCAGTCAACTTTAATAGCACATCGAGGGGCCCCCTTGTTGAGGTGGTATTTGTGGAGAAGATCCTGAGCCAGCAAGATGTTGTCTCCAATACTTCTCCCCGAGATGAATGCGATTTGACAATTGCCAACAAGGTAAGGAAGCGTAGGTTGGAGGCGGGCGGCGATGATCTTAGAGATGATCTTATAAATGACATTGCAGCACGCGATGGGGCGGTAGTCGGAAACCTTGGTGGGAGATTTGATCTTTGGGATGAGGCAAAGCAGGGTTGAATTGATTTGCTTTAAGATTCTCCCATGATGGAAGAAGTCTTGAACGGCAATAGTAATGTCCGCACCAATGATGTTCCAGGCAGCTTTGAAGAATTTGGCCGGAATCTTCCGTCTGCGGTTGCCCGCGTCCTCCTTCGACGCTCCTCCTGGTCGGCGGCGCCGGCCGGGCCTTGGCCGGGTCTCTCGGTGCTCTGCCCGGCCGCTTGCCACCTTCCGACCCTAGGCGTCTTCCTTCCGGACCTCTGCTCTCGGATTCGCAAGGGTCCTCTGGGATTTCGTCTTCGGTGAAGCCCTCGATTTTCGCTGATTCAGCCAAGCCCTCTGTGGTCCTTTGTGGTCCTCTGTGGCTTCCCTGACGAAGAACCCAAGATTCGCTCGGGGTTCCTGCAGATGCCAAGTTCGCGTCTGTTGTGTCTTTCTCCGTTTGGGTTTCCACTTCTGTCTGAGACTCTACTCAGGCTTTGGTTTCTCCTTTCCTTCGTCCCTCGATTGATTGGGGCTTCTCGCATCTGGACTTGCCTTGGCTCCTTCGCTATGGTTGTTGTGACCGAGTGCCCTGTCTCAGGGTTCATTAAATTTGCTTCGGCTTTGGTGCTTCTGGTCTATGCTGCGTCCATTGAATTTGGGAGCAGATGACCGAAGCTTATGTGCTCATTGCTGGGTTTTTTTTGACGCCGACGAACCCCGAGCCTGGTCCTCGGGAGCCTCTCGCTTGGTCGTTCCTTTGTAAGTTGGGTTGGGGGAGCCTGGTTTACTTTTGGCTGGAACTAAAGGTATGGAGTGTTGCAAGAACCGGGAGCGGCTTGTTTGGACGCTGAAATTCTGGTATGAGATTTTGAGTAGGCGGGTTTCTTTGCATTGCTCGAGTCTGCATTGCTTGCTCGGATGATTGGGCAGCTATCTTTGATATGGCCAGATTGAGTCGCCTGGCCGGGCTCTTCTTCTGCTGTTATTTTTGGGTCTTGAAGGAATTTTTTTCCTTATTTTTGGCTCATCGGGGAAGAAATTGGTGCAGCCGAATATCCTCCGGTGTTGCTCTATTTTTCTCCTTTGTGTGTCCCATTTGATGATTGGGTTGGGGAGCCCGTGTGCTTATGGATTGGGTCCCTCGGCTGTGAGTGAGTTCTTGATCGAGGTGTTATTTGGTTGTTAAATTTTTCTTCTTGTTGAGGTGAGATTGCTCTTGGCTGGAAACTACAAAGCAAGTTTGTTCTTGATGTTGTTTTGCTGTTCGTTAGTCTTCTTCTTTGGTTTTTGGCAAGTCGTGAGTATGGCCTTGGATATATTGCTATCTAGTTGGCATGGGGTTGAAGTTAGAGTTGGATCTCGGTGCTTGAATGCTGTGCCTGATTTGCGATCTTCCACTTTGTGGTAATGGAATGGCCAATGTTAGGCCGTGAGTCCGAAAGGCGCTTGGCCATGGGCCGCTTTCCTGTAGGCGATTCGCAAATGTGGGTTTTGGTGGGTTTCCTCTGTTCTAAGAGTTACATTTCTGTGGAATTGAAAACACTTCCATGTTGCGGCGGAGTCTTGGCTTTGCTTTGTTTGGGGTTTTTTTGTGCCTTGTGGCTATTTTGTATTCTTCTTTGTTGGGCATTGATACTGTAAAATGCTGAAATGCCGAATCTGGGCTGTCCGACTTTCCTTAAATGGATGGTGGGCCGTTGTTACGGCAAAGCTGTGTATGTTGAGTGCTGTTGGTTGCGAGATGGTGCTGACAACATCATGCTCTCCTACTTTGATGGTTTCTTGTAGATCGTGGGTTCCATGGATGTTCGAAAGGCTGCGTCTGTGCTAATGGTCGAGGGTTTCATCCCGGTTTATGCTGATGTCTTCGAGGTTGGAGGATGTGCTCCCGCTAGATGCAGTTTTGCAAGTTCTTTGGCATCATTTTGCTGCCAATTTTGTGAGGATGTGGCTGGTGATTTGCTGGCCCAGCTTTGATGATGGGTGAAATGTTGTTGGGGCAGCATTTGACGTTCCTAGTGCTGATTCTGACTATCTTACGCCTTCTCATACTTGGGGGCATTTTGGTATGGGGCTGCTGCTGTTGTGGTTCCTGCTTTTTTGTATAATGACTTTGTTCATTTTCTATTTTCTGTTAAAGCACTCCTCTTAGGGATATTCCGATGTATTCTATGATGTACGGTCGCTCGGGGTATGCCCTAGCGTTTTATGTTCTAACTCCAAGTCAAAAAACTTAGAGTTATAACATAGTGTTTTGTAAATTTTTTTCTCCCGTTAATCCAAAATACACACTTACTTACCAAAAAAAAAAAAAGAATAATTTGGCCGAAAAGCCATCCGGGCCAGGGGCCTTATTGTCATCAATTGAGAACAAAGCCTGGCGGACTTCGTCCAAGGAGATTGGGCGACAGAGATCCGGCCGGAGGGCATGAGGCACGAGTTATGGATAAAGGGGCGAAGACTTTCTTTATAGAAGGCGCCATTCTCCCCGCCTGTTCCTAGAGACAGGGAAAAGTGGTTGATGAGAAGGTTTTGAACTTCCTCCAATTGGAGGTAGGAGATCCGTCCTCTTTGGTCGAGTGAGAGGATCTGCAAATGTTGCTTGCTCTCAATGGATCGAAAGAAGAAACGGGTTCATTGGTCCCCTTCCTTGATCCATCTAATCTTCGCCTTTGTCAAGGAATTCGCACTCCGTCCTTAAGGCACGGCGGTAGTCGCCTTTCAGTCTATCTTCATCAAGAGCCACAAGGCGGTCGCCAACGGAGGACCGTTCCTGCAAAGTCCTCAAGTTGCGATCTAGCTCGAGCAACTTCTTCAAAACATTACCCATGTTCCTGTTTAACTCTTTCAAACAAGTCCTTGAGAAGACGGAGCTTAGAGACAATTTGGAACATAGGAACTCTCTGGATACAACGACTCCAAAGAAGCATGACAAGTGGGAAGGAATTGTGGGTGGGACGCAAGGAAATTATTGAACCGAAACAACCAGCCCGGTGGTGTCCATATGGATGGGTTGAGGATGCATGGGGAGTGATCCGAGAGCCTAGCGGGGAAAGATGCTAAGGAAGGAAGCTCAGAGAGCCAAGGACCATTAACTACCACTCTGTCAAGTTTGTGGAAGATACGAGAACCGGGGTCTCTGCCATCATTCCAAGTGAAGAAGGTTCCGCTGAAGTTAAGGTCTTGGAGCTCACAGTCAGTGAGGCATCTGTCAAGGGCGTTGGCACTGGATTCATGCCAGCTACCCCCAAGGTTCTCAGAAGGAGCTCTAATAGCATTGAAGTCACCCAGAGCAGCCCAGGGTTTGTTGGAAATAAGATGGTGGATCGCACGAAACTCATTCCAAAGGGATCTCCTGTCTATTTCCAGGTTAGATGCGTAAATGAAAGAGATAAAGTAGGAGTGATTGGTGATTTTATTAAGAATTTTACAGTGGATGATTTGCGTAGTTTTGATCAAAATACACAAATCAACAACTAAGCTATCCCACCCAACCCAAATTTGACCCAAGGGGGACGCAGAGTAATTCCACGCCCAATTCCAGGAAGGCATCAGGAGGTTGGAGATATGGGGTGCCTTATTCTCTCTAACCCTTGTTTCCACAAGGCCAACAATAGCACATTTATTGGACCTGATGAATTGCTTTACATCATAAATTTTGGGGGCTCCATTAAGCCAACGGACATTCCAACAAGCAACACTAACCATGAGAGATGGGAGGGGGGATTTTCTTCTTAGCCCCCTTAGTTTGTTTTGGAGTAGGATTCGGCAAGAAAGGCCCGACGTCTTTAGACTCTAAGGATTGAACAGATTCAATCGGTACACATCTGGCCGAGCGGGAACTTCTAGAGTGGGAAGGGATGGAGGGGGGGGCCAAAGGGGAACTTATCTAGCTGAACCTCATTATGTAGGAGGGGTACTCCAGAAGTCAAGTTCTGGGAGATACAACTGCAGTCCACAACTAGGGGAGTTTCACTAGGGGGGACTAGAACACCGCCAGTTAAGGTGGAAACTGGGACAGGCTCCATAGGATAAGTTGACTCAGAAATCCCAGCTCCAGTAGAAGGGGAGAGCAGTGGTGTCGCCTTCCGGGCTTGTCGAGCCGCAAAGGAGTTGGAGCCGTGGCGGCGTTGACAATTGACCCGGAAGTCTCGGGTTGCTAATTGAGAGCTTAAGGCTGTCCCCTTCCAGGTTATTGGTTTCAGAAGGTTCGTTACAGGCTGGAAGGCCAATTCCCATCAACCAGGATTGGATCGTTGTGAGTCAATGAGATGAAATTAGCCGTTGAGGGGTTTGGAGTCGGCATGGGACCAGATGTTCGACCCAGGTTCACAGAATTACTAGTGGAACTCAAGGGATCTTTAACCCCGGAGCCCTTGACAGCTTTTGCAGGGGGAGGAAGGCGCCCAGAAGGATTAGCTTTGTGGGGCGACTTGCTTTGGGTCTTAGAGATCTTAGAGTCCTACTCGGGACATTTTGGCCAGTGTTTCACGGTATTCCACCTCCACATCAACCCCCAATGAGGCATCGGAGCGGCTCCGCGAAGAAACTCTAATTCTCTCGGGAAAATCGGATGAAGATGAGGCTTCAACGCAGATATGCGCGACTTTGCCGGTCTCTTTGGCATTAGCGGTGGTCCAAGTGAATCGGTTTCGATTTACGGCGATCCAACTAAGCCCCGGAGGGGTCCAAAAGTGAACCGAACCCTTTTAGGTGAATCCATAAAGGGAAGGTTTTATGGGTCTCTTTGGGAAAGGACCATTCGAGTCCATTGTTTTAAAAGAGAGGGCGGCCAGCAAAAGTCCAAGGACCATGCTTATGGCATTCTTGCATCTCGAATGACATTTGCAAACCGAAGAGAAAGAAATCGTTTTCCATCTCTCGCGACTTGGGAAATCCCAAACTTAGCCTGATTTTCCGGGCAATGTGGTTAACTACGAAGAAATTAAGGGGGCCTCATAGAAGTAGCCCACAAGGGAGAAATTCCATCAAGGCGTCACCCGTTGAATTACTTCAAATAGGGGAAAAAGCTCGAGAACGGAGCCTTGAGGGAGGGAGGAGGGAAATATTTAAGGAGATTACCCGAAGTCGAAGGAATTCTTGGACACAATGGAAGCCCACGAAGGCGAGGCAGGGGCCTCTGAGAACCCGCAACCACGTAAGACGGAGGCATAGACGGCATCAGCAAAGAGCAGAGATGGGAGCCAGAGAAGGGACAGAGGAAACCCTAGCAGAAGGAGGGAGGGAGCGAGAAGGTGAAGAAGGAGGGGGAGGCGAGGAAGGGATAGAGTAAGAGGAAGGAGAAGTAGAAGGAGACGGAAGGAGAGGGGGGAAAGCTCCAGAAGGAGAGGTGGGTAACGAGTGGGGAGCCGGTGCCATGGGCACCGAAAGGAAGAGAGAACGGAGCAGGGCAGAGCAACGGGGATGTAGAGACGGGGATGCAGAGAGAACTTAGGGGTTGCCCTAAGTTCTATGCTTCTTATCCAAGTTGGCAATACACTTGGAAAGAATCATATTTCATTGTACATTTTATTTTAATTTTAATGCAATTAATTACTTACCAAAAAAAAGACCTTCTCCTGTTCTCTCATGCCGATGTATACTCGGTTCGGATTCTTAAGGATTGCCTTGAGGAATTCCATTGGCTCTCTGGTCTCTCGGCAAATGTAAATAAGAGCGAGGTTTTTATTTGCTCCAAAGACTCTTCCCTTATTCAGAATGTTGCTGACATTTTGGGGTTTAAAGTTGGCACTCTCCCCATCGATGCACTGGAGTCCTCCGATCACTACTGTGCTTTTGATTCGAGATTGCAATGCCCTCACTGATAAAATTACTCGCCGCATCAAATCTTGGAAGAACAGGTGGCTCTCCTTCGGGGGCCGTCTGCAACTGGCTGCCTCTATCCTTGCATCCGTCCACCTCTACTGGGCATCAATATTCATCTTGCCCAAATCGATTCTTAATCAGATCGACTGCATTTTGAGGCGTTTCCTTTGGAACGGCTTTACTGACGGAAAGACTAGTGCAAAAGTGGCCTGGGCTGATATTTGCTTCCCGAAAAGTGAAGGTGGGTTGGGGCTCAAGAACTTGCAGGCCCAAAATAAAGCCCTCATATGTAAACTATTATGGCGTATCATGTCTAAGGATCCTGATTCGGCATGGTCCTCGTGGATCCATCAGACTAGAATCAAGGACCGTTGTATTTGGACTCTCAAAGTCCCTGATTCAGCACCTTGGAGCTGGAGAAAGATCATGAAACTCCGCTCCTTCATGTGCTCTCATTCGTTTAAGATCATTGGCGATGGCACTGATACTTTTATCTGGCATAACCCGTGGCACCCTATGGGTTCGCTTTGCAAGGTTAGCACAGATCGTATTCGTATGGTTACCGGTTTATCCTGGGATGCTAAGGTTTCTCGGATAATCGAGCTGACCATTGGGGCTGGCCAAACCCTTATGATCACGAGGTTTCTTGTCTCGCCTAAAAACATGCCCCATTATCTTCCCAACATCGAGAAAAAGATTCTTGAGATGGGACGGAAGCCCAAATGGTATCTTCGACTAAGTCTCGCCTATCTCTCCTTCTTCACCTCCCAAGCCGAAATCGTCTTTGGACCAGCTTAGTCTGGGGTTCCTCCCATATTCCCGCCCACGCTTTCACTCTTTGGTTGGCTATTAAAGGCCGGCTTGATACCAACGATCGTGTTCACGGTGTTGAAAACCTATCCCTCACCTGCTCTCTCTGTAACTTGGATGATGAAAGTCATGACTATCTGTTTTTCTCCTACCCCTTCTCCAATTCTGTATGGTCAACTATCCAAAGGATTGCCGGTATCCATTGGCCTTATCCTGATTGGTCCCAAAACATTATCTGGGCTGCACATATTTAGAAAGGCAAGAATCTTTCTGCCCTTTCCAAACGTCTTTATCTTGCAGCCACTGTCTGTTTTATTTGGAGAGAACGTAATAATCGGACCTTCGAGAAATATCCCCCACAGGATATTGCCCAGTTGTGCTATCAGATATCAAATGTTGTTCGGGACAAAATGACGGCATCCATGCCCATTGGCGGTCGTCCTAATTGCACGCTGGTTAGGCGCTGAAATTTATAAAAAAAAATAGTGAGAGAAGAAAAAAAAAAGATATTTACATATATATATTTTATATATATATATATATATATATTTTTATATTTATATATTTTTTTCATTTTTTAAATAATTTGGTGGGGGTTCATTCGATTGAATAATTGGGGGTCTTTTCCTTTCTTTTTCCTTTCTTATTTACTTCTTCTTTTATTCCTCTTGTTTCTTCTTTTCTTGCAAAAAAACCCGTCTCTTTAATGGTTTGCGCGGGCGTCGCCCGACCTACTGGCTGCTCTTCGGAAATTAAAATTGAGAGCCATCGGTGACCTCCTCATCGTAGTCCCCATTGTCTATATGATGCTGAATTGTTGTTGTGAGGCGGTTTGCCTTTAGTTGAGAATGTGCTCTTATGGAGTTGGATGCTATACGGGGGCTATGTCAGATTCAGCTTCTTCAGTAGATGCCATATGAAGACTCGGTGTATAATGCATATATATGCTATCTCGATATGATGACCCTGATGTAGTATTAGGTAGCTGTTTCTTTTGTTTGTTTCATGATGGCTCGGGACGTACATAAAGAGCTTAGCCGGATTACGGCTTGTTGGTGTGATTTGGTGGTGTGTTTGTTTCTCGCCGACGCCATCGCTGCTTTTGTTGCCAAATGCTCCAACACGCTGGGTGTTATTGGTTTTGTCCACATGCCGATGATTTGGGGAGGGTGGGTTCTGGACTGGGTGGCTTTTGTAGTAGCTGGTTGATGAAAACAAACACAATTGATGGTGAACGTTGCTCTTGCCGGGTTGTGTTGTTCTCGAGTTGCTTCGAACTTCATAGGTTGTTGTTGGCCTTCTCGATCCGATAGGTGTATATGCTCCCGATTGTTTTGCGTGGTTGACTTGGTTATTCAAATCTTTCTTCCGTGAGAGTTTGGCAAAAAGCTACGGGCCTGGTTTGATGGTCTAGTTCTGGGAGTGGGAGCGCTGGAAATCTGTTGCTAGTCGAGCTGACCTCTCTTTGGAGATTTGCAATAGCTGGCCTTGGTATTTACCTTGGTGGACTCCCGATGCTGGTTCCCTTTGTTCTAAGTCTTTTTGTGGCTCTTTGGATTTTTGGCCGATGGCTTATTCGGTTCATTCTTGAATGTTGTGTTGCATCGATTATGGTGCATCCGCTTGATCACAAGTGTCCTCACGAGTGGTCATCTTGTACTTCTCACGATGATTTCTCCTTATGAGGAGAACTGTCTTCTTTGGCCTTACTTCTGCCGGTTTTTTCTGCGGTTGCTATCTTTGTGAGCCTATAGTTTGTTTTGAAGTTGAGGTCATTTGGGTTGTCAATTGTGGTGAATGCTGTCCTGCTGGTATATGATTGTTTGACCGCTTGGCAGCGGGGCGAGAATTATGCTGCATCGTGTGATAGTGAAGTGCATGTGGGTACCTGGTTTCAGATTCGAGGTAGTCCCGCATGAGGCAGAGCTTCTTTATGGGTGCTCCTTTTCTGCCTTGTTAACAATGCTTGTTTATTTTTATCCCATTTGTGAGAACTTTTGGTATGCCTTCTTTGCTTGGGCTGAGGTGGCTGTTCATGTGTAAAGTGCAGGTTGGCGATTTGCTTCCCCTCACAAGCGTTTATCTCTTGCTGGATCATAACACCGGCTTTTTCAACTTGCGGTCGCTACAGCCTTTGGTGTTAGTACTTTGGGCTCACTCGGCCGAGAGAGCGATGAGCTCGTGGATTTTGTTGACCGAGGTCTGCCGATTGGGCTGGAGGCTTGGAAGGGCTTTGGAAACCAGTTTGACTTGCCTACTTGGAATGTCATCTGCGTTTTTGGTCTTGCGCCTCAATTGCCGATTTCACTGGCGGTTTGGCTTTTACCGTGTTCAATTTTTTGTTTTGGATTTTGCTCGTGGATTTTGTTTTGCATTGGAGCTCGTGGATTATGCCGATTGAGGCTGCAGATCGACCGAGGCCGGAAGGGCTTTGAATCCGGTTTGGCTTGCCGACTTGGAATATCATCTGCCGTTTTTGGTCTTGCGCCTCTATTGCCGATTTCAACTTCTGGCCGGTTTGGCTTTACTGTGTTCAATTGCCGATTTCATCTGCCAATGTCAAATTTGGCCGGTTTGACTTTTCTGTAGCTGAGTATAATTGCCGTTTTCCATACGGTCCTCAATTGCCAACTTGTGGCCGATTTCATTTGCCAATATCAATGCCGGTTTGATGTTGTAACTCATATGCCGAGTTGGACTCGATATTGCCGGTTTGGACTTGGCGTCAAGTGGCGTGTGTGTATGCTCACGATGTGGGTGCGATGCCGGATTGGTCGCTTCTTGATGCTGTGTTTGTGAAGAATGACAAAGATTCTCCGATCGTCTCTGTTCTTGTGTAACATTTATCAGATTTCTTTTTTGTCGTTTTTGATGAATGTTGTCCTCCTGGAGTTTTTTTTGTGCTTTTTTTTGTACAAGTTGCTCGGGGTATGCCCTAGCATTTTATGTTTTATTTCCAAGTCAAATTACTTGGAGATAACACATAATTTTTGTAACTTATTTTTCTCCCTTTAATCCAAAATACTTGCTTACCAAAAAAAAAGTTTTGTAGAACGTTGGCCTCATCGAGGTTTGTTATATATCTTTGGTTGTACTAGTTGCTCGGGGTATGCCCCAGCGGGTTATGTTTTTATTCCTAAGTCAAAATACTTGGAGATAAAACATCGATTTTGTAATTTTTTCTCCCATTAATCCAAAATACTTGCTTACCAAAAAAAAAAAAAAGCTGCTGTAGATGATTTGTTCCCAATCTTCTCTTTGCTGTCGGCTGCTGTTGGCATTTGGTTTTCCATGTTTGGGGCCATTGTGCTATGATCTTTTTTTTGCTTTCTTTGAAGAAGGGGTCTGTGGAAATCACAGAGTGGTTGGCGGCCATTTTGCTTCTACATGCCGAGTGTCCGACATATGCCGATGGTGGATAAGTCGCTAAAGAAGGTTCATTTTGCCGGGTTCGCACATATGTCAAGGATGGCTGACGCCTTCCCGGGATGCAGCTGCTGGTCCCGGGAATAGAACCTTGCTTCGTGAATAGCTAATGTCTGTGATGTGTGTGGTCTTGGTTTTGTCTGATTCCTAGTAGTTTTTGTTGATTTTGCTGTATTTAGGCTTGTTTTTGCTAGCTGGGCCGGGTTCCGTTCGGTCTATTTTGATGAAACCCACCTAGGTGCGGTTTTTTATTTTTTTTCTTTTAATAGGTTCATGTTTCTGTTCATGGTGATGCTCGGTTTATGCCCTAGCTCTTTGTTCTAATTCTAAGTTGGCAAAACACTTGGAGTTAGAACATTGTTTTTGTATCTTTCATTTCATTTAATTCATTTAACTTACTTACCAAAAAAAAAAAGGTGCTCGGCCGTCACTGGCCGTCTTCAGCGCCGGCATGGCCGGCTCTCAGCTGGCGTCGTCGACCCTCCCCAAGGCTTTCTCTCCTTCTCCGTCCCCCATTCCCTCTCCATCGTCATTGATTTTGTCTGCCGAAGCTTTTCTCTCTCCCTCCTTCCCTCCTCTGAACAGAGACGCCTTGCTCCCGGTCCCAGGGCCCGATGCTGCCTTCCTAGCGCACCTGAAGCCCTCGGAGCTTTGCAACCCTTCCATTTTGCCGTCCCCTTCTCCTCATGGTTCTTGTGAATCGATTCATGAAAGACGTTCCAACGCAGCGCATTTTGGTTGCTCTGTCACCAAGAACGAAAACGATGCGGTCCCTGGTAAGACACCTTCCTCCTCGCAATTTATTTCAGATAAGGCCCATGGAAAGCCACCGTCCTCCTGGGCAAAGATTGTCCTGGTTGACGGCGCTTGTCCATGTCCCCCTCTCAAATTCTTTCCCCTCATTCTTCACCGGGAAAGTTGTCTCTATCTCTCCTCCTGCCGATGTCATCAAACAAAGCCGGGAGGTATGGGGCGCTACACTTGTGGGCTTTTTCTCCAAAAATCCTCTACATTTTTTGGCTGTTAATTCCATTGCCCGAAAAATTTGGGCAAAATTTGAAATTGTACATGTTGCTGCGAAGGAAGATGGCTTCTTCTTCTTCCGATTTGCATCCGAACAACAAATGGCTCTATGTCTATCTAGTGGCCCATGGTATTTTGGCAAGAAGCCCATCTTCCTCAAACGATATTGCTTTTGCTTTTGAGGACTCTAGATCCGAAGTGTTTCTTTCTTTCTTTCTGTGCTTCTTTTGAAAAAAAAGGGGTCAAGTCATTGATTTTGTGAACTCCGGAATCCAGAGTGTTTTTTGTTCGCTGCTTTATCCGGCGCTCACGAGGACTCCGGAATCCGGAGTGTTTATTTGTTCACTTTTTGGTTGGAGTGGCTTTTGTGCCTTTAGCCTCGTTGATTGATTCCGGAGCTGGCTCTCTCTATGGCCGGAGTGGCTTGAGTTCGGGAGAAAAAAAAAAAACTCTATCCTGCTTTCGAGGATTTATTATATTGATTTCCATATGTCAACTTCTATCTGGAGCCCTTAAGGATGGAGTGCTTCCTTTTATCCGTCACTCCTAAAGCCGGATCATCTTTATCCGGTGTTCAAAAATCCAGAGTGTCCACTTTGCGAATATTTTCGGAGTCCCTTTGCTTCACTAACAGGAAGGACGGAGTGGCTTGTGCTCCTTGCTGGCCGGAGTGCTTGATGCTCCTCTTGGACGGAGTGGATCTTCTTGGCTGGAGTGACCACTTTGTGATCATTTTTGGGGTCCCATTGTTTCACCAAAAGGTTGGACGGAGTGGCTTATGTTCCTTTGCTCTCTACATGTGGATATGCTGACGTGGCAGGTTTTGCCTATTGTTGAAGTAGCATCCTCCTGTTTCAGTATTTTTTTTGGAAGTGATCCTCCTGTTTCAGTACTGCTGGCAGTTGTTGTGACGACCCGACTTTTACCACCCAAAAAAAATCGTCGTCAAACAAAACCCGAACCTTAACATTTATTTAATAGGTGGACATAAATTTTTTTTTTTTTTTTTTTTTTTTTCTCAAACACTACTGAGATGCATACTATAATAATTACCATTCATTACTTCCAAAAGTTTAACGGAAACATCTAATGATCCAAAAACAAATGGAATACAAAATACAAAAGTCCCTTGAACTAATAGACGTAACAAAATAAAACTCTTCACTCAGCTCCAAATTAGTTAAACCATAAAGCCTTACTCACTTCATCATCCATGAGTTTATCATCATCTCGAAAAGTAACAAGAGTGAGCTTACTAAGCCCAGCAGGATACTCACATGCAGAAAACAACATTCATATAAGCAAATATACATTCATAAGCATAGTATAATAACATTTGTCATATCATCTTTCTTCAGTTCTTATTCTCTTTATCTTATCAAAAATCATTCCGAATTCATATCATCTTTAGGGACCGGACTGAGCGACAACATCAAGGACGGGTTGTGTGTAACCCCACAACCTAAAGCCAAAACCCCTCATTATACTCCCCGGGCGGAGGTCATGCCTTTAACCCGACATACGGGGCCAAAGTCCTTGTGCCACCAAAAGGTTCCCTCCGTGGCCCAGAGGCATCCTTGAGTGTCACTCCGATATCCTTCATCCATTCTTTAACAGCAAGTTAATGGGAACTCAGTTCATAGTTCATGTTCTTATTGGCCCTTTATCATATTCAAAAATCGAAAAGAGTTCCACTTGCTGCTCACAATTCATATATATAAAGTTCATCTCATCATATCACAAGTCAAAATCAAACCAAATCTCACATTAAAATAATTCCATCATTCTGTTTATAATTTTACTCAAAACGTAAGACCAAGGATATTTCCAATTCTCACATATATCGTAGATATTTACTGTTCAAATACCCGCATGATATTCATTGTTCAATTTGTCAAGTGATATTTGTTCAAATTTCCGAATAGAATTTTTTTTAAATTTCCGCGTGCATTACTTAACCATTTTAGGAAGGCTTTCACCGAAGGATCTTTTCAAAATTCGGAGGCATTGCTGAATTTCAGATCTGAATTCTTTGGAGAGCCACTTCCAAATTTTTGGGCTCAATTGACGGAGAGGTAGTCCTAACTGTCGGAGTATTCAAAAGCCGAAGGCTTTCATGCATACATTTGGGTTTAACAATACAAGACCTTTTCAAAATCGGAGACCTTGAAAATTCCGAGACCTTGAATTTCCGGAGACCTTCGATTAACAAAGTAAATCGAACGGAGGTCTCAATTTCATGAACGAGTTAAATTTTACCGGAGGTCTTGCAACAAGAATTAAAAAAGTAAAACTTCAAAAGTGCATTTTAATTCAAAACGAAATTTCCGGAATGCTTATTAAATTGGAACAGTAAATTTCCGGAGACCTTCTATTAATACGAGAACGCGGCCGGAGGTCTTTACTCAATTCCAACCGTGATGGAATTTTTTTTTTTACGGAGACCCTTATCGAACATTTCCGAGATCTTTTGACTCCATCACCGTAACTTGTTAAAGGTGAAAATGCCGGACGCCTTATTATCACGCAAAGGCTAGAATATTTTTTTTTTTGTGGACGGAACACTAAATTAATTAAGGCCGGAGTGCATTTTCACAAGGGGATGACAGAATACCCATTTCCTTAAAGCCGAGATTAAATTCCACCGTGGACGGAGTGATTATCTCGTTAAATGCCGGAGTGCATTTTCATTTTTGTAAGGACGCCGAATTCATTTATCTTACATTTCAAAATTGACTTTGCTGAATATAGACAAATATATCAAAATCATGCATAATGTAATTTCATTTAAACATGCATTTTAGTGTGAGCAAGAAAAACATACTTATTCGTAACTTCATATAATTTCTTAGCAACATAAATAAAACATGCATTTTTGAAATAGAAGTGAGTCTCTTGCCTGAAATTCTTCACTATTTTTCCTTAGAGTTCAGCCTTCTATTTCTCGGAGAATTTTCTAGTGGTACCCTATTCTTAATCCTAAGACTCTTATTTATAGCCCTAGGTTTTGAAGGCCCTTATTTATTGTTTGTTCCCTATTTCTAAGTCATATAAATTTTTATTATCCTTCCCCAAGTACTTGGATTCTCAATACATTGTGAAATGCAGCCATTAAAAGCTGTATTTTCCCAAAATTTAAATCAACCAATGCTCGGAACAAAGTTCAGGATTTTGGACACCTAATTGCCGAAGGGCACTTTTTGTAAATTTGAAATTCATAAATGCTGGAGTGCTTTTTCGTAACTTCCGCGAAGTGATAGGCATGGTTTGACATTTGGGCTGTTTTTGCTATTTCACCCAAAATCCCAAGCTCACTTACGAAGGCCCAATCCGCCCCGCTTCTCAACCACCGCCCATGATTTCACTACCCGAAATTCCGGAGTCCCAAAATTTCGCCCAAACCGGCCTGCACTACGCTTTATCCAAACGTTTTCTTCCCCTTATTCCGGTCAACGCAAGTTGACCTGATAGGCGGAGGAAATATTATATATACATTTTTTTTTTTTTTTTTTTTTAAAACAAACTTTTGGGTTTACAATCACCCCCTCTTATTAGAATTTCGTCCACGAAATTTTAAATAAAGATACTAACCTTGGGAGAACAAATATGGGTATTTATTCCGAAACTCCTCCTCGCGCTCCCATGTTGCCTCAGTGTGTGAATGATTTTTCCAAAGCACCTTTATTAGAGCGGTAGATTTTGTGCGTAATTTCTGTTCCTTACGATCCAAGATTTTCACTGGTTCTTCTTCATAGGATAAATTCCTATCAACGGTAAGAGGCTCATACTCAATTACATGAGTAGGATCATGTACATACTTTGAAGCATGGACACATGAAACACATTATGTACATCGCCAAGCTCGGAGGTAGTGCTAATCGGTAAGCCACTTCTCCAACCCTTTCCAAGATTGCAAAGGGTCCAATAAAACGAGGCTTCAATTTTCCTTTACCCCAAATCTGAACTTTCCCTTGGCAAAGTGACACTTTTAGGAACACAAAATCACCTTCCTCAAATTTTAATGCCGATCTTCTTCGGTCGGCATAACTCTTTGTCTACTTTGAGCTATCCGAAGATTCTCATGCACTATTTTGATCTTTTCAGCCATCTCCTTCATAATATCAGGGCCCCAAAATTCTGTTATCACCGCGCTCTTCCCGGTGGATCGGTGATCTACATTTTCTCCCATACAAAGCTTCAAAAGGAGCCATGCCAATGCTAGCCCGATAGCTATTATTATAAGCAAATTACGCAAGAGCCAAAGCATCATCCCAAGTCCTTTTCATTTCCATAACCGAGGCCCTCAAACATATCCTCAAGGATCTGGATAGTCCGTCATTTGACCCGACTGTTTGTGGATGAAAAGCAAGTACTAAATTTTAATTCGGCACCCACCCCGATGCGACTTTTCGTAATCGAAACAAAACGAGGATCTCTATCGGATACAATAGAGACAGGTATACCATGAAGTCGACAATCTCGTTTACGACGGGTTGAGCCAATTTATCAAGAGGATAATTTATCCAATTGCCGAAAAGTGGGCTGACTTGGTTAGTCGGTCAACAATCACCCAAATAGCATCATGTTTCTTTGGTGTCATTGGCAAACCAAGTCACAAAAATCCATGGCGATATCCTCCCACTTCGGCCAGTAATGGCATTGGTTGTAATAAACCGGATGGCGTTTTCTTTCAGCCTTTACCTGTTGACATATAAGGCACTTTTCCACGTAACCGATGTCCCTCTTCATATTTCTCCACCAAAAAGTTTTCTTCAGATCTCGATGCATCTTATAAGCTCCAGGGTGGATGTTATAACAGGATCGATGGGCTTCCTTAAGAATTTTCTCCCTTAATTCAAGATTGTCAAGGCACACATAACCGATTTTTAAATCTCAAAGCTCTATCCGTGAAATCGAAAATCACTTCAGATTCTTTATCAAGCTCGCTCATGATCTTTTACAAGAAATGAATCCTTCGCTTGACACTCTTTCACCTCATTACACAATTCTCGTTGAACTTGTAGATGTGCCAAAATCATCCGATTCCCAAGCACATAGCGTTGGACATCATAGTTCATGAAACAATCCAAGATCTCAAATTGCTTAACTTGCATTCTTGCTAACAACCAGCATTTTACTTAATGCATCGGCAACCACGTTGGCCTTTCTCGCTCGGGACGGATTTCGTAATCGTAATCCTTCAGAATTCAATCCAACGCCGCTGTCTCATGTTTAGCTCTTCTCGAGAGAACAAATACTTTAGACTCTTGTGATCGGTAGACCAAGAATCTTTCACCATATAAGTAATGCCTCCGGATTTTCAATGCAAACACCATTTGCGGCCAATTCTAAATCGTGGGTTGGGTAATTCCTTTTCATGGTCCTTCAACAATGTCGCGAACCATAAGCAATTACTCTACCGTGTTGCATTAGAACACAGCCCAATCCACCTTCGAGGCGCCGCAAAGATACCATTAGTCCCCCGTAACCGTTTGGAATGGTCAAATTGGGAGCGAAGTCAATCGCTCTTTAAGCCCGGAAACTCTCTTCACAATCATTGGTCCACACGAACTTGGCATCCTTCTTAGTTAATTGAGTGAGAGGCACGGCGATTCGAGAAAAAGTTCTCCACAAACCGCCTATAGTACCCAGCCGGCCTAAGAAGCTTCGTACTTGAAACAGAGGTTGGGGTCGATTCCACTTTACAACAGCATCCACCTTCATAGGATCTACAGAGATTCCTTCCTGGATATGATGTGTCCAAGGAATCCAACCTCTTCCAACCAAAATTCGCACTTTTTCAATTTAGCGAATAACCGATGCTCCCTAAGAACAAGTGTAGTGCGTAAATGTTCCTCGTGTTCTTCCGAACTCTTTGAGTATACCAGGATATCATCAATAAAATACGACACGAATTTATCCAAGTATGGTTGGAAAATTGATTCATCGATCCATAAAACAGTAGAGCATTAGTCAACCCGAACGGCATTACTACAAATTCGTAGTGCCCATACCAGTTCAAACGCCGTTTTGCTATATCTTCACCGCTGATCCGAGTCGATGATACCCGGATCTAAGATCAATCTTTGAAAATATGTAGGCTCTTGTAACTGATCAAGAAGATCATCAATCCTCGGCAAAGGATATTTGTTCTTGATGGTGATCTGTTTAATTCTCGATAATCCACACATAATCTCATGGTTCCGTCCTTCTTTTTAACAAAAGAACAGAGCTCCCCATGGTGATACACTTGGCCGAATGAAACCCTTATCTAGCAACTCCCGAAGTCAGCTGTTTTCAATTCTTTGAGTTCAGCCGGTGCCATTCGATAAGGTGGTTTCGATATCGGTGCCGAACCTGGTGTTAGCTCCACACCAAATTCTATCTCACGCTGGGGCGGCAAACCAGGTAAGTCATCGGTGAATACATCTCCAAATTCTCGTACCACCGGAATTTCCTTAGTCAGAGATTCCTGACTTTCGGTAGATACACTAGCAAAAGCTAGATAGGCTTGGCATCCATCATTTATCAAATGCCTAGCATGAAGAGCCGAAATAAAACAGAAGCTTTCTTTCGTTGAACACCCCCGAATATGAAAGGGCGTGCTTCGAGAATGGCGAACTCAACTCTTTTTTTTCAAGCAATCAATCTTGGCATGGTATCCTGCCAACTAATTCATCCCCAAGATTGCATCAAAATCACTCATTTCTAATACAACCAAGTCCATGTGCATTAAGCGTTCATTTATCTCTATCCGGACATTGAAGAAAAGCAACATTTAAAATTACTGATGACCAAAGTTGGTGAGTTGACCATTAAAGGGCAACTAAGAACTTTAGAGCGAGTCGTAAGGTGCGTTGAAAATTCATGAGCGATAAATGAGTGTGTAGATCCAGAGTCAAAAAGCACATGACTGGAAATACCACAAATAGAAATTGTACCTTCCACCACTTCCGTAGATGTTTCAGCCTCCTTAGCAGAAATGGCAAACACCTTGGCTGGAACCGAAGATTTAAATCCAGGGTTTGGCTTAGTGAGAGGACAGTCTCTGACCATATGTCCTGTCTGCCCGCAGTTAAAGCAAGCCCCTAGTTTCTTGTAACAAGGCCTTCCACCATGAGATTTTCCGCAATGATCACAAGTATCATTTGTTGAGGATCTAGAATTCTGCTGGGACGATTTTGATCCCATTTTAAAACCGCAGGCCTTGCTCTCTTAGAAGGCCCTCCACCAAGATCGGTTCGTGATTCTTGGGTTAAGAGTCCTTTGCCTGTTCATTGCTCCTCTTTCCAGCTCCTTCTCAAATAATAGCCTTGAAAGCATCTCTCCATACGTTGTTAACGTTAGTGTGGATGATGTTTCGATTTCATCCCTTAAGCCCCGAAAGAATCTTCCGATCCTCCTCTCTTCGTCATCCACCATAAACGGGGCAAAACGAGATAGTCGAGAATTTTGAATCATACCGCCACGGAGCGAGTACCGCCTTAGACGAAAGGAATTCATCCTCCATCTGGCCACGAATATTAGACGGGAAATATTTTTCTAAGAAGGCTGCTTCAAACATTTCCCAACTAATATCACGCTCAGGCATGTTAAAAATTCTCTTCTGCATTTCCCACCAATGGTGAGCTTCACCTGCCAGCTTATGAGTAGCATAAAGCACCATGTCCCCAGCGGGACACTTGATGACAGCAAACACCTTCTTCAGTCGTTGGATCCACACTTCAGCCTTCAATGGATCGGGATTACCCAAAAACTCAGGAATTCGTTCGTTGGTGAATCGATCATACACCGACCTTTCATGAGGGATAGGAACTGGAGCAATCGCCGGAGGTGGTGGTGGGGTTGGTGGAGTTAGAGCTCCTATAACCTCAGCCATTCGATCCAGCAGATTTGCGTAGCGTGCCTCCCTATCAGGAGAGTTATTAACCTGAATGTTTCTTCTTGACATGATTTCAGCGCTGAAAGAACAATGTATTAGTCAAAGATGCTTATCATAAAACACTTTGTCCAAAACATAAGTTAGTGTAACACTATTCCTAATTTCTGTCCTATGTTTCCGTGTTGATTCAATTTGTCCTAAAGCATCTCGTTCTCTACGATACCAACCGTGGGATTACCCGACTTTTACCACCCAAAAAAAATCATCAAACAAAACCCGAACCTTAACATTTATTTAATAGGTGGACATAAATTTTTTTTTTTTTCTCAAACACTACTGAGATGCATACTATAATAATTACCATTCATTACTTCCAAAAGTTTAACGGAAACATCTAATGATCCAAAACAATGGAATACAAAATACAAAAGTCCCTTGAACTAATAGACGTAACAAAATAAAACTCTTCAGCTCACTCCCAAATTAGTTAAACCATAAAGCCTTACTCAGCCTTCATCATCCATGAGTTTATCATCATCGAAAAGTAACAAGAGTGAGCTTACCAAGCCCAGCGGGGATACTCACATGCGTAAAAACAACATTCATATAAGCAAATATACATTCATAAGCATAGTATAATAACAGCTTGTCATATCATCTTTTCTTCAGTTCTTATTCTCTTTATCTTATCAAAATCATTCCGAATTCATATCATCTTTAGGGACCGGATGGAGCGGACAACATCAAGGACGGGTTGTGTGTAACCCCACAACCTAAAGCCAAAACCCCTCATTATACTCCCGGGCGGGAGGTCATGCCTTTAACCCGACATACGGGCCAAAGTCCTTGTGCCACCAAAGGTTTCTCTCCCGTGGCCTGTGAGGCATCCTTGAGTGTCACTCCGATATCCTTCATCCATTCTTTAACGGCAAGTTAATGGGAACTCAGTTCATAGTTCATGTTCTTATTGGGCCCTTTATCATATTAAAAATCGAAAAGAGTTCCACTTGTCATTCACAATTCATATATATAAAGTTCATCTCATCATATCACAAGTCAAAATCAAACCAAATCTCACATTAAAATAATTCTGATCATTCTGTTTATAATTTTACCAAACGTAAGACCGAAGGATATTTCCAATTCTCACATATATCAGAGATATTTACCGTTCAAATACCGCATGATATTCATTTGTTCAATTTGCCAAGTGATATTTGTTCAAATTTCGAATAGAATTTTTGTTTAAATTTCCGGCGTGCATTACTTAAACTGGAAGGCTTTCAGCCGAAGGATCTTTTCAAAATTCGGGAGGCATTGCTGAATTTCAGATCTGAATCACTGGAGAGCCACTTCCAAATTTTTGGGCTCAATTGGCCGGAGAGGTAGTCCTAATCTGTCTGTGAGTATTCAAAAGTCAAGGCTTTCCGTACACATTTGGGTTTAACAATACCGAAGACCTTTTCAAAATCGGAGACCTTCGAAAATTCCGGAGACCTTCGAATTTCCGGAGACCTTCGATTAACGAAAGAAATCGGGCCGAGGTCTCAATTTCAGTGAACGAGTTAAATTTTACCGGAGGTCTTGCAACAAGAACTTAAAGCAGTAAAACTTCAAAGTGCATTTTAATTCAAAGCGAAATTTCCGAATGCTTATTAAATTGGAAACAAATTTCCGGAGACCTTCTATTAATACAAAGAACGGTAATGAGGTCTTTACTCAATTCCGCGACCGTGATGGAATTTTTTTTTGCCGGAGACCCTTATCGAACATTTAGGAGATCTTTTGACTCCATCGTAACTTGTTAAAGGTGAAAATGCCGGAGCGCCTTATTATCACGCAAAGGCTAGAATATTTTTTCGGGCGTGGACGGAACACTAAATTAATTAAGGCCGGAGTGCATTTTCACAATGGACAGAATACCCATTTCCTTAAAGCCGGAGATTAAATTCCACCGTGGACGGAGTGATTATCTCGTTAAATGCCGGAGTGCATTTTCATTTTCTCAGAAGGACGCCAATTCATTTATCTTACATTTTTAAAATTGACTTTGCGTAATATAGACAGAATATATCAAAATCATGCATAAAAATTTCATTTAAACATGCATTTTAGTGTGAGCTTGAAGAAACATACTTATTCGTAACTTCATATAATTTCTTAGCAACATAAATAAAACATGCATTTTTGAAATAGAAGTGAGTCTCTTGCCTGAAATTCTTCACTATTTTTCCTTAGAGTTCAGCCTTCATTTTCTGGAGAATTTTCTAGTGGTACCCTATTCTTAATCCTAAGACTCTTATTTATAGCCCTAGGTTTTGAAAGGCCCTTATTTATTGTTTGTTCCCTATTTCTAAGTCATATAAATTTTATTATCCTTCCCAAGTACTTGATTCTCAATACATTGTATGAAATGCAGCCATTAAAAGCTGTATTTTCCCAAAATTTAAATCGGCAATGCACGGAACAAAGTTCAGGATTTTGGACACCTAATTGCCGAAGGGCACTTTGTAAATTTGAAATTCATAAATGCTGGAGTGCTTTTTCAGAACTTCCCTTGAAGTGATAGGCATGGTTTGACATTTGGGCTGTTTTTGCTATTTCACTCCAAAATCCCAAGCTCACTTACGAAGGCCCAATCCGGCCTCGCTCTCAACCACCGCCCATGATTTCACTCGGAAATTCGGAGTCCCAAAATTCGGCCCAAACTGCCTGCACTACGCTTTATCCAACGTTTTCTTTTTATTCCGGTCAACGCAAGTTGACCGGATAGGCGGAGGAAATATTATATATACATTTTTTTTTTTTTTTTTTTTTAAAACAAACTTTTGGGTCATTCTGATTTGTGGTTTTTAGTCTCAATAGCCGATTCCAATTGTGTAATCTTTTATTTAAGACTCTGTGTTATGTTTTAGGGTATGGTAGTAGAGGCATGACTTCCGTTAGAGAGAGAAGCTCTCCCTTCTCTCTACTTTTCAAATTTCTTTTTGAAATTTGAACTTGTTTTTAGAGGAGCTCCTCCTCTGGCCGGGCGGCGCTGGAGCCGGCCACGGGCAGTCTCTCGCTTGCTCCGCAAAGTTGCCTCCCATTTTCCGTCTCTAGCTCTCTTCCTTTCCACCTCGAGATCTGGTTTCACAGATCCTCTCTGCCCCGGCTAAGGTTGTGAGCTCGGCCCGATACCCCACCATTGTCCGTTAATAATGATTCCTCGAAGCTTTGGCTTCTCTAGAGGTACCTTTCAAATTTCAAACCTGAAATTTGAGGCCTTCGCTTTCTTGTCGCCGCAGCAAGTTTTGCGCCATCAGCTGGATTTCTCCCACCCTCCTTGTGTCCGTAGCTGACGCTCACGCCGCCGCTAGGTTCTTCCTTGGTGTCTCCGATCAAGGGCTGGCTCGTAAGTCAGCCCTTCGACTCGTGAGCGATTCGCCTTGGCCGTGCTTGGGACGGATCTCGCTGGGGTCAAAAGCGAAGGCTTTCCATTTTATTTAGGTTTAACAATACCGAAGACCTTTTGAAAATGGAGACCTTGAGAAATTCGGAGACCTTGAAATTTCCGGAGACCGATTCGGTCTTGATAAATCGGCGGAGGTCTCAATTTCGATGAACGAGTTAAATTTTACGGAGGTCTTGGCATGATAAATTAAAGCAGAAAACTTCAAAAAGTGCATTTTAATTCAAAGCGAAATTTCGAATGCTTATTAAATTGGGCAATTTCAGGAGACCTTCTATTAATCTGATACTTGCGGCCGGAGGTCTTTTACTCAATTCCAGCCACCGTGATGGAATTTTTTTTTGCCGGAGACCCTTATCGAACATTTCCGGAGATCTTTTGAGCTCCATCACCGTAACTTGTTAAAGGTGAAAATGCCGGACAATCTTATTATCACGCAAAGGCTAGAATATTTTTCGGGCCGCGGGACGGAACACTAAAATTAATTAAGGAGGGAGTGCATTTTCACGAGGGACCAGAATACCCATTTCCTTAAGCCGGAGATTAAATTTCCGTGGGCGGAGTGATTATCTCGTTAAATGCGGAGTGCATTTTCATTTTAAAGGACGCCCGAATTCATTTATCTTACATTTGAAAATTGACTTTTGCGAATATAGAAACAGAATATATCAAAATCATAAATATGAATTTCATTTAAACATGCATTTTAGTGAGTGATAAAACATACTTATTCAGAACTTCATATAATTTCTTAGCAACATAAATAAAACATGCATTTTTGAAATAGAAGTGAGTCTCTTGCCTGAAATTCTTCACTATTTTTCCTTAGAGTTCAGCCTTCTATTTGGAGAATTTTCTAGTGGTACCCTATTCTTAATCCTAAGACTCTTATTTATAGCCCTAGGTTTTTGAAGGCCCTTATTTATTGTTTGTTCCTATTTCTAAGTCATATAAATTTTTATTATCCTTCCCCAGTACTTGGATTCTCAATACATTGTGAAATGCAGCCATTAAAAGTCTGTATTTTCCCAAAATTTCGTCAACCAAGTAATGGAACAAAGTTCGGGATTTTGGACACCTAATTGCCGAAGGGCACTTTTGTAAATTTGAAATTCATAAATCTTTGGAGTGCTTTTTTCGTAACTTCAGCGAAGTGATAGGCATAGTTTGACATTTGGGCTGTTTTTGCTATTTCACTCCAAAATCCCAAGCTCACTTACGAAGGCCCAATCCGGCCTGCTCTCAACCACCGCCCATGATTTCACTCCGGAAATTCCGAGTCCCAAAATTCGGCCCAAACCGGCCTGCACTCGCTTTATCCAAGCGTTTTCTTCCCCCTTATTAGGTCAACGCAAGTTGATTGACAAAGCGGAGAGAAATATTATATATACATTTTTTTTTTTTTTTTTTTTTAAAACAAACTTTTGGAGTCGTTACAGTTGTGGTTTTTAGTCTCAATAGCCGATTCCAATTGTGTAATCTTTTATTTAAGACTCTTTGTGTTATGTTTTAGGGTAGTATGGTAGTAGAGGCATGACTTAGTTAGAGAGAGAAGCTCTCCCCTTCTCTCTACTTTTCAAATTTCTTTTTGAAATTTGAACTTGTTTTTAGAGGAGCTCCTCCTCTGGCCGGGCGGCGCTGGAGCCGGCCACGGCCGGTCTCCCGGCTGCTCCGCCAGGTTGCCTCCCATTTTCCGTCTCTAGCTCTCTTCCTTTCCAGACCTCAGATCTGGTTTCGTCGGCATCCTCTGTCGCTTCGGCTAAGGTTGTGAGCTCGGTCCGATACCCCCACCATTGTCCGTTAATAATGATTCCTCAGAAGCTTTGGCTTCTCTCTAGAGTACCTTTCAAATTTCAAACCTGAAATTTGAGGCCTTCGTTTCTTGTCGCCGCCGGCAAGTTTTGCGCTCTTGTCGGTTTTCTCCCACCCTCCTTGTGTCCGTAGTAAGGGCGTCTCACGCTCATTTGTTGTGTTCTTCCTTGGTGTCTCGATTGGGCGGTTGGCTCTTGCAAGTTGGCCCTTTTCTTTGATTTGCAGTAGCGATTCTGCCTTGGCGCTGGTGCTTGGGACGGATACGCCCAGGGTTTTTTGCAGTTCTCACCCATCGGATGCGGTTGTTCAGAGAAGCTTTGGATTTCTCTCCGGGTTTTCAATTTCAATTTTCAATTTTCAAATTTCAAATTTGAAATTTGACTTTCTGAGTTTCGCCTCCATGGATTTGGGCCGGGCTTCCGTGCCCCGGCCGTTGTGGTTGTTGGCTGGTGTCCTCAAGCTCGGATCTGAAAGCTTGGATCTATTTTTGGGTAGATGCCATGCTCGCAGATTTGCGGGTGGCTTGCTCTCCTGCTTGTTTTCTCGATACATTGATGTTGTATGAGGTTGTTGCTCGTGTGCATGTCTGGCCTTGTTATTCGGACATGGGTGTCTATGTTATTGGATGGTTTCTTTGCCGGAGGCCGATTTGGCTTTCTTTGGCGATTTGGGATGGAGACTGATTTGGCTTGGGGGCGATTTGGATTTGATGTGCAAAAGCGATTGTGAACTCCGAGTAAAGTAGGAATCTTTGTCTTGGCATGTCAATTGCCAATCTGGAATTCGGGTTCTTTGATTGGGTACGAGGCGGTTTGGCTTTGAGGCGGTTTGGCTTTGAGGCGATTTGGCATTGGCCGACATGGCAAGTCAAATCTTTGTGTGATCTTGCGATTCAGTTGCCGATTTTGATTTCCGGTAGGTTAACTCTTCTCGTGGCGATTTCAATGCCGTATTCAATTTGCCGATTTCTTTTGCCCGACTTGGCTGATTTCAATGCGATCTTGAGGCGATTTCAATTGCCGATCTCATTGCGAGGTCTCGCGTTGCGACCATTTGCGGAGTTGGATTTGAGGATGCCGATTTGGTATTGGTCGATGTGGCTCTGTGGCGGTTAGTCTCTCGATATGGAGGCCAAATGCCGATTTGGGCTTGAGGCCGGTTTGGCCTTGTTGAAATTTGGACAAGTTGGCTTGAGGTTTGATGGAGTTTGCTTGGTAAAAGTCTTATACATTTTTTGGATCGAAGGAAATCCCTCGGTTCTAGTTCTGCCGCTTACATCAATTCCTTGATAATTCGGCTGTTGGTAGCTAGTTGATGAAACCATTTGAAGATGTCACTTGTCGGAGTCCTGGTGGTGCATGTTTACCTGACATTTTTGTTTTTCTATTGGTTTTATTTGTTATATCAAAGTGCTCGGGGCATGCCCTAGCGATTTTGGTTTATCCCCAAGTCGGAATAACACTTGGAGATAAATCATTACTTGTAAATTTTTTCTCCCATTAATCCAAATCACTTACTTACCAAAAAAAAAAAGTGTCATGTTTTAGGGGAATCCCTCTTTCTATGTTTCTTTTTCCAAGTCGGTAAAATACTTGGTAAAAAACATAAATGCTTGTACAGTTTATTTAAATTTTAATACAATTAATTACTTACCAAAAAAAAATCTGGATCTCACTGTCCAACGTGCCAACCGAGTTTTGGACCCCCTTAGGGCTTAGCTGGATAGCTAGTGGAGTCGGCAGACCCCTTTATCTTGACCCATGCACTGCCTGAATGGATAGATTGCACTTTGCAAGGATCTGTGTTAAAGTGAGTAAATTGGACTCTCTGCCTTCAATAATCAGAATTAATTCTGATGTGAATGATTTGACCAAGGCTACTGCGATTGTGGTTGATTATCAGTAGAAGCCTAAGCGCCTTGGATTTGCCGCCTGCAATCCAAAGAGCACTAGGCCGATATCGATGTTGAACATGTGGTTTCAGAGCAAGAATAAGGTGCACGAGGCCCGATCGTTGCCTGCAAGCTGCATTGCGAGTCCCTCTCGGTGATGATTCCTCCCACCCTCCTGTTTTGATTAGGGATGAGGCTGAGAGGATTGGATTGGATTGAATCCATTCTAAAAATGGAGTGCATGCAAGATTCCCATGTTGAGCTTTGCGTTGATCTTGTGATCGGCGCTCGGTAATCATTTTTGCTGCCTTTGGACTCCAACGAACTATCTCGGGACTCCTCGGTGCCCCTGGGAAGACCGGTTGATCAATTCCACTAAGTCGTCCATTGAAAGGGTGAAGGATCGGGCTCAATTCTTCTAAATCCGAGTCGCGGGCATGTTGCTACAAGATGTGTATATTCGAGGCTCAGCAGTGGATCTCCGGGTGGGACTCATCATCTGCTGAGGCCTCAAATTCAATGTTCGATTTTCTACCCGGTATCAATAAGGAGGATTCCCGTAAGTATTGCCTTGTTGATGTTCCTAACAATGTTAGCTCGAGTGATTTACGGAGATTGGCACTTTGGATGAGGATCGGGTGACCATTCAAAAGCATCTGATTTCGGCCCCATGTACGAAAATATGGCTATGGATGATA
The DNA here is from genome assembly GCA_033239525.1 of Nepenthes gracilis. Taxonomy (NCBI): domain Eukaryota; kingdom Viridiplantae; phylum Streptophyta; class Magnoliopsida; order Caryophyllales; family Nepenthaceae; genus Nepenthes; species Nepenthes gracilis. Next base: position 7,036,337 of record BSYO01000018.1, on the reverse strand, counting down.
ATGTATCGGAGGATGTCCCAATACATTGCCACCCATAACATTGCCCAGTCCCAAGTGGAGTCGGCTGATCCACGAAGTAGACATTGATCCTTTATCCCTTGGTATCAAGATGTTGATTAAGGACAATAAATTTCGACTTTCTCTAGATGCCCTCGCTCCAGATCATAAAAATATAGTATTACCTTTTTTAGACCAATGCTGGTGCAACATATCTGATAAAATTAGGTTATCAGTGCTTGGTGGGTGTTCCTTTTGAAGCCCTTAGGTTATCAGTGCTTGCTCATCCACATATTGTCTCCTTGATTCCAGAAGAGAAGTAGATTATTTTTGAATTTCTAAGTTCCCTTATCAACTTGATATCGGTTTCTCAACTTGAATCTTTTTTTTTCTTTTTGAAGTGGAATTGGCACAGTGGTTAAACACATGGAAGTGTGCCTCCCCACCCCGAGTTCGATCCTCCGTGAGCACCAAAGTGGCACATGCCTCCCAAAAAAATCCCATGAAAAGTTTACAGGTTATGGGGCCGCGAGTGCGGTGGGGCTAGTCACTATAAAAAGCTTACCCTTAACACAGTTTAACTTACCAAAAAAAAAAAATTGAATCCTTTTGCAATTTGGAAGAATTGGTGACGAGACTTAAAAATTTCCACTCACCTAAATTGGTTGGACGTTGTGAGACAGAGGTGCACCCCACACATGTCTCCATTTGGCCAAATGGTAAGTGGAGACAAACTAAGTCTAAGAGGAATCGGAAAAAAGCCTCGAAGATGCCAAATGGCTCTTCTGACAAGAACTAATATCTCCTGCAGCATAGGAGAGTATCTTAGTCTTTTTGACTGCCTGTTATTGCTGGCAATTCTTTTATCCATTTGATATTGATGTACATAACAGATTTCTTGCTGGTTCTGATTAAAGGCTTGAAGGGGTGTGGCTACTTACCAAAAAAAAAAAAAGGCTTGAAGGGGTGTAAACTGTGTTAAGGGTAAGCTTTTTATAGTGACTGGCCCCACCGCACTCGCGGCCCCATAACCTAGAAACCCCTTGTGGGATTTTTTGGGAGGCACAGTACCACTTTGGTGCTTCCGCGGAGGATCGAACCTGGGTGGGGGAGGCACACTTCCGTATGTTTAACCACAAGGCCAATTCCGCTTCCGTATGTTTGCCCGAAGCAAATGATGATGCTGTTTTCTTCCTCTCTCATGTTGTTTTGCGGTCCGACCTGTGGGAAGCTGCCCTGTACAGATATTGATCCTAGATGGATCTATTTTTTTGGTTTTGCTAGATCGTCCTCGTTGATTCTGGCGTAGCTTTTCACAATCTTGCTCGTGTGTATTTGATGACTTTTTTTATTTTCTTTTTTGTGGTAGTTCTTAATGTTTTTTTCTCTTCTGATATACCAGTTGCTCGGGGCATGCCCTTGAGCCTTTTGTTTTACCTCTAAGTAAAATACTTGGAGGTAAAACATTTTTCTTGTAATTTTTCTCCCATTAATCCAAAATTCTTACTTACCAAAAAAAAAAAAAAAGGCTTGAAGGGGTGTAGGTCTATGATGCAGGGTGATGTCTACTGCTGATGTTGCAGTTGCTGATTCTTGGATGGATTTGTAGGCTTTGAATGGTGTATTTCCCCCTGGTTTCTGGCTTTGCTTAAGTTACCCACTTTGAAAACCTATCTTTAGTGTTGGGGCTGGGGTTTTGTTGCAATTGCCTAGAGCCTTGCTGCTGCTGGTCACCCTTGGTGGCTGATATGCCGAAATTACTGATGTTGGCATGTTGGAATAATGGCTTGCTTTTTTTGGGTAAGTGGAATAATGGCTTGCTATTAATCGCGGTATTCCTTTAAGGCTGAGGATGCTGCTGGTATTTTGCTTGTGGAGAGTTCTGCTGCTGCGGTTGTGGTGCATATACTGTTGCCCCTGTTGATGTGTGAAGGGCTGTGGATGAAGCAGAAACTTTTAATGAAGTAGCCTCTTAGCCGATTTATCCATTTTTTTTGATGTAGTTACTGATGCAGTTAGTGCCTGAAGTCCCTTAGTAATGTATCTGATCTCCTGGGCAATTCTGATTACTGATGTTTATGAAGGGGGTGATTGTCGCTGGCTTGATAGGTGACAGCTGATGGCCTTCCTCTTCTGATCTGGTTTGAGCTTGGGGCTGGACCGAAATTCCAGCAGCTGGCTGTTGGGTTATGTGCAGGCTGAGGATGCGGAATATGATTTGGAGGCTTGCTGTGGCTGAATGGCAGCAGCTCCTGCAGTTGCTGATTTGGAGTGGGTGGAAATGGTTTTGCCTGATTTAGGTGACTGCCTGGTTTTGTTATATCGTCTTGGTAGGACGGGATCTAAATGGCAGTTGTAGATGATATTCATCTAGTTTTTTTCATTTTTTTTCTCGCTTGGTTCATGATTCTGTTCATGGTTTTGCTCGGGGTATGCCCTAGCTCGTTGTTCCAATTCCAAGTCGGCAAAACACTTGGAGTTAGAACATCGTTTTTTGTAATTTTTATTTATTTAAATTCATTTACTTATTTACCAAAAAAAAAAAATTGGAACCTTGCAAATGACGGGGCCTTCCTGCTCAGATGTAATGGCTGGGACTGAGCCATTATCCACCTATTGGGTTGAACCCCCGTGGCTGGCTAGCTGAGGCATTGCATCTCATGCTGAAGTTTTATTCTGGCTCCATGTATTCTGCTGCTGAGATTAATGGCTCTTATTTATTTATTTATTTATTGGTAAGTAAGTGTTTTGGATTATAGGGAGAAAAATATTACAGAATCTATGTTTTTACTCCAAGTATTTTGACTTGGAGTAAAAACAAAAACCGCTGGGGCATACCCCGAGCAACAAATACATCAGAAAATACAAAAAACTTCACTAGGAGGATACATGATCAACATAATCAATAAAATATGAGACCAGTCTAATAAATGAACTAACTCAAGAACCGCCGCTACCAAATCGACATGATAACACAGCAAACGGGTAACATCCATGCCAGCCTTCATAGACTAGAAAAAAGATAGCCCGAAGCATCTACAGCAGTGCAAAAATCTAGATCTGAAATTTCAGCAACATTAGCTCCAGCAACCACAAAATAGAAACTTCATGAATACAATCAGCTATGTGTTTTACCAAGTATTTTTCCGACTTGGTAAAAGAGACATTGGAAAGGGAGACCCTAAAACCATGACAGTAGTCATTATCAACATGAATACAGTATCGAGGACGGCCCTCCACCTAATGAACTCCAGTGACTGTAATTCGCTCCAGCCAGAGGACACTGGGAATGATAACCCCACTCCATTGTCCCATGCACTCCGGAAGAAAAGAGAAAAGGCCCGCCGGATAAAGGTGAGGAGAAACAACCCGTCCAAAAGAAGCAATCCAGCCAAGTACGATCAGAAACGCACTCCGGATTCCGTAGTTCACGAGAGCTCCGGAAAAATAACAGTGAACAAAGAGACACTCCGTCAACCAGTGCATTTCGAAAGAAAAGAGTGAAAGCTCTCATGGCAAAGGAGAGCGAATGCAACTCCGACCAAAGCCACTCCAACCAGTGTCACACCATCCACAGTGTGCAGGACACTCCGTCCAAGCCACTCCGCCAAAATCAGACCCTCCCAAGTCAGTCCGTCGAAAAGCTAGAAAAAAAGAAGCACTCCAGCCAAGCACGAACAAGGATGCACTCCGAAAACCGGAGTTCACGAGAGCGCCGGATACAACAGCGAACAAAAAGCCAGGTCCCTCCATTGTAGGAGGTTTGGATGCCGGTGTTTCGCCTCTGGGCTCTTCTTCGCCTCCTCGCCTGAATATGCCCTGTACATCCAATGTAATGTCGCCGGTTTATTCTGCTCCTTCTATCCCCCCTGCTTCTTGTGGTGCCCTTCCTTTTTGCCCGGAGGTCCCCAAGATCTCCCCTGTTACCACCCATCCTTGCGGTGCTGATGCCGACAACAATGGTGTCTCATGTTCCTCTGTGGTACAACAAAATATTCCTGGTGGTAAGTCCCCACTTAAATTTTTCCCCCTTGATATTGATGATGTTGGGAATGCAATTCTATCACCTCCTCCTGATGTTATTCATCAGAGTGAGCAGCTGTGGGGTGCTACCCTTGTCGGCTACTTTGCTGGCAGCCCTCTCCATTTTAATGCTATTAACAACATTACTAGGAAAATCTGGGCTAGGTTTGAGCTCAGTCATGTTGCTGGAAACGAAAATGGCTTCTTTTTCTTTCGCTTCTCTTCCACTAATATGCTCCAAAAATGCTTGGCTAGCGGCCCCTGGTCTATTGCAGGTCGCCCATTGTTTCTCAAGAAATGGGAGTCTGGAATGGTCCTTTCTAAGGATGAACACAAATCCTTACCCACTTGGATCACTCTGTCAGGGGTTCCAGTTGAATACTGGACACCACTGGGATTGAGTTGGATAGCCAGTGCTATTGGCAAGCCTATCCTCCTCGACCCTGTCACTGAAAGATTTGAGCGCATGGGTTATGCTAGGGTTCTTTTATGATGGACTTCCGCAATTGCTATTTTCAGGTTACTGTTGATGCAAGGCTATCAGATTGGCTTAGATGCGAGTTGGTTCTCGCTACGGAATGTCTTTGTCATGGAAGCACCCAAAGGGTCAGTAGCTGGTTGAAATCTTTGTAATGTCTTGAGATCTTTGAATGTTGTCTTTGTCCATTGTCCTTAATTTGGATTGTGGGCTGTTTATCTCGGCTGCTATGGATGTTTATCTCGGCAAACTGGATTGTGTTTCTGATTGGATTGGTGTTGAAAGCGAATCTTTGTGGTTCTGGCAACATGAAGCTCCTCTCGCTGAAGGTGTGATTGCTGGAATCAAGGTCTTTGCCTTGGATTGGCATGTTTTTCTTTTGATTAGGAACCGCTTTACTGATGTTAGAGTGGTTTGTTTGTGTTGTATGAATACCAGCATTTTTGTCTTTTAGTTGGTTTCATCCGTTGTATCGAAGTGCTCGGGGCATGCCCTAGCGTCTATGGTTTATCCCCAAGTCGGAATAACACTTGAAGATAAATCATTACTTGTAAATTTTTTCTCCCATTAATCCAAATCACTTACTTACCAAAAAAAAAAGAGTTATGCTAGGGTGTGTGTTGATTTGGCAGTTGATGCTCCGCAACCTGAATCTATTAAGGTTCGAGCAGGCTGCCGTCCTGACTCGGCTGACAGCCCTTACGTAGAAATTAAAATTGAGTACCATCAGAAACCGCCTCGTCGTAGTCCCCATAATAAGATTGATGACAAGGCTCTGCCCCTCAATCAACCTGGTGTTGTTAAGGCTAAGACTTTTGCCAACAAAGTCCCAGCCAAATCTCCCCCAAAATCTCGGCCTCAATTCAAAAAGTCAAATGCTGCCATCCCACCCTCTGAGACTTCGGATCAGAAGACTCTGTTTGTAGCCAATTCCTTTAGCGCTCTCCAGGTCCCTTCCCAGGTTGAACAGGTGGGGAGTGATAGTATTACACCACCTGATACAAAGACTGAGTCTTCTATGGCTCCCCCGCTTGGTAATTCAGCAGTATTTTTCCCCTAGGGACCCAGTCTGGCTTGTCCCTGAATAAGATCGGGAAGGACTATGATAGGATTGAGACCCATCATGTATCTAACTCTGCCTCCCAGACGGATGTGATTTCTGGTCCGGATTTCTGCCCTATCCAGCACCCTCCCAACTCCGGCCATCAGGGACTAGCTTCGCCTAATATTTCTCTGAACCTAGAACCACCTTCCGATGGATCAGATTCTAGTGGTTCTGCTAGTAAATCCAAGAAGAGGGGCTCAAAATCCTCTAAAAAATCCAGAAACTCCAAGGGGCCTAAAAGTTCTACTCCCCTCTTTTTTTTTTGGTAAGTAAGTATTTTAGATTAACGGGAGAAAAAATTACAAAAGCTATGCTTTATCTCCAAGTATTTTGACTTGGAAATAAAATATAAAATGCTAGGGCATTCCCCGAGCAACTGGTACATCAGATTATACCAAAAAGCCTCTAAGAGGACACGTTCAACGAAAAACAAAATATGTAATATGAATTTACATATAAAATCACTGAACACTAAAACATCAAAGGCGACACAAAGAAGACACCAAATCATCCACCGTGCGGCATCAAGTCACATTACGCCACAAACAACTCTGTCAGAACACGGGCGGTCTGGCAAGGCCCGATTTCATGCAACATCCCCAAAAACAGGGGACAAAAGATTGGTCTCAAAACAAGCACGCTTGGTCTCAAACCAGCACAGTGCATCAAATCGACGGGCAGCAAACGCGCGGCCTGACATCCTAGCAAATGCGGAAGGCTCAAGGAAGTAGCCCGGCTTCGTGAGTAGCGGCTAACAACCCCACCCCAAGTTCACCTTTGCACCAGCCAAATCTTACGGGTGGTGGGTTCTAATGAGCGGCCAGACCTCGCACGAACCGGCGGCCGACTTAGTTCGAAGCAACATCGGAGGCGGTAGTAAACCAGCAAAAATTGGCAACGTGGCACATCGGACTGCCCACCACCACACAAGCCCGCGAGGACAAAGTGCTCATCAAACCACCCAAAGACAAAGACAGGAACAACTGATTTCACTTGTGGCAATAACAGTGGCGATGTTGCGAGAAGCAACCTGCGGCAATTTCACGGTAGTAAGCATCACGCCATAGGTTCCAAAGCAGCGAAACCAGAACTCGGGACGAAACACCATCAAAAGTGGCCCTCTGTCAAACCATCTCATCCAATTGCTTACCAAGAAGCGAGGGAAACTTGACTCCCCCATTAGCTACATAGCCGTCAACGCATCGGAAAGACAGCAAAGCAACCGGCTAGGTAACCAACAACAATGAACCGAGGCACGGGCCATAGCTCATCGGGCGGTTTCCACCTGACCCCTCGGGTAGCCATCAGAAGCATCAAAAACACAGCAAGTCTATCTAGCCAAAAACTAGAGGATTTTTGGTATAATGCGACATCGAAGGCCATAGGACCATCCAATCTACTCCGGTGGCAAGCGAGCAAGGCCAAACATCCGAGGCACCGAAACATACAGCTCCACCAATTGTCGGTTGACAAAGTGAACTCCCTTACATCAAAAGGAGCTCTTGACCAAACATTCGGGGCAGTCGTGAAAGAGCCAAATTCGGTGCACGGGCGGTCCCCGATCCATCGCACACACACAGAGGCTCAGCGACACAAACACCAGAGCGTTGCCACAACGGCCCCATTAATCCGGCATCCGGCAAAGAACGAGAGAATACCCTCGGGGTATCACCGCATTCACACGCGGCGATTGCGCCATAGCAGTCCAACCAAAACACCGATCGGATGATTGTGCCGGGACCAATGAGAAGAGTCCAAGACTCCTCTCCAGCCTAGCAAATCAACATACGGCGAAAATAGAGGTAATCATCTCACAATAGCAACAATGATCTGCTGCAAACAACTCACGCATCGAGAAGGATTTTCAGCGTCCGAACATGGCCACTCCCCACTTCGCACTCCAGCCCCATACCTCCATTCCAGTTATAAACAGGCTCCCCAACCCATCGAGACCGGAAGGAACGTACCGTCAAAGAGGCTTGAAACCGGGCTCGGGCGTTCGTCGGCGTCAAAGACAACGAGCGGCGAAGAGCAATTACAACGGAGAGGACCCAACATCCCACATTTGGTGGCGGCGAGCAGATGGAAATCCATCGCAATCGCACTTCAAAGCACGAACCGAGGTGATTTAGGGCCCGAACGACACGAAACCTAAGAGGTCTCGGTGCCGCCGCGTGAGTAAAGAAGAGGAGGAGAGACGGGAGACAGTAGGGCTAGGCAACCAGGAGACCGGCCGAGGCCAGATGGGAAGCGTCGCAGAAGACGCGGCCAAAATCGAAGATGAAATTTGAATTCGAAGTTTGAAAAAAACGAAGAGAGAAGCGAGAGCTTCTCTCTCTAGCCTTTCGCGACAAATTTCGCACAGTGGACAGTACTGCTTAATATAGCATGCTGGAACGTGAGGGGACTAAATGGGCTGGTGAAAGCCCATGAAGTCCGCAACCTCATTGGATCACATGGGTCTTTGTATTGTTGGACCGGGTGAAACAAAAGTTGCGGAGAAAAAATGCAACCTCCATTTTCGCCGGTGATTAACCTTCAATGGCTTTGGGCTATGAACTACTCTCTCTGTCCTCTGGTTGGGAGAATCTGGGTCGGATGGGACCCCAATAAGGTGGATGTGAATATTCTCTCCAAGGAGGACCAGGTCATCCATATCGAAGCTCTATTCCTTGAGGACAATTGTCGCTGCCTCTTGTCTTTTGTATACGGCGCTAATCGGGAAGGCTCTCGGAAATTTCTCTGGGAACTGGCCTCGGGAGGCATTCTCAGCGCCCAGGCGACCTCCGTGGATGGCCTCAGGAGATTTTAATGCCATTTGCTTGGCGACTGAGGCTCTCGGTGGCTCTTGGCATTATAAAAGCTCCATTAATCTTAACGATTGCCTCCGGGATTGTGATCTAGAGGACATTTGTCATGAAGGATAATTCTTCACCCGGAATGATGGGCGTGACCCCTCATCCCAAAAAAGTGTGTGAGTGTGTGTTCTTAGCTTGGGTGGTCTGGCGCATTTGTTGGGGCTGGTTGGCTGTTGGTTGGCTGCTGAAGGTTGTTGGTGCTGGATTCTAGATGTGGAATTCCTTGCAGTTGATTTTGCAATTGTTCTGCCTGGGTGTGGATTGGGGTCATTGATTTAGGCAATTTTCTGGATCCGTTGGGATTTTATTGATGCGGGTTGTTGAATTGTGGTAGTATCCAGAGAATGTGGTGCTTATTTCATTGGATAAGTGCTGATTCCTTTATGGTTAGGTGGAGTTTTGGTGTGTTGGAGTTTGCTGCTGTCTGTGAACTGATAACTGAGTATTGTGGTAGCTTCGTTTGGTTTCTACTGATGTTGTTTGGGGAATGAGCTGGTGATGCTAGGGCGGAATGATATCAGTGGTATGGCACGGGGTATGTTGCTGATTCATGGGTGCTGCATTTCATGCCGTTTGTTGATTGTGCTGCGTTAAAACCAAGGTGCCAATGGATGCTTCTGGATCCATCCGATATGCTGCTTGGCTAGTCATGCAGATGGGCATGTGCATGCCCCCGATTTTTCCTGATTTGATATTGTCTCTGCCAGAGGTAGTTGATTTTATGGGTGCTGCATTTCGTCTAATGTTCTCTGCCTCTGGGCATTTTGGCTTGGAAGGTTGCTGGCAAGGTTAAGGAGTTGGGTTTGGTGTGAATTAACGATGTATCTCATATTACATTAAAGATGCTGCTGTTGATGCTTGGGTGTCTTTGGTTTTGCTGAGATTTGCTGCAGTATTACTACTACTGCTGTTGCTCGGATGTGTGGAGATATGGCTTGTGTATGATGGTGATGGGATTCAGCCATAGGTTTTGTTGGCTCGCTGCTGCTGTCCATTATTCTCTGTTGCTGTTTGGTTGATTTATATGATGGCTATGCTGCTGTGCTGTTGCTATCTGTTTTGGGGCTGAAATTGTTGCTGGCCCCGAAATCGGTAGCTATGCTTCTTGGTAGATGTGGCTGTTTTTGGTGCACCGAAGTAAACAAAGGTGCTGGTTAGTATGCTCTCTCACGGTTATACCCTCGGGTTGTGGCCTGGGTGCTGCGTGATGTTGCAGATCTGTTGAGGTCCTGTTCCTGCTGTCCTTAGCTTTGAAGTTCAATTAATTTGGCTGCTGATGAAATGCCACTGGTTTGGTGCACCATTGTGGCAGCTAATTGCTCATTGTTGCTGGTTTTCTTGGAACTCTGTTCTGCTACGTTGCCTCCCGGAGTGTTGTTATGGGCTGAACTCCACAATCAATTTGCGGCGGGACCTGGCCGTGCTTTTACATTTCCTTATGTAATTCCAGTTGACAGTCTGAGCATTGCTGTGTGGGTGCCACGATTCTGATGTTGGTTTTGACATTCTTTAGGCGTGAGCTGGGGCGTTTTTGTATGAAACTTTCTTTGGTCGTGTTTTGCTGTTCTGTTGCCGGAGATTGATGTTGCTGCTATCGAAACATGGAGTGTTGCCGTTAGCCAGATTATTACTCGCGCTGCTGAGTTTCGGCATTCTAGCTGCCACTTCCCTCTGATGCACGATGATTTGGTGTCTCGATACCGACTCCTATTGGTGTTACTGTTGATGCATGACGAGTTTATGTTGAGTTTGCTGAACCATATTTAGATAGGACCCATATTTTGTAGTTTATGTTGATCGTTTGTCCTCCTAGAGGACTTTTCTTTTGTACTTTTTTTTATGATTTCCTATTGTATTAGATGCTCGGGGTATGCCCTAGCGGTTTATGTTTTTACTCCAAGTCAAAATACTTGGAGTAAAAACATAGATTCTGTAATATTTTTCTCCCTATAATCCAAAATACTTACCAAAAAAAAAAAAGTGACCCCTCATCCCGTATTTTCAGAAAATTAGATCGTGTGGTCGCAAGTGGCCATTGGTTTGACTTTTTCAGGAGCTCTAAAGCGGTTTTCCCTCCTGCAAGACTATCAGATCACTCCCCTTGCATCCTTCTTTCCTTAGATCGTGCCGTCCGTAAACGAGGAATGTTTTGGTTTAATAACTTTCTCACCAAATCCCCAAACTTTCTTTCAGTGGTCAAGGAAGCTTGGGATACCGAGACTAATGGTACTCCGATGTTTAGGCTTGTATCCTCTCTTAAACAGGTGAGAGGAATGCTCAAATCCCTTAATATTCTGGGTGGGGATATTCACCAAGAGGTGCTGCGCACTAGGAAGTGTCTTAAGGATATCCAATCCAAAACCTCCCCTTCCCTAGGGTCCTGCGGAGCTGAACTTTCTTGTAGGGCTGACTATTATTCAGCTATGGCTAGAGAGGCAACCTTCCTCCAAAAAAAAATCAAAATCAGATGGCTCAAAGAGGGCGACCAATGCACAAAATTTTTCTTTAAGTCTGTTAGTGGGAACCTTAATCGGAATAGGATCATCTCCCTCATTGATAATTCTGGGAATCCTACTATTGGGAAGGATGAGTTAAATGATTTGTTTATTAGCTGCTTCAAAAATGCTTTAGGGTCTGGGCGTACTCATGGGTCGGCCGAGGCCAATCTTATTCGCCCATACATTCTCCATACTATACCTGGGGCGCAAACTGGGTCACTAGTTAAACCGGTTTCTGTGGAGGAAATCCATTCTGCGCTGTTCTCCATTGGGGATGACAGAGCCCCTGGTCTTGATGGTTTCTCCTCAAAATTTTTAAGGATTCCTGGGAGATAACCGGTGGTCTAGTTGGTGAAGCTGTTCTAGACTTTTTTAAACATGGCAAGCTCCTAAAACAAATGAATACCACTTTGATCAGTCTGATCCCTAAGGTCCAGTCCCCACGCGTGGTCTCTAATTATCGCCCGATTTCTTGCTGCAACGTCATTTACAAAGTGATTTCTAAAATTCTCGCAAACAGAATCAAAGAAACACTGCCACACCTGGTGGACAAATGCCAAGCGGCCTTTGTGGCGGGGCGTCAGATAAGTGATAATATACTCTTAGCTCAGGAGCTCCTTCACAAGTATCATCTTGGGCTTGGTCCCCCCAGATGTATTATGAAGGTTGATCTGATGAAAGCTTATGACTCTGTTCAATGGGACTTTATCATCAATATTCTGTCCCTCATGAATTACCCTCCACAGATGGTCAATTGGATTAGCCAATGCATCACAACTCCGACGTACTCCCTAAAATCAATGGGGAAGTTGTCGGGTTCTTCAAAGGAGGCAAGGGTCTTCGCCAAGGAGACCCTCTATCCCCGTATCTCTTTGTCCTGGCTATGGAAGTTCTCAACGGCATTATTGAGCTCAAGGCGAGGCGGGATGCCACTTTCAAATACCACTGGAAATGCGATGATACACAAACTGTTATGCTAGCCTTTGCTAATGATCTCCTCCTGTTCTCCCATGCTGATACTAAATCCACTCAAATTCTCATGGAGGTTTTTTTTTTTTTTTTGGTAAGTAAATTCTCATGGAGTGCCTTGAGGAATTCCAAGCTTCCTCTGGTCTCTCTGCAAACCCGAATAAAAGTGAATTTTTTATCTGTTCAAAGGACGCTTCTCTTCACAAGGATATTGCTGGTATTTGGGGTTTAAGGAGGGCAAACTCCCAATCAGATACTTAGGTGTTCCCCTTTTAACCTCCCGTCTCTCAACCTCTGATTGCAAATCGCTCACCGACAGGATCACTAGGAGGATACCTCCTAGAAAAATAGATGGCTCTCGTTTGGGGGCGGTTGCAACTGGTCGCCTCCATAATAGATGGCTCTCGTTTGGGGGGTGGTTGCAACTGGTCGCCTCCATTCTTTCGTCCATTCATCTTTACTGGTCCTCCATGTTTATCTTGCCTAAGAACACTCTTAAATCAATTGAATGCATCCTGCGCCATTTCCTCTAGAAGGGCTCTGCTAACGGGAGAGCTAATGCTAAAGTGGCTTGGAGTGATATCTGCTACCCCAAGTCAGAAGGGGGTTTGGGCCTCAAAAATCTGGCTGATCAGAATAAAGCCCTTAATGCAAGCTTCTTTGGCATCTTATCTCCAAAGACCCAAATTCGGCCTGGTCTTCTTGGATCTACAAAAATAGAATCAAGGACCGGTGCATCTGGACTCTTAAAGTCCCAGTCGGCCACACAGGTTGGCGTAAGATCATGAAGCTTCGCCCCTTTATGCGAACTCACTATTAAGGTTATCGGGGATGGCTCTGATACTTTTCTTTTGCTCGATAACTGGCACCCTCTTGGCCCCCTGAGTGAGGTTTGCTCTGACCGTACACGCCTAGTTTCAGGTCTTCCTTGGGATGTCAAGCTTTCTGCAATCATCAGAAATAACAAATGGGCTTGGCCTAACATTTATGATTTTGAGGTCTCTCACTTAATTGATAACATGCCGAATTATTCCCCTTGCATCCACCAACAAGGACTCGTAAGATGGGTTGGGAATGTTCATGGAAAGTTCTCGACTAAATCTGCGTATCTCCTAATCCATCCTCCCAAACCAAAAGCTAGGCCAGGCTACTTTGGTTTGGGGCCCACACCATATCCCTGCTCACGCATTTACGCTATGGTTATTTTTTGTGGTAAGTAAGTGTGTATTTTGGATTATAGGGAGAAAAATTTATAAAAAAATTATGTTATAACTTCAAATTTTGACTTGGAGTTAGAACATAAGAGCTGGGGCATATCCCGAGCAACTGGTACATTTGAGAAAATCTCAAAAAAAACCCTAAGAGGAGCAATCTAACAGAACATAGAAAATGAACACAGTCATTTTACATAATTAGATTCAAAATCGTACTTTCCGAGACAACAGGATCAACCACATCTGGTAGCCCCGTAGCAATTGCAACATCAAAACAAGCTGCCCACAGCCAATCTGCACCCCAGGTAATCCAACTACATGAAGCAATATGCCTCTGCAGCAACACTCGCCACCCGATTACTGCAAAAATCATCGGTGACATCCGGGAGTTCCCCATGATTAGCATCATCTTTGCCAATCCTCCTCCAAGCAAGCCAAATAACCATCACAGTCTATTCAGCCAACCAGGTTAAACCATCGGCTTGACAAGGCCAACGCCCACCGCCAGATGGCACAGCATCAAAAAGTGGCATCCTGCTGGCATAGGGCCAAAATTCAGCGCCGCCAGCAGCAGGACAGGATCCGAACGCAGCAACAAACACTCCCAGCGTTAGGAGCACCATCCAACTACTACATCAAAATTAAACTATCGGCATCCTAGAGGCACCCTAGAATTCCACCAAATAGGAGCAACAGGCATTTGCACCACACACCACAAATACCAAGATCGAATTCAAACAAAGAAGGGCACACCCCACAAGGCTGCCGCCCCAACCTTTACATCTAGCGGGATGCAATCTTTCCGAGAACCAAATCACATGGCATCTACTAATGCAAACAAACGTTACAACCCAACGAGAGATGGCAGCCACGGCGGGAGAGAAAGTCCATCACGGGGGCCTCTAATTAACCCACAGCGGATGAGGTTGAAATTGCGAGAAACCAGCAATTCGGCAACCTCACGGGCAGCGAATCCACCAACCCCGAAGTAGTAACCATCGGCGGGGACCATAGCGGTATCACGTTCCTCCGGAGAGTACATCTCAGATTCGGTAGAAAACGGGGCAAAAACCTGCTTTCCAATGAGCCTACAGGCCACTGGCGCAGCTTGATGTGAAGGACACCCGACATGAGAAACCCACATCAAGTTCCCAATTCAAACCCGGAAGATGGCTGGAGGCCAGTGCGTCTTTGCATCAGCGGCAAGAACAACCAACCAAAAAAGCCTACCGTGCAAGCGAGCATTCCAAATCCAGCAACATGACCCTTCACGAGAACTAGCATTGCGAGAAAGATTAATCTCGCGGCAAATTCATCGAAGGCATTGTAGAATCAAGAGCAGCAAGGGATTAACCCCTAACGCAGCGGCTCACATCAGATCTGGTGTGCATCAAGCGGCATAAAGTGCACCACATTATGGCAGCGAGCAGACAGTGCACCACCGCAACAAGAAGGAAATTTAGCAACCAAAAGGTCCTCGGCCAGCTCTTCAGACCTCAGCCGAAGTGTCCCGATCCAGACAACGCACGGGCTCCCCCAACCCAACCAACAAGTGGGACACTCAGCCAGAGAACAGTCAGAGCAGCGCCACAGGACAAACGACTGCATCAATTCCATCGAGCAGCTGACATCAGAGAGCAGCCCACTGAGACCTCATCAATCCGAAGCTCAAGACACCATCCCACATTAGTAATCAACATAAAGAAAGACCACACCGCAACCGAATGGAATCTATCGTCCAATCAGAACTTCGGCCATCTCTTCAGAGCCTCACCTAACAGTTCGGATCCATAGCTGCACGGCATCCCCCAACCCGTTCAATAGGAGCGAATACTCAGGAAGAGGAACATCAGAGCGGCAACAAAGATAATCGATTGAGCCAGATTCTTCGAGAAGCACATGGGCCGACAAAAGCTACAGACATCCTCGCGGACAAAGAAGCCTGAAGCACCAGGAAGCAAAGCCCTAAGGCCTCTCAAAAGACGAGCGAAGAGAAGAGGGGCGCGCAACGAGCCCACAACCATACCGCGCCCTCAAAGGGAGACGGCGAAACCAGGACCGAGGTTCGGAGCCGAAAAGGGCAAGAGATGAGAAGGAGAGCGGGGGGGCGGCCGGGCGAGGCAACTAGGGGACCAGCCGTGGCCGGCACCGGTGTCGCCCGGCCAGGAGAGGAGCGCTGCAGCGTCGAGATTCAAAATTTAAAAATATTTACGCTATGGTTAGCTGTCAAGGGTCGCCTCAATACCCTTGACCGCATCCATGGAGTTCCCCTCACATCCTTTTTTTTTTTTTGGTAAGTAAGTGATTTGGATTAATGGGAGAAAATTTTTACAAGAAATGATTTATCTCCAAATATTTTTCCGACTTAGGGATAAATCATAACCGTTAGGGCATGCCTCGAGCACATTGATACGTGAATGAAACCAACGAAAACAAAAATCTTGGGATTCATGCAATACAAGCAGCCAGTAAATTATCAACAACAATCAGTATACGGAGGGGGCTGCAGCGAATTAAATTCACAGCGGCATTTGCGAGACCTTTGCAAGGCGGCAAGCTGAATCACATTATCCAGCGACATCCTGGGTGGCGGCGGTATCACCACGGCCACGTGAGACAGCACTATGCTTCAAACAAATCTAGCAAACAACCTTCTTGGCTGTTGAAATCAGCAAAATCAACTCTTTATGTAGCCTTTTGTCCAAGGCTCCAGCTGCACCAAGCTTGATAAAGCGCAAGCCAGGCGGCTTGCATCACGGCTACGATGGACTCTCCCGGTGGGCAGCAATTGACTAATTACTCATTAAGATTTCCGGAGTTATTGGTAAGCAAATACCACCCGGCTGCATAATCTACCAGCAAAACCCATTGAATCAACAGGCCAAAACCAAGAAAACAACAAGGACTACCATCGAGGCATTCATCCTCGGCATCCTCTGACACCACCAGCACTATCACCAGGCAATTGGCGAGCATAATCATTATCAGCCCTTTTAGATAATCTGCGTCTACGAGCCTTTGCCCTCTTCCATTCTTTATGTTGCAACTCCCCCATTTCCCGAAGGGATGGCAAAGTAGCAGTGACCGGCATCTTCGGGGATCCCATCCCAGCAGCCACAATCCCTGTAGATAACATAGCTGGAAGATTAACATCCAAAGGATCACAAGGGCATGGAATGGCCCGTCCAGCTGAATCAGTGTGCTTCAAGCCATATTTCCGGCCAATCCGATAGATAGAATTGGGAGTAAAATCAGGATCAATCTCAACGGACAAATCAGAGGGCAAAACCAACGTAGCTGCAGCCACCATTGTGTGAGTGACAGCAGCAGAGTGGGGATCACAACAGGGCTGCACTGCAGAATCCACCTCACAGCTTTCAGCAGGGACACCAGCAACAAGCAGAGGCACAGAAGACTGCAGTTTGGATTCTGAGTAGATTTTCTCCTCAAGATCCACACAACAGTCCCTGGACACACAAACCACAACATCCGGTAACTCATCATCAACATTAGAGCAGCCAGGGGCACTAGAAATATCAGCAGAATGGGGGCCAGCACCCAATTCAGAATCGGCCGAAATGTCCCCCTCTACAAAGCATTCCGTCCTTATCAAAGATGAGCCTGCCTCAGCCCCCTTAGCCCTTCTAGACAAGATCGGCAGGGGTGCGAGCTCCTCCAAAACCCCAAAATAATTAGAAACTGGGACTGATTGATCAACCCGGCCACTATCCATCTCCATCAACCCGGCCACTATCGGCAGGGGTGCGAGCTTCATTGAATGATGAAGCTGGATTGTATTTCTCCCTTTGGCGTGAGATTGTATGATCTGGATTGCTGAATCTGCTGGAGATGGCAATGCTGATACTCAGCAGCGCTGTCCTTCCTACTGCAGTGTCATGCAATTGCTGAGTTAACCAGGTTGTTTTTTCTTCTAGCTGGTTGATGTGCTGGAGCTATTCTTGGTTCTCGGTGGCTGAGTGAGAATAGATGGGCCTACCTTGGGTGCTCCTCTCTTCTTCAGTGCCACCGGAGGCGGCCATGGCCGGCCTCCTGGGTGCTCCTCCTGTTTCCCGTCCGGACCTCGAACTTCCTTCTTCTCTCAATCGTCCTTTTGAAGCAGGGGCTTCGCCCTGTTCGTCCGTCTTCATCCAGTGACTAGATGTTCCCCCTCTCGTTTCTTCTCCAGAGGCGGCTGAGAGCGTTCTCTGCTCTCCCATGCCTATGTCGGTGCTGGTTTCGAACATCCCCTCCTGGTCCGATGTAGCAATGTTCGGCGGTAAGCCTTCCTTCCCCGTTCTGAATTTCTTTCCCCCCCAGTGTGTGGATGGCAGAATTCCTCGAATATCTCCTCCTCTTGAGGTCTTTCAACAAAGTAACGAAGTCTGGAAATTTACGTTAATGGGCTTCTTCTCTGGTAAATCCTGCACTTTCATTACATCGCCCATATTGCTCGTCGGATACGGGCAGCGTTTTGGCCTCCGCCACATCGGCGAGAGTGCGAATGGCATCTTCCTCTTCGATTTTCTTGATAGCAAGGGAGGATGAGGTTACGGCGAGGCCCGTGGTCGGTTGAGCCAATCCTATTTTCTCAATCGTTGGCATCCGGGAATGCCCTTGGCCAAAGAACTTTAATTCGTCGATCTGGATCAAAGCGAGGAATGTTCCCATTGATTTTGGACCCCTGCGGGACTCTGCTGGATCAGCGGTAGCGGTGGGCAAGCCCATCAATTTTGATGCAGCCACGGCTAGGATGGACCGAATGCATTTTGCTCGGGTGTGTGTGGAGGTCAAGCTGGATGCTGTTCTCCCGTCAAAAATTGTTTTATGCAAGTGCTCTGCTTTGGAAGCGGAGCTGGTTGTTGAGGTCGAGGTGGAAGCTCCTGACAATTCCTCGAGGCATAGGCCTGCTGGTAAGTCTCCCAGGACGGGAGCTTTTTCTAAATTTCATCCGCAGACTTCTCCTCTTTCGTCTCGGATGTCCTGTTTTTCGAGGAGTCCAGGTATTCCATCTGCTGGTAAGTCTGAATTCCAGGTATTCCATATGGCTGAGTCCTCTGCCTTTCTCCCTCCTCCTGCAATTGATGTCTCTTCGGTTTCGGGAGATGCTGAGCCTGTGGGGTGTGATCAGGTTGCTGCGTCTGGGGTGTCTCTCTTTGATGAGCTTGGTCCATACTCTGCTCCTGGTGAAATTGTGCTGGAGGATTTGAATTCTTTTTCTCCAGGAGTCTGGGTTGCCGATCAGATTCAGGGTAGTCTTCAGAGTGTGGTATCCCTCCATGATAGGCCTCAGGCCTCTGATGCTGAATTCTCTATTGTTGTGGGCCTTTCGGTCGCCGGAGGCTGCAATCGGCTGCTGCCAGTTTCGGATCCCAAAATCTGTAGTCAACAGTCATTGCTTGCTTCCCAGAATCTCTCTCCTGCTATGGATTTGGACGAGGCTCCTCTTCTAAAAGTAGTGCGGTTTGCTCCTGAGATCTTGTCAGCCATGGCTCCCAGTTGTGCTCCTCATCGCAGGAAGTTGGCTCCTTGCAGTGATGTTTGCCATCCGTCTAAGTTTCGCAGTTCCAAAATGGGAAACTTGGCTTCCGAGGTCGCCCCTGTGGCTGATGGCCCCAATTTAGCTCCTCTCCCTTTTGCTCCTCCTAGGGAAGCCCTTGGAGTGGCTTCTCCTGATGTTGATCTGTCTATGATTGATATCCTGCTCGATTCTAGCGTTGATATCGTAAACCATGACTTGATGGTTCCCCTTTTGGACGGACTAGCTGCTATCGATCCGGATCTCACGCCCAGCCCTATATCTCGTATTTCTAGAAAATACTCCCTAACTGTTTCCACCTCTGGGGAGCTGATTTCGTCTATCTCTAATGGTAGCCTTGATCGGGCTAAGAAAAAAGCTCGGAGTAAGATAAAGTCCACTAAATCTAAGTGATTTGTAGTGGTGGTTCCGGTTGGGTGTATAAGGCCGAAGTGGCCTTGCGCACCCTTAAGACCATGGTGGATTTGCGTCTCTTTAAGGCCGGACTGGTCTTGCGTCTCAGAAGGCCGGATTCGTTTCTTTTCTTTCATTTTGGCCGATTTAGTTTTTTACGTAGAAGGAGCTGGTTTGGAGATGCCGGTTTTGAAGTGAGGCCGGTTGGCTTTGATGACCCGGCATGACATTAGCCGATTTGGAATTTCGGTTGCTGATCTGGACTTGTGGCCGTTTTGCTGATCTGGAATTTCGTACTCGCCTTGTTTCGGGTTTGTACTGGGATGTTAAGGTTGATGCAATAATCAGGAACAACGGTTGGTCTTGGCCCAACCCCTTTGACACTGAGGTTCCCACCTTGTCATGAATATGCCGAAAATTCCCCCTCGCGGCAATCAAAAAGACTCATTGAGGTGGTATGGGAATGTCAATGGCAAATTCTCGACTAAGTCTGCATACCATCTCATCCATCCTCCCAAACCTAAGGTTTTTTGGGCTCATTTAGTTTGGGGTCCATCCCATATCCCTTCCCACGCCTTTACCCTATGGCTCGCCATTAAGGGTAGACTGAATACCATTGACCGCCTACATTATATCCCTTTTTTTTGGTAAGTAAGTGTGTATTTTGGATTAACGGGAGAAAAAATTTTACAAACACTATGTTATAACTCCAAGTATTTTGACTTAGAGTTAGAACATACATCGCTAGGGCATTCCCCGAGCAGCAGGTACATCAGAGAATAACTCAAAAAAAAACTCTAAGAGGAAAAGACTAACAGCATACAAAAAAAGCCTTGTCATTACACATAAACAACTACCACCAATCAAAAGGCACCCCTAGTTTTCCATCATCAAGCGACAAAGGTTTGCATCTCACCCACCGATCAACGCCGGAGAAAACACCGTGGCAAACAAAAGTGGCGCCCAGCAAGAATAGGGTGAAAATCAAACTGCCAACAAACTTGAAGCTGTTCATCGGGGACAGGAACCAATCACGATGCTAACGACATGCAAATCGGCGTCGGCCATGACCAAAATGACAAGATGGAATAGCGAGATCCATTGTGTCCAAACACATCTGCAAAGGGGCCAACTTACACAAGCAGATGGCTTTTGACTTTTCACGTCCAGCATTAGGAGCACGGAACAAAACGGCATTCATTCCACACCAACATCTAAAGCGATGTGATGTAAGAACCCAATCCAATTCCACAGCGCAAAGCCACGCCCAGCCCGACCGAACCCGAGTGAATCAAAGACGCGGTAACCGCATACCGGAAAAGCATCATCAACAAACAAGCGCAATACATCCCCACGAGAACAACACTGCTAAAAGCGTATGCGGTATAAACCAAGCTTCAAGGAAGCATACGAGGCCATTCGAAATGATAGCTTTGCGTGCAATACCATCTCCATCCATCTACCAGCATCAAGCTTCGGACAGCATGCCATCATGAGAGAGCAAGCAGGACAGCAACTTCATTTACTTCCAGAAGCATTTGCATCGAGCCAAAAGCACATACAGCCTATCAGCCGTGTTCAAGGCCCTCAGGAATCCAAACCTTCCAAGTCACAACAAACAGAACCGCGTCCCAGCATTCCAGCAAATAGAAAAAATCACAATTACACATCCGCGAAGAAATTGTGCTTCACCTTTCAAGAACACGAGAAAACATGCAGATCGGCAACAAGCTTTGTGCACATTTAGAGAAGCCACAGCATCGCGGCGTGGTCAAAACAGCATGATACACAGCCCAAATGCAACTTTCAGGCGATGGACCACAGCATCAAGCCAACAAGCGGGCAAAGTACAAACTGACCAACGGCAATATTTATCCGATCCAAATCTTCTGCTGCATCGGTCCTCGATCAATCATTCAAGAACAACCCATCATTGACATAAGAACGCCCGGCATAGGAGATCCGAACATCATCATTTGCCATGCTCGGACCCAGCATTCCTTAGAAAGAAAGCCGGGGTAGCAGCAATGAAGAACTACGGTCGGCATGGCGGCAAAAAACACAAGACAGAATGCGACACCCATAAAATTAACTACCTCAGGCAGAGACAACATCGGTTCAGAGAGTTCCGGTAGCACATCAAGTTGAACACTGAGCAACAAACCCGAAGGTTCCAGAGCAGCCATCAACACCCAGTTTTTCATCAGCATATTCAAGAAAGAAAGCCATGGATCGGTATACTCGGCTTATAACTTCAAGTGTCTTGGAGACCAGACAAATCCCAATCAGTGGAGATAGCACATAGGCAATGACAACTAACCCCACACCACTCCACCTAAGTGGGTGCCCGTGACATCCACTTAAACCCCCATTCAGCAACAACATCAATCAACCGACCGCAGCCACACTACTCAGAAATCTGATCACAATCAGATTCAACAACCAGCACTCCAGGCTTCAACATAACACACATGCACACCACATCTTTTTTTTTTTTTTTTTTTTTTTTGGGGAGGGGGAGGGGAGGCAGAAAGAGGGAGGGGACTATACAACAATCAGGAAATAGCACCAACCAAGAACTAACACACAATACAAATTTTTATGAATGAACCAACAAACCACAACCGGGAACCAAGCTCTAACAGAGCCATCCAAACCAATCGTCAAATATCTTAGACTCCGCACGAGAGAAAGGCAAAAACCGCCCAAGGACAGCAGGGTTTGCCGGAGGCAGCTTCAACAGCCACTCAAGTCAAAGTCCCCCTTTTTTTTTTTTTTTTTTTATATTCCCCACCGCATTCGAGTCGTCCTGGAGACTCCCCTTTCATGCACCGGGATGGTCAATAGTTTGAGTCTCACAACATTGACCACCGAAGAGAAAATTTGGGAAATGTCTTGGGGGGATGATGTTCGATTTTTCAAAATTCATTTTGAATTTTGAATCTATCTTCTGTGGTTGCCCGCGTCCTCCTGCGACGCTCCTCCTCTGGCCGGGCGGCGCAGGTGCCGGCCTCAGCCGGTCTCCTGGGTGCTCTGCCCGGCTGCTCTTCGCCTTCCGACTCTTGCACTCTTCCTTCCGGACCTCGGCTCCGGCTCGCCGGCGTCCTCTGAGGTTTCGTCTTTGGTTGAATCTGCGTTCAATGACGAAGCTCTTTCGGCCAAGATCAGGTCGATTGAGGTTTCTGCTTTGAAGCCAAGTGCGCATCTATGCGTCTATTTCCGTTGGGTCTGCTTGATGCAGGACTCTTCTCGGGCTAATGTCTCTCGTCTCCTTCGTCCCTCGATTGATTAGGGCTTCCCGAATCTGGATTGGCACGGGCTTCTATGCTATGGGTGGCCGTGTGTAGAGAGCCTGTCTCGGGGTTCTCAAGTAAGCTACGGCTTTGGTGCTTGATTTTCTCTGCGTCCCTTTTGATTTCGGGAGCGAGATGGCCGAAAGATTATGCTCTATCTTGCTTTCCTTTGGGATTAGCCGTGTGACGCCCCGAGGCCCGATTTTGAAACTCTCTACTTGTTCGTTCCTTAGGTAAGATGGGTTGGGGGGAGCCTGGTTTGCTTTGGACTGGAACCATAGGCTAGAGTGTCTAAGAACTGGGAGTGGCCTGTTTTGACGCTGAAAATCCTTCTAATGCGGTGGTTTTTTCTGTCTCATCTCGAAGGAATTGATGCAGCCGATTGTCCTCTGGTGTTGCTCTGATTGTTCTGGCTGTGTGTTCCATTTGTTGTTTGGGTTGGGGGAGACCGTGTGCTTCTGGATTGGGACACTTCGGGCGGAGGCTGAGTAGCTGGTTGAGGTACTTTTTGGTTTCTAAATCTCCTTCCTGTTGAGGTGATGCCCTGTCTGTTCGCTGCTTTATTGTGGTGAGCTTGGTTTGCAGTCCATTGGATTGCTGTTGTCTGGAAAATAATGCCAGTTTGTTGCTGTTGTTGCTTTGCAACAATTCTGCTTGGGCTGCAATGGATGATAATCCTTCGTTGGCTAATCCCATTGGCCAATGTGTGATGATCCCCTGTTATACATTGCCTGCTGCCATTCTTGCCTCTGCAACTGAGTTGTGGGCAAGTTTTTGCATTATCTTTGGAGGAAATTTGTTAGGGTGGTTCTGCCCGGTGGCAATGCTCCTCTATGGCTGAACTGATGCGAGGTGGTCTCGACCATTACTCACGATAGGCTGCAGTTGGAATTCGATAGAACGTAGCTCTTGATGAAACTCTCTATTGCTTACTTGGAATGTTGTAAGGCCGACTTTTTTCTCCCAATCTTTTGAGAACTTTTGGCTTGCCTAGGCTGGTTCATGTCTTTGGGGCACAGGTTGATTTGATTCCCTTTGCTAAGGCGGTTTATGCGGTTCTTTCTTGCTTTAGATGTTTGTTTATTGGGCTCACTGCTTTGTGGAGATGCCGTTGTTTGTGGATTTTTCTGGCGCTGCTTTGTGGGTGCTAGGTTTGGGTGATGTCCCTAATGACCAATGTCTGAGGTATCTTTGATGATTTGTTGGTGCATGTGATGGATATTCTGTTTTGTTCTTTGTTGATGGATGCCTTTTTGGGTGGCAGCTGATCTGGAAGTTCATATGCATTTTTGCATGGATTGTCTTATCTTTGCTCTGAGCAATGACTCTGATGGATTCTGTCCCCGGGAATTGTTGGCGGTGCTCTTTTGGATGCGATTGTCTTTGTGTGTGCAGCTGCTGGCCCCTGAGATGATATGGTTACGAGAGTTTGCTCGGAAGGATCTGTTGGGGCAGCTTTGCTTCTCGACTTTATTGCTGATTTTAGAGATTGGTTGCATGGGTGGAATTTTGGGGTGGCCTCTTTTGGTTTCTTTGTAGCTCCCAATGCTATGAGAATTTCTGGTTTGGTGGTCTTTTGGTGCTGCTGGTTTTCTTTTCAGTAGCTGATTATCTCGGGTGGCAGTGGGTTGGGAAGCGACGCTTCCCCTCTGTGCAGTGTTGTAATATTTTTCAATTTCTATAGGTTCTGTAGTGCGTTGACCTCCTAGAGGCTTTTTTGTACCTTCGGATGTACAAGTTGCTCGGGGTATGTCCCAGCGGGTTATGTTTTATCCCCAAGTCAAAACACTTGCTGATAAAACATCGCTTTTGTAATTTTTTTCTCCCATCAATCCAAAATACTTGCTTACAAAAAAAAAAGTCTTGGGGGGATGATTTTTGGAAAATACGGTTATTACACTCCCTCCATATGAAGTAAACCGTGGCGACCAGGGATAATCTTTTAGAGATAGCCATAAAGCTTTTCCCTTTCCAAATAGAAACAGCCCAAGATATATTCTGATTCCAATCGGGATGGGGCCAATGAATACCGGAGTGTCTACGGACAAGATCCCATAATGCTTTGGAGAAATAGCAAGAAAAGAAAAGATGACCAAGGTCTTCATTTTCAGTATTACAGAGAGGGCATTGAGGAGACAGGTTTGGGATATAATGGAGGCGGTCAAGAGTATTCAATCTATTCTTAACGGCGAGCCAGAGAGTAAAGGCGTGGGAAGGGATATGGGAAGGACCTCACACCAACTGAGTCCAATAAACCTTAGGTTTGCGAGGATGGATGAGACGGTAGAGACTTAGTCGTGAAAATGCCCTTGACATTCCCAATCCACCTCAAAGAGTCTTTTTGATTCTTTGTGGGGAGGACTTTCCGGCATATTCATTGCAAGGTGGGATACCTCGGTGTCAAAGGGTTGGGCCAAGACCATTTGTTAATCCACGATTATTGCATCAACCTTAACATCCCAATTCAAACCCGAAATAAGGCGGGTGCGATGGGGTACTCACCTCACTCGGGGGCCAAGGGGTGCCGGTTATCATGCGGAGGAAGGTATCGAGACCATCCCCTATGTCCTTGTGAGTAGGCACGCATGAAAGTCCTCGGTTTCATAATCTTGCGCCTGAGCTCAAAGGGCGAGATGTCGGGATTTTCGGGGTCCAAATGCACCGGTCTTTGATTTGTTCTTATAAATCCATGAAGACCGAGGCGAATTCGGGTCTTTTGTTAAGAGGCGCCAAAGAAGCTTACAATTGAGAGCCTTGTTTTGGTCCGGCCAAGTTCTTAATACCCAGCCCACCTTCCGACTTGGGAAGCATATATCATGCCATGCTACTTTACTTACAGACTCGCCTTCGGAAGCACCATTCCAAAGGAAAGCCGAAGAATGCACTCAATTGCTTTGAAGGATGGTTTTGGGTAAAATAAAAGAGAGGCCCAATAAAGGTGGATAGAAGAGAGAATGGAGGCAACGAGTTGCAATCGCCCACCGAATGAGAGCCATCTACATTTTCAAGATGTAGTCCTCTTAGTGATTAAATCGGTGAGAGATTTGCAATCGAATCTGAGAGCCTAGAGGTGATCAAAGGGACCCCTAGGTATCTTTTTGGAAGTTTGCCCATTTTAAATCCCATGATAGTAGCTATTTCATGATGAAGGGAAGTGTCCTTAGAACAGATGAAGATTTCACTTTTCTTCGGGTTAGCAGATAGGCCAGAGATAGCATGAAATTCATCAAGGCACTCTTTGAGGATCTGGGTGGACTGGGTATCAGCCTGGGAGAAGAGGAGGAGGTCATCAGCAAAAGCAAGCATAACAGTCTGTGTTTCGGCGCATTTCCAGTGAAATTTAAACTGATTATCCCGCCTTGACTTGACCTCAATAATACCATTAAGAACCTCCATTACAAGGACAAATAAATAGGGAGAAAGCGGATCCCCTTGGCGAAGACCTTTACCACCTTTGAAGAATCCAACAACTTCCCCATTTATGTTGAGTGAATACATCGGAGTGGTGATGCCTTGGCTGATCCAATTGACCATTTGTGGGGAAACTTCATGAGGTCGAGAATATTGATAATGAAATCCCAATAAGACGAGTCATAAGCTTTCATAAGATCAACCTTCACGGCAGCACATCTAGGTGGATCGATCCAAGATGATACTTATGCGGGAGCTCTTGAGCTAGAAGGATATTATCACTAATGCCGCCCCATACAAAGGCCGTTTGGCTCTGTCGACCGGGAAGGGAAGAGTGGCCTTGATTACGTTAGCAAGAATTTTGGATATGACTTTGTAAATAACATTGCAACAGGAGATTGGGCGAAAATCTGAAACCGATCGCGGGGACTGAACCTTATGAATAAGGCTGATCAAAGTGGTGTTTAGCTATTTAAGGAGCTTTCCATGATTGAAGAAATCATTGATTGCTTCAAAAACAGAATGACCAGTAATCTCCCAGGAGTCCTTAAAGAATTTCGATGTAAAACCATCAGGACCAGGAGCTCTGTCATCACCTATGGAGAAGATCGCTGAGCGAATCTCCTCATCACTAACCGGCCTAACAAGAGGGCCAGTTTGAGAGTCAGGGACAGTATTAAGAATATAAGGACGGAGCCGATTTGTCTCCGCCGTCCCATGGGATCGACCAGATCCCAGAGCATTTTTGAAATGGCCTTCAATTAGGTGATTAAGCTCCTCCGGTCCTTTAGTAGGGTTACCTGACTCATCAAGGAGGGAGATAATCCTATTCCGGTTAATATTCCCCAATGGTCTTGAAAAAGAATTTGGTGCATTGGTCTCCCTCTTTGATCCATTTGATCTTGGCTTTTTGGCGGAGGAAGTCAGCCTCCTTAGCCATAGCAGAATAATATGCAGCCTTGAAATGTCGTTCTATGTCACAATTCCCTGTGTGAGGGATGGTCATAGATTGGACATCTTCCAGGCATTTACGAGTACGTAACACCTCTTCATGAACATCTCCATTCTGACCGTTAAGATTTTTGAGCGCATTCTTCACCTTTTTGAGAGATGACACCAACTTGAACATCGGGGTACCCGCGCTTTCCGACTCCCACGCTTCCTTGACCAGAGGAAGGAAATTTGGGGACTTGGTGAGAAAATTATTAAATCTAAACATCCCACGTTTTTGGGCATTCCAACCAGCAGGAAGAAGAATGCATGGGGAGTGATCAGATAACCTGGCTGGTGGAAAAACTACTTTAGATCTTCTAAAGAGATCGAACCAAGGACCGTTCGCAACGACTCTATCTAATTTATTGAAGATACGAGTAGTGGGTTCGCGACCATCATTCCAGGTGAAAAACTGACCTTCATGACAGACATCTTCAAGGTCACAGTCTCTAAAACATTCATTAATGTCAGTGGAACTTTTATAGTGCCAGGATCCTCCAAGGGCCTCAGTCACCGAGCAAATAGCATTAAAGTCGCCCGGGACCGCCCAAGGAATATCACTCGAGAGGCCCGAATGCCTCCTAAGGCTTTGCCAGAGGAGTTTTCTAGAAACCTCTAAGTTTGCACCGTACACAAAGGACAGGAGGCAATGAACGTTATCTTCAAGGAAAGACACATCGGTATGGATAACCCGGTGAGTCCTTGGAGATAACTTTAACATCCACCTTCTTTGGGTCCCATCCAACTTGATTCTCCCAACGAGAGGAGGTGGAGTAGTTCATGGACCCACGCCCATTGAGGATTAATCCTATCGAGAGATAGAGGCCGCGTTATTCTCTGCAACTTTAGTTTCAACCAGGCCGATAATGGAACAAGCGTGAGTCCAAATGAGATTGCGGACTTCATGGGCTTTCACAACCCCATTGAGTCCTCTCACATTCCAGCAAGCTATGTTAATTATTGGAAACCGGTGTAAGGGGGTTCTTCTTTGTAGGCCCCTGGACTTTTCTCGTCCTCTTAGAGGATTTACGACTCCTACTCTTAGGCACCAATTCAAAGCCAATGGAGTCATATCCGTCCGAAGCAGGGCCAGGACTCTGTGGATCGTGTGGGCTCTCAAATGATGATTGGCCTGATTCATCCACATGGCCATTGTTCATCACCGGTCGCTGAACAACAAAGTC
This sequence comes from Nepenthes gracilis, assembly GCA_033239525.1. Lineage (NCBI taxonomy): Eukaryota > Viridiplantae > Streptophyta > Magnoliopsida > Caryophyllales > Nepenthaceae > Nepenthes > Nepenthes gracilis. The sequence continues at coordinate 7,008,385 of BSYO01000018.1, read as the reverse complement.
ACAGGCCGAGGCCTCAACATTGTAGCTTTCGGATCCAACGTGTGGCCTTACCGGACCGGGGGTCAGGGATAACCTAGACTGGGGCTCAATCCCATCATGAGGTCTCACCACCTCAGGGCCAGTAGTTGGACGAGCATGTTGATTATCTGGGGGGAGGGTAGATGCAGGGACACTACGAGAGTGATCCGTGGAATCCTCTATCCGGTGAATCGGCGGGATGTGAACATCACACGCCACGGGGTCTTCAAGGAGAGGCTCCTGGAGAACACAGAAAGGATTGTCAGAAAGAACATCCTTCTGATTAGACCTTCCAAGGTGTATGTCATCTTTCTTTCTGGGGGACCCTTTGGGATGGGCTTTAGCATGGTCCACCTTCTTAGGGACCCATGCTTTTTTTATTAGCGGACCTTTACTCCCAATATTCAAAAGGACCTCCTTACGTGCCGGCTTATGTTGGTATTCAATCTTAATCTCCCTAAGATTGTACTTACCAAAAAAAAAAAATCTCCCTAAGATTGTCATCCGAATGGTCGCCAGAGCCATTTGTGCGGATCTTCACTGATGCCAGTCGGGGGGCTTCGGCCCCCATTTCGACACATACTCTAGCAAATCCCAAACGCTCTAATTTCTCCGTGATCGGGTCAAGCCGAATTGGTTTCCCAACAGCACTCGCTATCTAGCATAAACCCAGAGGGGTCCAATACTCCACCGGGATCCCAGACATAGTGATCCAAACTGGAAATGATTTATGCTCTTCACGGGATAAAACCATCCCCGACTTCCATCTCTTAAGGAAAATGGTATGGCCAGCGATTAACCACGGGCCGCTATTAAAACAATTCTCGAGCATTGCGTTCGAGGAGAATCGGAAGAAGAAGAAACCCGACTCGTTCCCGGCTACATGTTGTAGCTCGAACCTCCTCCAAATTTTCCTAGTTATGTTATTAACAGCATTAAAATGCACCGGGTTACCGTTAAAATATCCCACGAGAGTGGAGCCCCACAGGTCTTCACTCTGTTGGATAACTTCGGGAGGGGGGGACAGAATTAGATTAGCCATATTGGAGGGAGTAGGAGGGAAGAATTTAATCGAGGACTTACCTCCATCAGCCCGTTTATCAACAATCGAAGCCCAAGAGGCGCAAGGCGAGCCAGAACCCAAGCGATCTGGAAGGCCAGGGCCTCTTCCAGATTTAGACTCATGGACACCTTGACACAGAGGGGGCACAGCAGGCAACCTTCGAGTATGGCAATGTTCAGCATCGGGTGGAATTAAATGGTCAGAAACCATAAGGGAAGGATTTTGCTCAGAATCCAAACGGCTTCCATGATCAGATTCAGGAGCTGGCACCCCTGAAGGATGTACAACCATTGTGGAATGAGGTCTGACAGGGCAACTGGAGTGCTCACAGCAGCACGGGGACCCACAGCAACCGACCGGCGGAACCGGGCCTCCATTGGAAGACTCTTCGACATGGAAGGAACCCATCAAATGGGTTTGGACAGGGAAGAGAGCTTTTGGTCCTGCTGCTGGTCCTCCAATGCTGGAATAGTGGCTGTGAATGTATACTGCCTTGTCAGTAAAATCCTAATTTGATCTGTTCCTGGAGTAGCTGGAGCAGCTTCATTTGAAGCTGCTGATGCATTATGTCTCTGAGCTGGTGGTAGGTGTAGTTGAAAGTGGAACAGATGCTGTGTAGTTTTTTTTTTATATTAAGCCCGTTCTCTTCAGAGAGAGAATCTCTCTCCTCTCTCTTCGATTTCAAATTTTGAATTCCTTCTTGCTGCCCGTTCGGCTCTGGCGGCGTCGCCGCCGGCCATGGCCAGCCTCGTTGGGGATTCCCATGTCACGTTCTCGGACCCCGCTCTTTTTTTTGGTAAGTAAGTATTTTGGATTAATGGGAGAAAAATATTACAAAAAATATGTTTATCTCCAAGTATTTTGACTTGAAGATAAAACATAACCGCTAGGGCATACCCCGAGCGGACATTACATCAAAGTATACAAAATGGCCTCTAGGAGGACAGCGTTTGCCGAAAACGACAAAATATGACATTTCCATCATAAACAAACTAAACACAGCATGTAAAGCTGATACACAAAAACGGCTTCACACGGTGGCACGCCATAGGCTGTTTGCACATGAGACAGCAGAATGCTCCAGCTCGAGACCAGCAGCATCATCTTCGGCTATCTAACATAGCAGCAAATCTCAAAAGAACCCTTAAATCCAAGGCTCCAACCTCATAAAGCATCATACCAATCTTGGAAATCACCCGGCAAGTTGTAAGAGCCCCATCAGCCCAGCGGCCCGGCGCAGCTTCACGGCCCTGCACCATCAAGGCACAGGAGCATCGAATCTCAACAATCTGGCAGACAGCGGCACGAGTGCGAGATCCGATGCTTGATTGCTGGCCCGGAACCAAAATACGGGCCATCCGCCTAGCAAAACCGCATCCAAGAACATGAATGAGCAAAACAGGCCTACCAAGTCCCCTCGATTTCAGGGTCAAATGTTTATCTGCAATCTCAGCAGCAAAAAGATGCAACAAACCACACTCCAATAGCATGCTACAACAAAATCTAGAACCAACGCGCCTGTGCGGGCGAGCATAAAGAGGCGTGACATATCATTTACCATGACTCAAACATCCAGATCCACCAAACACCATCGGTGCCGGGGGCAATGAACCAACCATCACCAATAGGCAATATCAGCTACTCTAATGCGAGAGGACGAACCTTTATGGAAAGAGTAACAGGGAGATGAGATCGGTGGAGTAGCGGGAATGGCGGCGCCCGACCAAATCGATTCAAACAACACACCATCAATGAGCATCCAAATCTCACACTGCACCCATCCAGCCACTACCTCGGCATCACGGAGATAGCACATTCAGCGGCCAACCCACCAACGGGGCAAGGCTAAATGTCCAAACATAGACAAGAGCCGAAAACAGCGGGAGGGCCAACAAGTAGGAGGGCCTCCACCAACACGAGGTTGTCGTTTTTCAGCCACCCGAAGAAGAGGCCATTTCGGTCGCAGCAATAGAATCCCCTTTGTAGTCCTCTCATTTGACAACCGGGAGTAAATTCTGCAATTTAGCAAGAGCAGGCAATGTGAAGCCATCCAAGAGGCGTCAATGCATTCAGTTTCCCTTTGTTGCAACATGATTCGAAACACATCCATCAAAGAAACTTCATACACCATGGTCAACAATCGAAGATCGCATCCCAATCGGGAACAAGGCCACAAGCGTGTGGGGAACCACAAATACATCAATCCACATCCATAGGTTAAAGATAGCAGTAGAGTTCACACCACATCGGAACACGCTATTGGATCACAATAGCCGAAGGGTCCGGCCAGCCATTCCATCATTAGCCCCAACCCACCGAGGCAGCGGGACATCCATTTCAAGAAACACGAGAATTCGGTTCGTCTAGAAAAAACAGTACCCACAACCACCTCCCGCCTACGGCGATGAATAGCCACCACTGGGCTTAATCGGCAAGAACCACCAAGCTTATTCACCAACCGCTAACCTCCATTTCGGAAATAAATTGGAGCCCCAACAGCCAGACTGACATACCAAAATAGGATCTATTCACCCAGCAAGAAGACATCCAAACAAATGCGGCGGCATCAGCAGCCTGGTACCGGTGGGAGCGGATGAAGATCCTAGGAGAGCGGGATTTATTATGCCCGAAAAGGACCAAAAGACCTCCAAGCACATACTTATACAATTTGTTCAAAAACAGGTCAACAAGAAGCGAGAAAGAAACCACCAAAAAACTCGAGATCAATTCCAAGGCCCCGGAACCAAGACCCGAGACAAAAAAATCCCAGCAAAGCAAGGGCCTAGGAGCCGGAGGCGCCTTTGGACTTTTGGAGGCAGCCTTTTCTTTTCCTAGACTTTGGAGTCTTCCACTCAGCCTCCAAGCCCCTCAATTCATCTACCAAAGAGGAATTTGAAGAATATTGCTTAGTAATCCTCTTAATAGAGCTTGGGGTAAGCATAAATTCATCTAAATCGATATTATGGTGTAGAGATTCAGAATCCAGGGAATTAGGATCCAAATCATCCATCGCATATCCAGGAAGCCATCCAAACATCCGGAGTCATACGGTAGACAAAATTGATGCGCACACTCGGCGGATAATTGTGGAATAGCACTCTCAATCAAGCCACATCAGAACCCCCAAAGGGGAGGAGCTCATCTTGATTAACGAGTCTGGTAACCCCAAATCCAGTTGGCACGAGGCACCAGAGGAAGAGGGGAATTTGGGCTAGTAAGAGCCAGTGAATCAACAAAGGGAAGAGCTGGAGTTTCAATCTCGGCCAATGAGCGGTTCAACATTTAGAAGCGCTATTGGGGTCGGGAGTGACTCCGGTTGGGGCAAGGCTTCTTGACCAGCTGAGAACAAGGAAGTTGACCAAATTTACCATACGCGTCAATTGGAGGCATAGTTACTTGGCAATCGACTCCACATGAGCCTCGGGATGAGGGCTTTCATTTAGGACAGGGATTAGCTATCCCTGAACCCGAGAGGCTTAGGATGAGAATTACGGAACGAGCTTGGACCAGCAATTTGTCTCCGGATGCCCAATCTGTTGGCATCGAGCGCATCGGGTTTTCTTCCCAGCTATAAGCCACATTCAGAAGCAAATTCAGTAGAAGCGAACAAGGATGACACATGATGGAGGTGGGAACGCCCATCCACTCCAACTTCAACGCACATGTTTGCAAAGGACAGATTTTCCATACGAGCTGTCTTGGGATCAATCGAAGAGGAATCCCAATCGTCTTTGGCTAACCAAAGAAGACCACTGCGACCACACCCGAGTGGTATGTTTGACATTTTTATCCAAATTGGAAAGCGCTTGTGTTCTTCTTTTGATAGCTCCATTCCAGGCTTCCAGCGCTTTAGGAAGATTGCTTTGTCGGAGAAAATCCATGGACCAGCACGAATAACTTTCTCCACCATTTCTTCGGAAGGGAAGCGGAAGAAAAAGAAGCCGCCTTCGTTGCCAGCAGTTTGCTTGAGACCGAATCGGGACAATATCTTCATGGCAATTGCTTTAACAGCCGTGAAGTGTGGAGGAGTGTTAAGGAAGTAGCCTACCAATGTATAACTCCAAAAAGAGTTACCTTGTTCGATGACCTCTAGCGGAGGTGAGAGAGAACCATCAGAATACAATGAAGCTTGGAGAGGGAAGAAACAGAGCTCAGAGCTAAGCCCAGAACCATCCTTCTTTACAACATTAGCCCATGAATGGGGGGACACATTGTTACCGCCGGATTGGACAGGATCGAGTTTCAGGGATAGACGAAACAGAAGCCTGGGTCCTAGGTGAAGGAAGATTTGAGGAAGGATTTATCGGGGGCGAGACGGAGTTCTGAGGAGAGGAGATGTGGGTAAAGACAGGGGGAGCGGACACTGGAGGAGGAGAAAGGGGGTCGGCCATGGCCGTCGATGAGCACCGCTGCCAGAGATGGGAGGAGCATCAGGCGGAGATCGGGCAGGTCGAATTTCAAATTTTGAAATTCAAAATCTAGAGAGAAGGAGGAGAACTTCTCTCTAACATTCTTGAACACCCACGAGTTTTCCCTTGGACCCCGCTCTCCCCGGTCTTCCGAATCCCTCTCCATCTTTTCTGCCTGCGACGGCGACGTATGGAGAGGGTGACTTTCCGCCTTTACCCGTTAAAGCTTCGGCCTCCCCAAATGGCCCGGATGCTGCTTTCCTGTCACAGGTCGTGGGCTTGGAAGCTGGTCGCTGCTTCCCACAGACGCCGATTCTCCCATCCCAACCCCCTCCTGAAGTCTCTGGTGCTCTCTGCTGTGGCCCGACGAGCACGCATGCTAAATCCATTGAGGCCGAGGTATCCTCTAAAACTGTGGGCTCGACTTTAAAACCAGTTAATGTCCATTTTTCTGCAAAATCATGGGCTCAAGTCGCCGAGGTTAAGGGTCTCCGCCCCTTTGCCTCTCTTAAATTTTTTCCCCCTTCTCTTGTGGCTGACTACGATAGCCCTTCCTCTCCTCCTGCTGAAGTCATGCAGCAATGCTCCGAATTTTGGGGCTCCACTCTGGTGGGTTTCTTCCCTGATAAACCTTCCCATTTCTTGGCTGTCAATGGCATCGCCCGAAGAATTTGGGCAAAATATGGGATGCGTCACGTTGCTGTTTATGGTAATGGAATTTATCTTTTTCAATTTGACTCCGATGCTCATCTGGAGGCATGCTTGTCTCGAGGTCCCTGGACCTTTAAAAAGTCGCCTGTCTTCCTCAAGAGATGGTCACCGGGCTTGAGTCTTGATCCAGAATCACTCATGTCGGTCCCTGAATGGATCTCGCTGTTTAACGTGCCAATTGAATTCCAGACTCCAATGCGTCTAAGTTGGATAGCTAGTAGGATTGGCAAACCAATCCTTTGTGATCCACGTACTGCCTCTATGCATCGGGTGCAGGGAGGCCGAGTTTGTGTTGAGATGAAGATGGGTGACCCTCGACCAGCAAAAATTAGGATAATGTCGATTGCTGCTGCTCCCTCCAGAGTGGTTGAGATTGATATTGCCTACCACTCTAAGCCTAAATTTAACAGGTTTCCTTGTAGTTTAAAGGGGCCTGCTGATTTGCCTAAGGTCCTGGTTCCTGTTGCTGCTAGGGCTGGAGTACCACCCATCAAACCCCCCTCTGCTCCTGGATGTCTCAAGGGAATGTGTTGAACTGCTTCTCCCCTTTCTGGGGCTAGTTAGAGTGGCTGAATCCTCTACTGACTGTGTAATGGATGAGATGGTTAAGCTGTCCAGTAGGTCTGCTATTGATGATGGATCTGTAAACGGGCTGATTTCTTCTCTGCCTCCCCAATGTTCTGATTCTACTCTTGCTATGGATGCTTTTGCTGTGCGCTCCCCTACTGGGTTCCGTGATCTTGATCAAACTGACGGGCCTCTAGCCGAGGCTCTCCCTTTGGGGATTCGTTGTTCGGTTTATCAGATGCAATTGGACCTTACAATTGAGGCTTGTGCTGATATGGATCCGAATGCTGGTTGTCCTATTGTTCACCATGTTGATGCCTCGTTTGTGAACGATACTGAGCCTGTGCATGAAGATGGTAATAATAGGGAGTGCTGTGTTGTTAGTAGTGACTCCCTCCCTGATGCTGATGTCCACCATTTGGCGGATGCTGTCTTGGCAGATGTAAACCTGCCATCTCCTGTAGGTGTAAAGCATCCGGTTTCAGAATCTGGATAACTTGATTGTGGTCTGGATGCTTCGGTTACTGATGACTCCGTTTCCAGAGGGCTGGATTTCTCACAAACCCCCAATGTTGTTGCTGGATCATTTACTTCTGTCGCTGGGGTTTCCCAAGTGGATGATGCCCTGCTTGTGGATACCTGGGCTGTTGGCGCTCTTCCTGGACCCCACGAGGTCCCGCCTGTTTCTCTCGATTCGGGTCCAATTGAGGGGATTGATCCTGATACTACCCCTGCATCCATCTCTCGGACGTTCAGAAATACTCTCTGGATGGCTCTCCTGTTGATCTAGGCGGGACGAGCTCTGTGAACAAGAAGGCTACTCTGGATGGTAGTGTTCCAGTCGCGAATCTGATCGATGATCAGACTCCTATCTCTGAATCAGATGTTGAGACTCTTGATGCGAAGGAGCTGTTGTCTTGGGCTTTTAAGCGGCTCACAGACACAGATGGCTCTTGTCAACTTTTCCATGATGTCCCACGCTAAACATAGGAAACTTGTGAGACTTCTGAATAAGTCTTTGGCAAGATATAAATGTAGAGAACTTCAGTAAGTTCTCGCACTGACCTTTCCGTTGGAGGCAGCGAGATAATGGGTTGTCCCATGAAGCTTATTTGCTGGCTTTTCAACTAGTTTTTACGACCCGACACCTCTCAAGCCCATAGTGCCTCATTCACTCCGAGAGGAGGAGAAGGCTGTTTTTGGATTCTGTCTTCCTTTTTGAGATCGGTTACAAATTCTGCGGGTATCCAGGAGTGTAATCAGATTGAATTTTTAGCGGGGCTACATGGTAATGCATTTATGATCCCGATCAAACACCAGGCGTAAGTACAAGTCGGGAGGCGGCGTAAAGCTGCATCCTTGAAAATCGGACTTCTCATGCATGATAACCTGCTGCTGCAGGTTTGGGAGTGGGGGGTTTTGTGCCTTGCTGCTTCCATGTTTGATGCATTGGTTGGAACCTATCTTGCTGGCCACATTGCGGCATTTGTAATAATCTTTGTCTTTGTTTTCTGGACCCGGATGTTGCAAGTATGATACTGAACATGAAGCTGAATTTCCATCTATCCTTTGGATAGTGATGGAGATTGCCGGTTTAGGTAGATTGTTTGGGGTTGATACGAGGCTTTGGTTTATTCCTTGGGTCTAGCATTTGTTCTTTGAAGGAATCTTTCTTTGGTGGATTTGGCATGTTTAATTAGAGCCTTGATGCTGATGGAAAACTTATCAGGATGGATTCTTTGAATCTTGCATCGGATCGATTGCCTTATGTTGAATCTGGTGCTGTTCGGTCTGAATTGCATTTTGAGGCCTGTGATTGCTGGCTCTCATTGCTAAAGGTGGGACATGGTCCTGTTCTGAAGGTTTGCTGTGGTGTTGCTGCAATCTGTGTGGGGTGGATGCTCTGATTCTGCACTGATTTGGTTCCCTGCTGTGGCTTGAGGGAGGTTACTCCTGGGGTTGGTGGGTGTGCTGCTTGTGATGATGCAAATCGGCTGAATGCTGGCAGCATCTTATTTGAACATTTGTTTCTGTTCAGGCTTGCAGATGGAAAGCAGCTGGGTTTTGTTGGAGAATTGGCTGAATGGCTTTATCTGGTTTGCATTGGCTTATATGCCGGCATGGGACTCGTTCTCTCGCTTGTGCAGGGCCGGTTTGCACTGGTTTTTTTGCCGGTTTGGAATCCGAACTGCTGACATGGAAAGAGCAATCCAGTTTCTGCTCTCTATTGTCCCGATTTGGATTTCAGCTCCATCTGCTGTTGTGGATAGATCGGTTTTGGATTTCCTACATGGCCGGGTTGATGACTCGATTGGGATGGTATCCTGCTGATATGGCCACCCTTCCAATTCTGCCGGTTTGCAGGGTTTAATATGTCGGTTATTGGCATCATCTTGCTGCCAGTTTTGTGCGACTGTGGTTGATGAGTGACTGGCCATTTTTTATGATGGGCTTCGGATGTAGCATTGGCTGCTCTTGGGTCATGGTAATGTATTGGTCTACTGGACTGCGATACTCCTCTGCAACCTTTCGGATGGAATGTTGCTTTGCTTGGATCAATCTTTGAAGCCTCTGGTGCTTCACCCTTTTCATATATTTTATGTAGGAAATGTCATATTTTGTATGTTTTATATACGTTGTCCCCCTAGAGGCTTTTTCTATGTTTTGATGTACTGTTCGCTCGGGGTATGCCCTAGCGTGTTATGTTTTATTGCCAAGTCAAAATACTTGGAGATAAAAGATATTTTCTTGCACTTATTTCACTCCCTTTAATCCAAAATACTTACTTACCAAAAAAAAAATGTTTGGGCAGAACGGGCACCCTTCCTAACCGAGGCAAGGAATGCCCCATCTGGAGTGCACTGGACAGACGGGGAGGTAGCCGGACGAAGATTGCATCCCTCGACTTCCAGAACGAGGGAATCTGGCCGAACGGAAGAAATGGGAGATTGATTCAGAGCAAATCCCAAATCCAGACAGAGGGCGACCTCTCGGAGGGCTAAGACGATTGCCGGCTGGAGGAAGGGTTTCGGAGAGGTCGGGTGAAGAGGGAGAGAAGTGGGAAGAGGTGGCCGAGGACGAAAATTTCAGCGGCCACGGGGTTGCCGGTCAAGGAATGGTGGGAGAGGAAGGGGCCGAAAAGCTATGAGGGTGAGCAAGAGATGGAGAAGAGGGCACCGATTCAGGGAGACGAGATGGGTGGGTGGCTTCCGGCGCCATTGGCGCCGGCGGTGAGGGATGATGGCGAGGCTAGGATTCAAAAAACATCAACGAGAGGGAAGGAGATGAACAGTGGGGGCCTTAAATGACGTTGTGCTACCAAAACTCAGTAAAACACAAAACTGCTAGTTCCTTGGAAGAATGTAACTCCAAATTGAGGGAAACTGCCTACATTATATCCCAAACCTCTCACCACGATGCATTCTCTGCAACACAGGAAATGAAGACCTCGGTCATCTTTTCTTTTCTTGCCAATTCTCCAGAGCTCTATGGGATAATGTTCAAAGACACTCCGGTATCCATTGGTGTGACGACCCGACTTTTATTACCAGCAAAAGCCGTCGTCAAAACCAAAATTCTTTCAAATATAAGATAAAAAGGTGAACATAAAAATTTTTCTTATCTTTATTCAAACCTGAGATGCATTCTAAAGATTTATAAATTCATAAATTCCAAAATATCACGGAAACAATCTAACATTCATAAGCAGCGGAATTAACATTACAAATTTCCTCAAAACAAAATAAACAAAACTCCAAAAATCTGCTCCAGCCAGCTTAAACATTCAGCTACACCATACGACTCTACTCAACTTCGTCCTCCATAAGCTTGTCATCTGAAAATTTACAAGAGTGAGCTTACAAAGCCAGCAGGATACTCACATGCAGAAAACACAAGCATACATATAATCAAATTATAGATCATAATATAGCATAAAAGTCATCATATCGTTTCTTCTTTAGTTCATGTTCTTTCATCTTGTCTTCATCAAAATCATTCGGAATTCATATCATCTTTAGGGACCGGACGGGAGCGGACAACATCGAGGACGGGTTGTGTGCTACCCCACAACCTAAAGCCGTATCCCCTCATTATGCTCCCCGGGGCGGGAGGTAATGCCTTTAACCCGGCATACGGGGCCATAGTCCATAATTCTTATGCCACCAAAAGGTCCCCTCCCGTGGCCCAGGAGGCATCCTCGAGTGTCACTCCAATATCCTTCATCCATCTTTAACAGCAAGTTTAATGGAAACTCGGTTCTTGGTTCGTGTTCTTTATTGGCCGTATATCATAGATCAAAAGTCGAGTCATAGAGTTCCACTTGCTGTCCATAATCTATATGTTTTCATATAGTCTTGTTCTTTACTTCATTCATTGAAGTTCATATCATCTATCAAAAGCTGAAGCTCATTTTTCAGAAGAAATCAGAAGTTCTTATCTAGTTAATTTCCGAAGCTCTTTTTAAACGGAAAGTCAAGTCCCTAAACCAAGTTCTTTACAAGGCCGAGTTCATTTCCTTTAGTCAAAGCCGGAGTTCATTTCCTTTAATCAAAGCTGGAGTTCGTTTTTCTTTCAAAGCCGGAGTTCATTTCCTTTAGTCAAAGCCGAAGTTTGTTTTCTTTAATCCAAAACCGGAGTTCCTTTCTTTAATCAAACCGGACTTCTTTATTTATGAAGGACGGAGCACATTTACATTATGCTCAAAAGTCGGAAGTTCTTTAAAAGGGACGGAGTGCCGTTTCTTAAAATGGACGAAGCATCTTTACTTAAAGCAGACGGAGTGCTTTTCATGGCGGAGCACTTTTCAAAAGACGGAGTTCTTTTTATTAAGAGCGCAGTTTCTAAGGCCGGAGCTCTTTTCTTCAACGAAGGCCGTATTTCAAAATTCGGAGTTCTTTTAAAGCCGAAGTTATTTTTCTTCAAGGTCGGAGTTCTTTTCAAAATAACAGGACGGAGTCTTTGCAAAGGCCGGAGTTCTTTTTCAAACATCGGGACGGAGTGTTTTTTTCTCAAATTTCCTGAGTTCTTTTTCAAACAAAGCGGGATTTGGAGTGAATTTCATAAATTTCCGGAGTTCATTTTCTTATAAGATCCGAAGCTCAAAAATACGGAGTTCAAAAGCCGGAGTTAATTTTTATCAAGGTTGAAGTTTATCAGACGGAGTACTATTTAAAGACGTAAAGGCGAGTTCCTCTTCTTTAAAACCGGAGTATTTTTCAAAAAAAAAGGACGGAGTACATTGTTAAAGAGGCCGGAGTTCCTTTGGACGGAGTTCTTTATTCAAATGGACGGAGTACTTATTTCCCTAAAATGCGAGTTCTAAATTGTTTTCGGTAAAAGCGCAGGAGGTCTTTTATCACTAAATTGAGAGATCTTTTGACAAAACAAATCAACAATCGAATTCTTGTTTCATTTTAAGGCCTAAACTTTCTTTTCCGTAAACATGAAGTTATCAAAATTCATAACAATCATAAGCAAGAATAAGTCTATCATCATGCATAACGAGAATTTCCTTTAAACATGCATTTCGGTCATCAAAAGCATACTTCATACAGAAATCATACTTTCATAGCAACATAAATAAACATGAATTTTAGAAATAGGGTGAGTATCTTGCACGAATTCTTTTCTTACGTTGCCTTAGCCTTTGGTTTCTTTCTCTACTAGGAGCTTCTAGTGGTACCTTTTTTCTGCGATCTTAGGCCTTTATTTATAGGCCTGGGTTAGAGTGGCTTTTATTTATGACTTCACATTTTTCTAAGTTTGTTATTTATGGCTTTGTATTTCCAAAACCTTGGAATTAGCTAGATTATTTATGATTTTCATTTTCCAACAAGTTTCGGGAATAGATAAATCATTCATTGTCGTATCTTCCCAATGTCTCAAGTCATCACTCCGGCTCCTTCACTTTTTTTTTGAACAACCTTTGATTTCACAACTGCTTCAGGGCCGGACTGACTTTTTATGGGAATCCGGAGTGCATTTTAATGACAATTACCGAAGTTCTTAATTCCGAAAGAATTCGGACTTCTTTTCTTCAATGTAATCCGGACTTCCATTCAATACGGAAATTCCGGAGTTCTTCTTTACCAAGGGACATCCGAACTTCTTTTTACTTTGGAAATCCGAACTTCATTTTCACTGCGGAAATCCGGACTTCATTTTCACAGCGGAAATCCGAACTTTATTTTCACTGCGGAAATCCGGACTTCATTTTCATCCATAACATCCGGACTAGAATTTCATCAATGAAATCCAGACTTCTTATTCCGGACTTCTTAAGGCCGAACTTGATTCCATCTTAAGTCGATGTATCTTTCTTCTTCCGTTTTCCGGTCATCTTGCGTTGACCGGATTTGATGATGGAAATTTTCCCTTGTTATCCGGACTTCCTTTTACCAAGGGAAGTCCGGACTCCATTTCATTAAGCAGGGTTGAAGTTGATAAACCCATTTGATTTTTGTCTTAGGGCAACCTCATTATAATTTCTGGTCAACTAGCGTTGACCGGACCCGATGACTAATTTTCTAGGTTTTGAAATTTGGGTCGTTACAATTGGCCCCATCCTGAATGGAATCAAAACATATCTTGGGCTGCTTCTATTTGGAAAGGAAAAAACCTTCTGGATGTCTCTAAACGCTTATCTCTGGCCGCCACGGTTTACTTCATATGGAAGGAGCGAAATAACCGAATATTCCAAAAATCCTCCCCCCAGGACATTTCCCAACTGTTCTCTTCGGTGGTCAATGTTGTGAGACTTAAATTATTGACCATCTCGGTGCCTGATAGGGGTGTCTCCAGGTCGACTCGGTTGCGGTGGGGTTTATAATAAAAAAAAAGAAAAAAAAAGAATTGAGCAGTAGATGAAGCTGCCCCTTGCCTACTGGTTGATCTTTGGTGGTTATTGCCTCTTACTCGTTTTGAGTCTGCACGTAATGACATTTGGATTGGCTGGCTCTCATGTGGTTTGGTTCCCTGTTTTGATTTGTTTGTATATGAATAATACTTTGTATTGTTTTCTTGTTAATGGATGATGGTGTTGCTTTGGTGTGTCCCCTCCATCAACACTGTCATCCCTCCCCCCCCCCCAAAAAAAAAGTGTGAGTGTGTGCTCCGAGCTGCTTGGCGCTCTTGTCAGTGTTGGGTTTGTGATCGAGGCTGCAACCTATTGGGCGGGCTGGCTCCTTCATTGGGACTATTGGGCTGATGGGTGGCTGATGAAGTGGACAGTGCTGGTTCTCTAGCTGTAGCGTTCCGTGCAGATGATGTTGAATATGCTGAGTCTCTTACAAATGTTGGTTACTGTATTTTTGTGACTGCTGTGGACATATTGGTAGTCTTTTGGTTGTTGATAATTGTCGATTTACCAAAAAAAAAGTTGATGCTGTCAGTGAACAAAAAATTGAGTATTGTGGCAGTTTTTTTTTTTTTTGGTAAGTGAGTATTGTGGCAGCTGCCGTTTGGTTTCTGCTGATGCTGGTTGGGGGTTGTTCTGTTTGCTCTCTCTAGCTGCAGCAGGGTTTGTGATGTCATATGGCTTGATATGCACCTGATAGGCCTTATGGCTCTGTGTGTCTGAGTACCCTGGCTGGAGCCTTTGTGCTGCTGAAGGAGTGGTACTGCTGATCCAGGCTGGGGCTTGGATGTTCTAGCTTTCTATTGAAATCTGGTGCTGAGTTGACTGTAACTACAATTGTAGTTGGCATTCCAGAATTGGCTACCTTGCAATCAGCTCATTAAATGGGGCGCGCATGAAGCATGAAGTTGTTGTGGCTGCCTGTTGGGGGAATTACATCAGCTGAAGGATGGGCTGGATAATTGGCATCTAATGGCCTGGCTGATGAGAGGTGGGTTAAATGCTGTTTGGGGATCGTAGAGGGTAAGCTTTTTAGAGAGAGAAGCTCTTGCTTCTCTCTTGAAATTCAAATTCGTGCGGCCTTTGGGTTTGCGTTTTCTGGCTGCCGCCGGACATGGCCGGTTCGCGGCCGGCCCCGGTTGGGCCCCGTCGGGCCTCACCCTTCTCTCCTTCCCCAGCCCCTCCTCCTTCGACGCCTTCCGCCACAAAATCTGTCGGTGGCGATTTTCTTCATTCCCGAAGCTGAAGAAAAATGGCGATGCCCACCGACCTGCACCTGATGCTTCCTTCCTGGCTTGTTCGAAACCTAAGGAGCTCCGTTCCAGTGGCGTGCGTGCCTGGTGACTCTCCTCTTCCTTGGAACGAGGTCATCCAGTCGGATTTTGCTGGGCTGGTATGTGACTTATCTTACTACCCCCTCAAAATCCCAATAGTGACCCAAACCCATCCCTCCCCCCCGATGTGGTTGACCCGGGGCCACGATTTTGGGGCCTAACTCGGTGGGGCATTTCTGGACTCCACCCACATTTCCCGGCCGTAAAAGCTATTGCCAGAAACTATGGACCCGTTTCGGCATCAAGCATATAGCCGGAACGACGCGGGTTCTTTTTCTTCCGTTTCTCATCCTTGGCGATGATGGACAAATGCCTTCAGCTGGTCTTGGGTGTTTTACGGGAAAGCTATCTTTCTCAGACGGTGGATGCCGGAATGGTGTTGTCGAAGGCGAGCATATGCATTTTCCTATCTCGGATTAAGGCCGAGCAACCTTCCGATTGAGGCCGGGACTCAAGCTGGGCTTAGTTGGATTGCTAGCTCCATTGGCGTCCCTTTGCGCCTCGATCCCATAACCGCTCGATTGGAAAATGTCTCCTTTGCAAAAATTTGCGTGGAGGTAGGAGTTGATGGCCCTTTCCCAATTGCATTGCCATCAATCCTGAACCGATTCCGATTCTATATGAAGGTGAATGTGGAATACACGTGGAAACCGACTCGGTGTGATGATTTGCCATCTTTTTTGGCCATGATCTTTTGCTAAATGTCGGGCTAAGAAAGCCTGGTTACTGCCAAATTCCCCAAGTCGGCCCTCCAGATCTTAGGTCATCCCCTATTGACCGTGGTAAGGAAGATATGGCTTTGCAGAATTGCTGTTCTACCATTGATGATAGCTCTGCATGTGAAGTTATGGCTTCTTCACTGCCTCCCCATCTTCCAGCTGCCTCTGACGTAAGTGTACAAGGGAACTTGGAGATGGTGTCTGATATTCCAATGACTGAGGATGTCGCCTCTGCTCCTCCTTCTGTGGTGGTTGGTGACTGCCAATCAGCTCTATTATTTGCTTGCTCTGAGAGCAATTTAGTTGAATCTAAATTGAAGGAAGAGTGTGATTGCTCCTCTTCTGGGAGTGAGAGTGCTAGTTCCCTATTGCCACCCTCATCATCTGCTGAAGTTGTTGGATTGGACACAAATCTTTCGGAAGAAGATCGGTATGCTGCCCTTGGAGATTCTCCAAAGGCTATGGAATCGGTTCAGCATGATGACCAGACTTGGGGTTTGGAGGACTCCTCAACCCCGATGGCTCTTTCAGAAAGGGCTGAGGGGTCTGAGGCTGGCTCATCTATGATGAAGCTGGAATGTTGTGAAGTTGGGAGTAGTTTGGTCGTCTCTGGAATGGATGTTGGCCACAACGCTGATGTTATTTTTGATGCCCCTGGTATCTATAATGTTGACTCGGTGGCTCGGATTGTATGTCCGGAGTTTTACCATGTGTTTTGGATGAGAAGGAATCAATCTCCGAATCCAATTTGCAGCTGTCAGAGCACCTACTTGATGCTGGTGTCCCTGTTGCAAACTGTAAGAATGCTCCTGGCCAGTCCGACGTGATTGACCCTAATGTTACCCCTGAATCTATCTCTCGGATTGCTCGGAAATATTGCTTGAATCAATCTAATTCTGTGGCCCACTCCCCTTCATGTAAACCTTTGGAAGTCAATCTTCCAGGCGTGTCTTCTGCCGGGGTTGTGACTGCTGGGAAAGGTCCACCTAAGAGGCCGGGTTTCTATGATATGCCCCCCCTTTGGGAAATGGGGAGATGCAACAAAAAGAATGGAAAAAGGCTAAAAATCGTAGATGCAGTTTAGACTAAAAGGCTAACACTGCTTGTGCTCACCACTCTTAGGGTGTTTGTAGTAGAGATCTTTGTGAGGCTGTGATCACAGTTAGCTATTGTACCTGCTGGGTATGTACAAATTGGATCTGGTTAGCCATTTTGGCGAGCTGTGACATTCAATGTTGGGGTTGCTGCTTCTCAGTTTTTTTGCGCCTCTGGTTTGATGCTGGAGCTGGATGTGTTGCTTTTATGTGGCGATTTTATCTGGTTGCTGGAAATTTTGTTGGTACTGGGGCTGGGGCTTAGATGCCGTTGCCTAGTATTTTGCTATGGTTGGATTAAGTTGAGTGGTCTGCGAATGTGGTAATTTGGTAATTTGGTGTTGACCGTTACCTGTTGCTTAATTGGGGCTTGTTGCTGATCTTGGTGCTGCTGGTATATGCGAGTAGTTGGGATGAGCTCTTTGTCCTGTCTCCCCCTTGTCTTTGGTGCAGATGAAAATGCTAACGTCTTGGATTGCATGCTAGATATCCCGTATCCAATTCATCTTGGATGCATGGATGGTGGACCTTGATTTGATGATGAGGTTGTTTGAAAGGTGCTCACTGGCTTTGTTAATTTGCCGGGCTTTGTAGTGGTGTTGTGTGTTGCTGCGTGATGCTGAATCTGATTGGAGTATTGCGGCTGATGCTGTGATGATCTACACGTGGGCTAATGCCCTGTTGTATGGAACTTCTGAAGCACGGGTAGTTGATTGGAGATGAAGCTGTTTTCAGTTCCCAACAGTGGTCTTTATGTCCATTAATGTAGTTGCTGTGTGGCATTGAGTTTTGCTGGCTACCTCCAGATGGTGTATGCTGTGTGGCAACCGTATGATGCGTTGCTTTGCACCGTTGTGTAGCTGCTTATGTGTAATTTCAGATTACATCTGTTGTTTCTTGTTGAACGTTGTCCTCTCTGAGGCTATTTTGGTATTATCTGTTGTACCGTTAGCTCGGGGTATGCCCCAGCTCTCTATGTTTTAATTCCAAGTCAAAATACTTAGAGTTAAAACATAGCTTTTTGTAATTTTTTTCTCCCTATAATCCAAAATACTTACTTACCAAAAAAAAAAAAAAAAGATGAGAGGTGGGTTTAACTTCTTTGCTGTCTGGGATGTAGCACTGAATCGGCCTCTGGGATTTAGTCCCTGCTGTAAATGCCACCCTGAACCATGATGGTTCCTGATGCCGAAAGAGGCTTTGTTTCGCCGGCAGGTGTAGCCTAAATCGTCCCTTGCTAAGGAATTGATCTTTCTTTTTGGGATTTTCTTCAGCGATGATGGGATGATATACACGTGGTCTAGTATCCTTTCGCGTGGAGCTTCAAGCAAAGGCGGATGTATGGGGTTGAAGCTGTTTTCGTTTCCTTGATGCCTAAATGACCAAGGCGGCAGTTGCTATGTGGCATTGAGAAGGTGCTGGTTTATTTGATGCCAGGATTCCTTTCCTTTGCTGATTATGGTATGGCTGCTGGGCTACTGTGGTGCATTGGCGTCATCTGCTGATCTTGGTGAATCAAGCGTTGAAGCCGGATCCGATTGTATAGCACTGCCCAGGAGTTGCTTGTGTCTGATTATGTGTAATTTTAGATTACATAAGTTGTTTTTTTGTTGAACGTTGTTCTCTTAGAGGCTATTTTGGTATTATCTGCTGTACCATTTGCTCGGGGTATGCCCTAGTTTTTTATGTTTTATTTCCAAGTCAAAACACTTGGAAATAACAACATAGATTTTGTAAATTTTTCTCCCTATAATCCAAAATACTTACTTACCAAAAAAAAAAAAAGGGTTTGTGATGTCCATGGTTTCTAGCAAATTAGATGTTATATGAAGCTGTTTTGCTGGATTTATGATGCTGTTGGTTTTGATACTTGATGCTACTAGGTGTGCACTGGCCCCTACTATTATTCTCAGTTTCTTTGTATGATGTTTTTTGAACCATGGTTATCATCTGCGAGATGCTATGGCTTGCTATGTTTTATGAATGTGATGATATAAAACCCGGGTGCCAAGGTTGCAGTTGGGACAATCTGGTATGTTGCTTGGCGGTTTCAGCTGATGTGCATGTGGATGACCTGCAGAAGCGGAATTGGCCGGGTGGTTAAACACACGGACATGTGCCTCACCCACCCGGAGTTCGATCCCCGCGGAAGCACCAAGTGGTACTTGTGCCTCCCAAAAAATCCCCATGGGGTTTTCAGGTTATGGGGCGCGAGTGCGGTGGGGCCGATCACTATAAAAAGCTTACCCTTACACGGTTTTCGCCTCCCAAAAAATCCCGCAAGGGGTTTCTGGGTTATGGGGCCGCGAGTGCGGTGGGCCCATTCACTATAAAAAGCTTACCCTTAACACAGTTTTGTACATGTCATTGCATTTCCAGTTCTCTTTTGGCTCGAGCTGATGATTGTTAGGTTGATCTAATCTTCTGATCTTGAGCCTGTATTTTGTATAGATTTCAGTTTCTGTTGAGTCTGTCGTATGGTGTCCTCATTGAGATCTTTTGTTTTCTGATGTACCACTTGCTCGGGGCATACCCTAGCATTTATGTTTTATCTTCAAGTCAAAACACTTGGAGATAAAACATAGATTTTGTAATTTTTCTCCCATTAATCCAAAATACTTACTTACCAAAAAAAAGCATGTGGATGACCCTGGTTGTTCAGATCGATGTAGTCTCGGCCATGAGGCGTGCTTTTATGGGTGATGCATCTCTGTCTTGTGAACACCGCTTGTGGGCATTTTGGCGTGGATGGTTGGCAGGCATGGTTCGGGAGGATGGGCTTGGTGTGAATGTAATGTCAGTATCCTATAATACAATAAAGTTGGCACTGATGTTACTCCGGTGTTCGGTTCTCCTCTGCTGCCATTTTGCTATCTCTTGTCGTTGGGTGTGGGATGAAGAATATATAGCTGGTATTGTTTGAGTGGGCATGCTGCGCTCTCAAGATGAAGCGAGGAGAGTTGGTGCCCTTGGTGATTAGCATGTTAGTTATCTTTGGGGTCTGCGTTCTTGAAGTTTGTTGATGTTGCCTTCTATAATTGATGCTATCGGGTGTGCGCGCCCGTGCGAATTTGCTGGGGCTTTGTTCTTTTCCGCTTGCTGATGCAAGGTGTTCTTTGGAGCCATGCGATGGAGTTGGGAAATTGGAAATATAGGGTTGCATTTTGGTGGGCGCGAGATCTTGGTGCATCTTTGCGGTTGGATGTTGGTATGCCTTGCTCATTTTTCGGTTGGAGGTGGCAGTTCATGTGGCCGGTGCAGGTTGGCTGATTTGCTTCCCCTTGCTGAGCGTTTATCTCTTCTTTGGATCATAAATCTTTGGACTTTTCAATGCGGCCGCTGCAGCCTTTGGTGTTAGTACTTTGGGCTTACTCGCCGAGAGAGCCTGGATGAGCTCGGATTTTTCTTGTCGAGGTTGCCGATTGGGGTTTGGAGGCCGAAGGGCTTTGAAACAAGGTTTGACTTGCCGACTTGGAATGTCATCTGCCGTTTTTGGTCTTGCGCCTCAGTGCCGATTTCATTCGCCGATTTGGTTTCGGATTGTGTTCAAGCTGCTGATTTGGATTTTGCTCGTGGATTTTGCGGCAATTGAGCTCGTGGATTATCTTGTCTCGAGGTCCGATTGACAATGAGGTGGAAGGTCTTTGAAACCGGTTTGGCTTACCCGATTTGGAATGTCATTTGCCGTTTTTGGTTTTGCGCCTCAATTGCCGATTTCGACTTCTGGCCGGTTTGGTTGTACTATGTTCAAATGCCGATTTCATCTGCCGATGTCAAATTCGGTCCGTTTGACTTTTCTGTGGCTGAGTACAATTGCCGTTTTCAATACGGTCTTCAATTGCCAGCATGTGGCCGACTTCATTTGCCAATATCAATGCTGGTTTGATGTTGTAACTCATATGCCGAGTTGGATTCGATATTGCCAGTTTGGACTTGGCGCCGATGTGGCTGATGCGCCGTGCTCCAGCGATGTGGGTGCAGTTGCCGGATTGGCTGCTTCTCCCTTGATGGCGTGCTTGTGAAGAATGACAGCATTCTCGTCGATCGTCTGTTCTTGTGTAACATTTGTCAAATTTCTTTATTGTCGTTTCTGATGAATGTTGTCCTCCTGGAGGTTTTTTTTGTACTTTTTTGTACAAGTTGCTCGGGGTATGCCCTAACATTTTATGTTTTATTTCCAAGTCAAATTACTTGGAGATAACACATAATTTTTGTAACTTATTTTTCTCCCCAGATTCGAATTCGCTCTCAGGTGGGCTCTTCATCCTAGAGAGAGAAACTCTCTCTTCTCTCTTCAAATTCAAATTCGAATTTGCTCAGCTGCCTCGTCCGTCTCCGGCGATGATTTTGCTGGCCATGGCCGACCCACTGACCGTGCCTTCTGTACTTCCCCCTTCTCCTTCTCCTTGCTCTCATAAAGATCTGCTCTCTTCTCCAGATCTTCGATCGAGTGCGTGTGCTTCTCCTCTTCTTTTCGGTTCTCTGCCTGCGGAGGGATCCTCGGCGCTGTCTTGCCCGGCCTCTGGTCCGGTCCCATCCTATTTTCCCGTGTCTGAAACCGTCAAAAACTACGGTGGCTCTCCTGCTCACGCGTTGAAATTTTTCCCTCCTCAGTTCGTTGACGGTGATGTTGCTCGCATCTCGCCCCCCCCCCGAAGTGCTTAATCAGAGCCGGCTCGCATGGAAATCGACTCTCCTTGGATGTTTTTCTTGTAAGGGCCTTCATTTCCATGCCGTGGCCAATATTGCTCGTCGGATTTGGAAGCCGTTTGGACTTTGTCATGTAGCGGAAGGCGCTAACGGGCTCTTTCTCTTTGTTTCTCCTCCGATGAGAACTTAGCGGTATTGGCGCGTGAGCCCCATGGACCTTTCGAGGTAACCCCTTTATCTCAGCGTTGGCTACGGGTATGCCTATGGCTCGTGAGCAATTTGAATTCCTTCCCTGTGTGGATTAATTTGAAAAATGTTTTGCCGACATTGGACCCTCTTGGGCTCGGTTGGATTAGTAGTGCCGTGGGTAAACCAATACTCCTTGATTCCTACACCGCCCACTGAACCGTTTACATACCGCTCGTGTGTGTGTTGAGATTACTCCCGATTCGGTGCTCCCTTCCAAGATTTTCTTAAATTCCTCCGAAAATGGGGAGGGATCTGTTGTGGAGGTGGGACTGCCGGGCTCACGGCCTAGGGAGGACGCAGCTCCTCACTTAGACGCTCTAATTTGTGTCTAGCAGCCGGAGAACGACCCGAATGCCTTTCGGGTCCTCTCGGCCCCGATGGTCCGCCCCCGCCGTGTAAATCTCGGTCAGCTTGCTCCTCTGGATTAGATCATAATGATGATAATCAAGGCTGTGGAACTGAATGGATTGATGCAGCGTTGCTTCCCCAAGTGAAGGATGTTCTATCTCGCTCCGAGAATTTTGGACCCATCGGATTCGCCCCCATTTTGGTACCCCCGCTTCTTCGTTGTTGCCGAGAATCTGGTTTGGCGTGATCTCTTAATGCACCAATATGTCCTCTGACTGGGGGCCCTAGACCAGGGCTTGACCCAGTGGATTGTGTGGCTGATGGAGTTGCCATGTTGCCCTACAGGATGCAATTTGATGGGGGCCGTGGGTCTGATGTTGATACGGCGGATGAGTCCAACATGTTACACCTTCACTCCCCTGGTGATATAGTAGCTGATAAGATACCAACTCACTTTATATTGTCTATTGCCCCTGGGCGTTCAATTTGCATGTCAAATGCCTCCGGTCATTTGGGTGGCCCTCCGATGTGACCCCAAAAGGTCGATCCGAAAAATGATCTGAGATAGCGATTTTACCCCCTCAATCCAACGTATAACAAAAAGTATGGATTGGGCTCGCCAACATACCGGTTCCGGTTCTACTAGCTCCTCTACGTCTTCTTCCGAAATTTTCGTAGGGCGGGCTGTCATTGTATACTCTTCGAGAAATTCTTAAGCGTCCATGAGGCGATGAACCTTGAGGGTGACTCTTGGTTGGCTCCTAAATCTCGGAGAAGGAAAAAACCCAAAAATCCCAGGGATTCTCCCATTAGCTTGGCCCCATGATTTCTGTTTATCGAAAGAAATAAATGCTGAATCTGGCCTGGACTTTGGCCCGGGTTCCTTTTGATTGAGTGAACTGATGTCCTTGACCTCTCCAATTTCTCTCTTGGATCCTCCTGTAATTGTTGAGTTCTTATTGTAGCTGGCAGGGTTGATCGGATCTCTTTGCTGATTCTGTTTGGCTGAATGCCCTCCTTGTAGGGCTCTATATCCATCCTAGACTGTTGCGGGCAGAGCATCTTGAGTAGTCTGATGCTGATGCCCCTTGTGGTCGAATTGTCTAGTGGTATTGGGTGGTTTAATGCTCCTGGCATTGATCTGAAATTTTGGACTCGGTTGTCCTTTGAAGGCATGGATTGAACTCTGTGGAGCTATGATATCCTTCTTTGCTCTGTCTTTGTGACTATTAGATGGATTCGGATTGGGCTATTTGCTGGTCTTGCTGCTTCTCTATGGGCTCATGCTGATGCTGCCCTACCTGTATTTGGTTGCAGTCGTCAACAGCACTTAGTGTTGCTGCAAAAATGTTAATGTTCTATATTTTGAATTGCTGATCTAGCCGAATGGCCTGGTTGGTTTTGGTGATTGGTGCTTCATTGTCAATAAGACACCCGCTTGCAATGATGCTAATTCGGTGATGGCCAATGGCCCTTGGTCTTGGGTCTATGGATTTTGATGGCCCTACCCTGCTGTTTTTGTTGGGCTTGGCAAGTGGATGCTGGTTGGATGCCTACGTTGGATTCTCATGCATTGTCGAGAGCTGGATGTGCCCAGGCCATTGCTATGATGCTGATCCTGAATAGAGGAGTAAATGGTTGATGATTGGCGCGCAGCTGTACTTGTATGGGTTGCTGTTGGGGCAGGTCCTTGAATTTTGGATGGCTGATAGTTGCTGATGCTGGTTGTTGCACCCTCGGATGTGATCTCCTCCTACTAATCATTGCTAATCTTGCTGGGATGTAGTAGCTGTCTTGATAGGCTGCTGGTTTGGCTCTAGGTGGCTGAAATGTTCTGGAATACTACTATGGCTGCTACTTAGAATTGAGTCCGGATGTACTTTGGTGCTGATTCTTGGCACTGCGGTGGTTTGTTGCTGATGCTGCTCTGGCCTACTATTGATTTAAATATTAGGCTTCTGAGTTGGCTGAAGTTTTTTGTGGGCTGCTGGCTCATCTAGAAGGAATTGATGCATCCGAATATCCTCTGGTGTTGCTCTTCTTTTCTCTGGCTGTATGTCCCATTGGATGATTGGGTTGGGGGAGCCCGTGTGCTTACGGATTGGGACCCTGCGGCTGTGGGCTGAGTTGTTGACTGAGGTAATATTTGGTTGTTAAATTTTCTTCTTGCTGGTTTGGCATGCCTCTGTTATGGCCTCGAATATATTGCTATCCTGTTGGCATGGGGTTGAAAATGTTCGGGTGAAAACTGTTCTGGTGGAGCCCCTGGAAGGTGAGGCCACTACTGTAGTTTTGCTGGCGCACTGGAAGGTGAGGCCACTACACCACTGCTGTTGTGGTGTTGAGTGCTGCTGAGTCTTGCTGAACTTTCTTTTGGAGTTTGCTGCTGATGCTATGATGATATACGCATGGGCTTGTGCCCTGCTGCGAGGTGCGTCTAGAGCATGGGCAGTTGAAGGTGTTGAAGCTGCGCTCAGTTTACTATAGTGGCCTATAGTAGCTGCTGTGTGATATTGAGCTGAAGCATGTGCTGGCATTTTTGAAGCATGATGTTTTGCTGATCCTGGTGAAGCTTGAAGTCCAGTGATGTAGCTGGATCTGGATGCAATGCAAGTGAACTGCCCAGGCGTTGCACCGCAAGATGCTCTTGCACTGTTAATGTGTGTGTCTCTGTTTATGTGTAATTTCAGATTACATTTGTTGTTGTTTTTTTGCTGAACGCTGTCCTCTCAGAGGCTTTTTTGGTATTATCTGTTGTACCATTTGCTCGGGGTATGCCCTAGCTTTTTATGTTTTATTTCCAAGTCAAAATAGTTGAAGATAAAACATAGTTGTTGTAAATTTTTCTCCCTATAATCCAAAATACTTACTTACCAAAAAAAACTTATTTTTCTCCCTTTAATCCAAAATACTTGCTTACAAAAAAAAAAGTGGCCGTTTTGGCTCTGAGGCTGGTTTGGCTTTGCTGACGGGGCGTAGTAAGTGCCGATTTGGAATTGCTGCCGGTTTGGTTTGCTGTCATGGCATGTCCTAGTGCCGCCATATGCCGATTTCGTTTGCCGCTTGGACATTTACTGGTTTGGATTGCATCCGATGCTGAATGCCGATCTCAATTTGCATTCATTAGGTTGAGTTGGTTTGCCGACTAATGCCGATTTCGTTTGCTGCCTATATGCCGCTTTGATTCTTCTGCCACATGTCGATTCAGATTTGTGTTTCTGATTTGAGGAGCAAGTGCTGATTCGGACTTCTGGTTCGGAGGCTGAATGGGTTTCGAGTCCGATTTCGCCGTCTGTGTCAAGTGCCTTCATTTGCCGATTTCGAGTGCGCATCATTATTGAATTTGCACTTGTTTAACGTCAATTTTGATATTGTAATTTTTCTACTTAATGGCTTGTGTCATGGTCTTAGGGGTCCCCCTAGTTTCTATGTTTCTTTTCCCAAGTCGGCAAAACACTTGGCTAAGAACATTTTTTTTCTGTACATCTTATTAAATTTAATGCAATTAATTACTTACAAAAAAAAAAAGAGAATAGCTGGGCCTGGTTTGCTGAGATTCTCTGGTTATTTTCTTCTTCTGGCTAGCTGTGTTGACATTGATCGCTTTGAATTTTGGCTGTTCTTTGTTGTTTATCCCCGGATGACCACGGATCCGTGTGGTGATTAGGAAGCATGGCGGTGATGGGTAATGCGCGGTTGGGTCTTCAACATTACTTGAAGCTCCCAATGCGAGTGTAGATTTTGAACTTGGTCTTTCTTTGTCTTGGAGCATTATGTGCCATTGCTATCTCGGTGTCGGGGGATGGAAAGTGCTTTCCCTCGGAGTTGTGTTGTAATTTTCTTTCAATTTCTATAGATTCTGTAGAACGTTGGCCTCCTAGAGGCTCTTTATGTACTTTCGGATGTACTCGTTGCTCGGGGTATGCCCCAGCGGTTTATGTTTTATCCCCAAGTCAAAATACTTGGAGATAAAACATAGATGTTGTAATTTTTTCTCCCTTTAATCCAAAATTCTTACTTACCAAAAAAAAAAAAACTAAAGCCAGATCCCTAAGGGCTGTAGCCTCCTCCTTAAAGTCTCAAGCAGCAACGCCATCGGAACTAGTAGAAGGCCCCCGAAAAGGGTCAATCGGGCCTCACTTCATGTCAATCTCTGTGGCATGGGTATGGGTTTGATGGGTCTGGACTATGATTTCTCTTTAGCTGGCTCCTTTTTGCTGAACTTTGCTGAGACCATTCGTGGCTGATCTTGGTCTTGGTGATGTAGCTTCGCTTCATCATCTGTTTGGGTTGGGCTTGCCGCGTGTTCGTGAAATCGTGCCGCTGGCTCTTTTGGAGGTCTTTGGGCGGTTTTGTCTTGATGAGTCGTGACTCGTGGCTGGTTCATAGGTGTCGGTTGGCTGCCTTTTTGGATGCTATGTGGGGTCGTGGGCATTGGACTTGTGAAGATGAATCTCCCGCTTGATCTGTGCAATGTATGGCGGGCGATGTGATCTTTCGCCCCCGTGCGTGCAAAGCTTTTCCCTGCAAATCCGCCTGTTGGATGCGGTCGATCTTTAGTCTTTGGGGAGGTGGAAGCGTTGCAGACGCCTTTTGCCTCCTCTTGTTGGATATCTCCCTATTTTGTGAGGTTCTTTGGTGTTGCGGTGTTTAGAATCTACCGTCTTGCTAGTGCCGCGTAAAACTTCGAATTCAAATTTTGTATTCGATTTTGGCGCGTCTTTCGCGACGCTTCCCATCCGGGGGCGGCGCCGGAGTCGGCCTCGGCCGGTCTCCTGGTTGCCTAGCCCGGCCGTCTCCCGTCTCTCCTCTCCTCTTCTTTTTCTCACGCGCGCACCGAGACCTCTTAGGTTTCGGTGTCGCTCTGGCCCTAAATCACCTCGGTTTGTGCTTTGATAGTGCGATTGCGATGGATTTCCATCTCGCTTTCGCAGCCACCGGTGGTGGGATGTTAGGTCCTCTCCGTTGTAATTGCTCTTCGCCTTTCGTTGGCTTTGACGTTGATGAACGCCCGAGCCCGGTTTCGAACCTCTCTTGCGGCACGTTCCTTCCGGTCCGATGG
Source organism: Nepenthes gracilis (assembly GCA_033239525.1). Classification (NCBI taxonomy): domain Eukaryota; kingdom Viridiplantae; phylum Streptophyta; class Magnoliopsida; order Caryophyllales; family Nepenthaceae; genus Nepenthes; species Nepenthes gracilis. The sequence goes on along the minus strand of BSYO01000018.1, from coordinate 6,981,305 downwards.
GTTGGGGAGCCTGTTTTTAATCCGTATGGAGGTGTGGGCTAGAGTGCGGAAGTAGTGGGAGTGGCAAGTTCGGACGCGAAAAACGTTCCGATACGGTGAGTTGTTTGCGCAGTCATTGTTGCTATTGTGAGGTGAATTCCTCTATTTCTTATTTTGTATGTTGATTTCTTTGGGCTGAAGATGGAGACCGGGTCTCTTCGTTGGTCCTGGCACAATCATCTCGATCGGTGTTTGGTTAGACCGATTTTGGTGCGATTGCTCGGTGTGAATGCGGTGATACCCCAAGGGTATTCTCTGTGTTATTTGGGATCTTTGGATTGTGGGCCTGTTGTGGCAACGCTCAGTGTTTGTGTCGCGTTTTTAGCCTCTGTGGTGTATGGGTTGGATTGGGACCGCTACCTTTGAATTTGGCTCTTCGTCGACTGGGCCGGAATGTTTGGTCAAGAGCTCATTTTGATGTAAGGGAGTTCACGTTGTCAACCGACATTGGTGGAGCCGTATGTTTTGATCTCGGATCTTTGGCCTTGGCTTGACGGAGTGGATTGGATGGTCCTATGGCCTTCTGATGGTTCAATGCCCCTGGCATTGATGGTGTTGCCTATGGTGCAACAATTGAATTATCCCTTTGATGGTTTGAGTTAATTGCTTAGGGCCTTTTGTTTCCTGAATTTGTTGGGTATGCAACTTGCTGTCTTGCGTTCCTGAATTGGTATTGCTGTTGATAGTAGGATGCGGATCCCATCTTTGTGTGAAGAAAGTTGGATGCGGGTTTTTGGTAGGCATTTTGGTATGCTAGTTCATGCTGCTGAGGTAGCATGGCCTTGATGTGGATAATTTGTTTGCTGTTGCTGCTCTGCAACATGTCTGCTTGGGCTGCAATGAATTATGATCTTTCGTTGGCTGATCCCATGGGCCGATGTGTGATGATCCTCTGCTATGGTCCTTGCTGATGCTTGAAGATTTCTGAATCTGGTGTTGATGGATCTGCTGACTGGGAGTAATCCCATTCGGTTGAATTGCTGGTCCGACCACTAATTCTGTTGAGGTGGTGCCTGCCTGTTTGCTGCCTTAGTGTGGTGAGAATTGTGTTGCAGTCCTTTGGATTGTTTTAATGGATAATACAGCTCGTTCTCAGGCTGTTGTTGCTCCGCAACATTCAGCCTTTGAGTTGGTAGACTCTGATGGTTATACATGGAATCCTTTCTGCTGGAGATGAAGAACGATGCTCTTGATCTTTGCTGCGGCGATTCCTTGCTGTCCACACTGATCTGCTTTCGGTCTTTTTTTGAGTGCTGCTGCAGAAGTAGTAGCAATGCTTGGTATTGCCTTGGAAAGGCAGATTGAGGTGAGCTGCTTTTTTGTTGCTGCGGGTGCCTCGCCAAGATATCTCAGGCTGATGTTTTCAGTTGCTCCCATTTGCCTTGGATACAAGGATGTTCATCTGCTGGATGCTGAGAGGTGCTTCTGAAGAATAGGGAGTGGATTGAACTGTTCTGTTCCCTACAGTGGCCTAATGTGTGGCATTGAGTAGATGATGGTATTTTTGATGCCAGGGCTCCTTTGATCTTTGTTGGGCTGCTGGGCTTATTTGGTACATTGGTAGTATGCTTAATGCCTTCGGCCATGCGTTCGGCCGTTCGTAGTGATCCTGATGTTGTTGCCGGATAGTGGAATTCATTCTTTGGCTGGTCGGATGGACTTGTATGATGATGTATCTCGCTGACCTTGATCGATGGGGTTACAGTGCTTTGTTGCTCCCGGGTTTTGAAGGCGCGGTGCATCCGGTGGATGATGGTGTTATGGCTTTGTAAGTTGTCTTTGCTATGTTTAACAGTACCAAGATGGTGTGTTTGGTCTCGGAGCTAGAGCATGCCGATTATGTGTGTCAGCTTATGCATGCTATGTTAAAATTTGTTTACGATGGAAATGTCATATTATATCGTTTTTAAACGTTGTCCTCCTAGAGGCCTTTTTGTATATTCGGATGTCTTGTCCTCGGGTATGCCCTAGCGTCTTATGTTTTATCTCCGGTCAAAATACTTGAGATAAACATATTTCTTTTGTACTATTTTTCTCCCATTAATCCAAAATACTTACTTACAAAAAAAAAAAAAAACTTGATGTGGATGGGGTTGGTGGACGATTTGTACTCATCAAGCATCATTTTGGAGTCAAACAGTTGCCATAAATGAGACTGGGTGTGCGGCTAGTCGAAGTTGGTGGCTCTGCCAAATTTTGCTGCCCTGAAGTAGGGAAGGGGGTGAATGGCAGATTTTGGAAAGCCGAGGATGAATTGGATTGCGTTGCACTTTGCCGATGATGGTGTAATGATTTCCGTGGGATGACTATGCAGATGCTGGTTTGCTTGCATGCCTCAATTTGCCCATTTGATGTCAGAATCGATTGCCGATCGGGTGTAGCTGCTGTCTGATGTTGCAGCTAGCTTGTCCGGTTCTGATTCACAACGTGGAGCATTTTGTTTCAGATGGTGATGCTGATGGACGACCCTTGGTTACTTACCAAAAAAAAAAAAATGGACGACCATTGGCTGGCACGAAGTTCCTTTCTGGCGTGGATGCTGATGCAGATGGTGACTTGATAGCTTCCTGTTGCCATTTTGGTACTGCCCATGGATTGGCATTTTTTGTATAGGAATTGCTTTGCTGATGTTGGAGCGTTTTGATTGTATTGAGTGATTACCAGCAATTTTGTTTCTCTGTTGGTTTCATTCGGTGTATCAATGTGCTTGGAGATAAGCATATTTCTTTTGTACTATTTTTCTCCCATTAATCCAAATTACTTACTTACCAAAAAAAAAAACTACTAGTGCCGCGTTGTTGATGCTGATCTTTTGCACTATGATGCACTGTGATGATTTTTCTGTTTGCTGGAATGCTGGAATGCGGTTCCGGTTGTTGTGGCTTGGTATTATTGGATTTCAGTTGGCCTTGAGCATGGCTGATGTGCTGATTATCCCTCTGGGTGCGTGCGGCTGCTTTTGTTTGCTCCGATGACTTCGTTGTATTAGGCGTAGATTACAACGATCTTGTTAGTGTGAAATAGATGACATTTCCATTTTCTGCTTAGGTGGTAGTTCTTAATGTTTTTTCTTTTGATGTACCAGTTGCTCAGGGCATGCCCTACAATACTTGGAGTTAAAACATTTAGTTTGTAATTTTTCCTCCTATTAACCCAAAATTCTTACTTACAAAAAACAAAAACAAAAAAGGTTGGACAGAAACCAGAGGATACGAAGAGGTAGCCCCATGTCCAACCTCATTGTCACCAGACTCCAGAGCCAGCGAAGAAAATTGCTGCTCAGGCTTCAGATCCTCAGCCTCCAGTGCAGAGTAGCTCTGTTGGGGAATGCAGTCGAGCAAGCAGCCATTTGGCTTCCAATGATAGTGCCCACTGGAAGGATTATTAACAGAGGCAGCACATGCGTCCGTCTGATGCAACATGCACGAGTCTGAATTTGAGGACTGATCCTCCAAACCACCATGCAATCCAGAGGATGGCACAGGTAAAACAACACTGTCTAATTTCGCCTTAGGAGAGACTGGATTAGAATCCACAGGCACCTGTTTGGTAGCTTTGGAACCCGTTGGTTCATCTGAGTAGGGACTATTACAACCCGCCGCATCAACAACCGGGTTCGAATTCTTTGGAAGCCGATGGGCATGGGAATTCATTCTGGTACTCTTATGGTTTACAGTGCGACTCAAACCATGGTGAATCGGCTTCCACTGATAATCCACTACAATCTCCACTTCCTTGGTCAAGGCAGACTCATCAGATTTGATCCTGATTTTTGAAGGAAGAGGATCCTTATTACTAACCTCAACACAGACCCTTGCGAATTGAAGCCAATCCATACCGGCAGTGCGTTGGTCTAGATAAAGGGGTTTGCCCACCCCACTAGCGATCCAGCTGAGACCCAAAGGTGTCCAGAACTCAGTAGGAGCGTTTAGCAAAGAAATCCAGATTGGAAACAATCGTGATGTGATCCTTGATGGCCGACATCCTAGGCTGCCAACGCTTGAGGAAGATGGGTTTCCTTCCAAAGGTCCAGGGGCCTCTAGAAAGACAATTATTCAGTTGCTATTCAGATGCAAAACGGAAGAAGAAGAAGCCGTCCTCATTCGCAGCAACATGGTTGATCCCGAATTTCATCTAGATTTTCCGGGCAATGGTATTAACCGCCGCAAAATGTAAAGGGGTTTCAGAGAAGAAACCCACGAGCATTGCCCCCCACACATCCCGGCTCTGCTTGAGCACATCGACAGGCGGGAAGATGGAAACAACGCCCCCATCGGAAGAAAGGGGGGGAAAAATTTGAGAGGAGGACATGGGCAATCTCCCCCGTCCTGGACAATCCCAGCCCAAGAAGACGAGGGCTTAGCAAGGGACGCTACAGAATTAAAAAAAGGGGAGATTGGCTCATAACCTGGATCAGCAGCGTTTTCACAATTGACATCAGCGCAACCGAAGAGCTCTTCTTTTTGGCTCCGATTATCTATCGCTCCGCAAGAAGGAGAAGGCAGAGTACAGGGGGTGCAAGGCACCGGGATCTTCAGCTCCGCGAAGAAGGCAGCATCGGGTCCGGGGGCACAACGATGCATAGGAGGAAAAGCAGGAGTGAGAAGAGAAGGAGCGGACGAGACTGAAGGCGGTGAAGAGAGGATTGGGAGCGGAGAAGAAGAAGTGGAAGCCTTGGGGGAGGACGATGACGCCTGCACGAGGCCGGCCATGCGGGCGTTTAGGCCGGCCAGGAACAGCCAAAACCGGTGTTCAGATTTTGAATTTGAAATCGAGGAGAGAAGAGAGAGATTCTCTCTCTAAACCGGGAACCAGAGAAGTTGTATCCCATTCCCCTCACATCCTCAAAATGCTTTTTTTTTTGGTAAGTAAGAAACCTCCTCAAAATGCACACTATGCAATACAGGTGATGAGAGCCATGATCATCTTTTTTTCTCCTGTTCATACTCCAGAGCTTTGTGGGGCAGAATCCAAAGACAGTCGGGCATTCACTGGCCTTACACCGAGTGGAAGCACAATATTTCATGGGCGGCGACTGTTTGGAGAGGGAAAAGCTTCTTGGCCCTCACAAAATGACTGTCGCTAGCTGCCACGGTCTACTACATTTGGAGGGTGCGCAATAATTGTATCTTTCAGAAGTCCCCTCCCCATGATATCTCCTATATCTTCTCGACGATTATCAATGTTGTGAGACTCAAATTGAAGACCGTCAGTTGTCTCGATGTGGATATTTCTAGGCTGCGGCTCCGTTGGGGTTTATAAGGGAAAAAGAATAGAAACGCAGGTTGTGGTGGCGAGTGTGTTTCTCGATTGGGACGGCGAGCGTGAGCTTCCGGATTGTATTTTTTTTTGGTAAGTAATTAATTGCATTAAATAAATAAATAAAATGTACAAACAGCTATGTATTTTACCAAGTGTTTTTCCGACTTGGTAAAAGAGACATAGGTAAGGGAGACCCTAAAACCATTACAGTAGTCAGTAGGTAAGGAAGCTCTAATTACAGTCACTAGTGCTTCCGGATTGTAGGTGTCTATAATCCGGAGTGCTTTCTGGCTCCTTGGTTGGTCTGCTACTTCTCATTCTAGGCGGAGTGGAGTCTTTTTAGTCGAGTTTTCGGAGTGATGCAACGATTTTTCGGAGCTCCTTGCTGTCCTCTTGGACGGAGTGGACTTATTCACTCCGGAGTGGGATTGAGTCAGTTGAATCTGGAAGGAAATTTTCCGGATTGCAATTTTCCAGAGTGAAAAAAAAAAGAAAAAAAAGAAAGAAAGAAAAAAAAAGAAAAAAAGGGGAAAAAAGAGAAAAAAAAAGGAAAAAAGAAAAAAGGGAAAGGAAAAAAAAAAGGGAAAGGAAAAAAAAAAGTGAAAATCCTTGTGTTTAGTGACCGGAGTGGCTGCTCACTTTGGTTGGTGCGCCTTTCTCAATCTGGCTGTGTGTTTTGCGCTTCCTTCCGAAGTGCTTGTGTTTTCCCTTCTCTGGCGGAATGGTTTTGTCGGAGTTTGAAGCTTGACTGCTTTCGTGGCGAATGAAAGATTTGGGCCATGCTTGTGTGAGCTTCTCCTCCCAAAAAAAAAAAAAAAATTTGTACTCCGGAGTCCGGATGTGAGAAGTCCGGAATACGAAGTGTGAGGTGTGTTCTATGTTTTTCGGAGTGGGTCTGCTTTTGTATGGAATGGCCTTCTTTGCCATCTCCGTTTGGTTCAAAAAAAAAAAAGGATTGTGTGTACTCCGGTTTCCGGAGTGAAAGAGCTCCGGAATTCGTGGTGTGAGAACTCCCGTTTCCTTAGTGGGAGAGCTCCGGTTTCCGGAGTGTGTGAGCTCCGGCTTCCGGAGCTCAAGAACTCCGGAATCCGGGCTGAATCCACTTCTGTCAGATTTTCTCTTGGCTGGTGTGGACTAGTTCATTTGTATCCGAAGTTCAAAAAAAAAAAAATTTGCTGTTGTTTTAGCAGGAGCTCTTTGTCTGGATTGCTCTTCTCCGGATCTTTTATGGCTGGAGTGTACTGTCCGGAGTGCCTCTTGGCTATCTGTTGGATGGAGTGTTTCTGATGCCGTGGCGCTCCTCATCTGGCCGGGCGGCGCCGGAGCCGGCCAAGGCCGGTCTCCTGGTTGCTCACCCGGTTGCCTCCCGTTTCTCCTTCTATTCTCTTGCTTCAGCGGCGGCACTGAGACCTCTGAGGTTTTCGGTGTCGTCTATGCCTCTCACCCCGATCTCCTCGGCCCGTGCTTTTGGCTATGCGCGTCTTATGGCTCGGCTACACTATGGGTGTTCCTCCGGCCATCCGTCTTGTAGTAGATTGGGATTCCGCCTTCGTTTATCGGGCCGAACGCCTCTGCTTCTCGGCTCAGGTGCGTTGTCCCGACCCGCTGGCTGGCTGGAATTGGTCGTCCTTTTGCCCTCCCCGATTTGTTTCGGGAGGTCTTTGTTTGATGCTATTGTCGCCTTTTGTGCTTCTCAAGAATCTGCGCGCCGTGAAGGTATGTTCGCTCACTGGCTCTAAAGGTCCGTTCAGTGTGTTTCCCTCCCGTTGGACGGGTTGGGATGCCGTCTTGCTTGCTTATCTACCGGATGAGGTACCAAGAGCCGGGCCGAGGACTCACTGAAAGGAGAGATCCTTCGGTGCGATGGAAATCTTCGCCAGCCGCGGTTGTGGGATGTAGGTTTCTCACCGGCTCGCACTGATGACGACGGTGCCGTTTGTCATGTTGCCTGGTTATGCGGCTATTTTCACTGGGTGATTAGCAATGATTATGTGTTTACGTATATTAGGGAGCCTTCTCTCAGCCTCTTGGTAGCCTCCGCCCTATGCACCGGCTTTGGCGCCTTAAACTGTCTGGTCCGCTGGCTTGATGATCCTTAGCCAATGTGCTCCCTCCCGTTGGTTGGGTGGGGGTGCCCGCTCGCTTGTGTGGGGGCTTCGCCGTGTGGTTTGTTGAGTGTCGGTGGTATAGTTTTATTGCAAATGGCCCTCGGTGCGTTGTGTTCGCTATTTGTTGCCTTTGTGGGGACGTTTCTTTGTTTGGCATTGTGTGGGCGAATGCTACCGCCATGGATTCTATTGCCGAGTCACGGGATGGGTCACGGATACTATCTATCCGTATGGGGCCTAAATTTTTCCTTTTATGTATTGCCGACTTCAAGGTTTGGTGATGCTGTTTGGGATGGCGTTTGCTCTTGTTTCATTGGATGTGGAAGTTAAGGTGGGTGCAGCTCGTGGTGCTGTCTCCTACTACTTACGTCATTGTTTAGCAATCTTTGCAAGTGGCGGGATGTTAGGTGTTGTATTGAATTGTTGGTCTTTGGTCCCGCCAGTAGTTGAGGAGGCTTGGGGGCCTCGATCTTTGTTTGCTGGCAGCTTCTGCTGGGACTACATAGATGCCGATCCTTCGATGGCCGATCCTTTTGGCCGGATTGTGATGGTCGGGATTTTAGACTAGCCTCTTTGTACAATTGATGTTGCTGCCATCATTGGTCAGTGGATCTTGGGCCTTTCATTTCTGGTCTTTGCTTTGAATCTTCTATTTTACGCTTGTTGCCGGGAGTGGCTAAATTGCCGATGCAACCGCCGCTTCTTGGAAATTGTATGTGCAATTGGGGTAGTGGGTGCATGCGGCTATGTTGTGGTTTTCTCTTAGGCTGGTGATTTGGTGATCACCGGTGATGCCCGATCTTTGTGTTTTAGCTGGTTTGCTAATCACGCTGCTGTTGGGCACTTCTTTGGATGGAATCTGCTCATGCTGAAGTGCGGTCAATCCGATTGATAATGTGCCAATGTCTCGCTTTCCGAGTTTGGATCGCCGGGTCCCTTCGGCGTGCTGAATTGATGCTGATCCTGATGTGGATGGTTATGCTGATGGTGTAGCTTGTGGTGTTGCATTTATGATGCTCCTGAAACTATTTTGCACTGTTGGATAAGGAGGGTGCTGGAGTGTTAAGAGGGCCCCTGCCTATTTGTGGTTTGTTCCAGTGGGAGTTGTGGATGTGAATTCTCTGCGGCAGTTGATTGGTGTTGAAGCTGTGTTCAGTTTCCTACAGTGGCCTATATGAACAATGCAGTAGCTGCTGTGTGGCATTGAGTTGATGCCAGGGATCCTTTCCTTTGCTGATTTTGGAAGGGCTCTTTGGGCTAATATGGTGCATAGGTAGTTTGCGGGCTGCTTCCGAGTTGATGTTCGCCGATCCCGTGAACTTGAATTCTTGTATTCTGGGCTAATGCCTAGGTTGTTTTTTGTTGAACGTTGTCCTCTTAGAGGCTATTTTGGTATTATCTGTTGTACTGTTTGCTCAGGGTATGCCCTAACTTTTTATGCTTTAATTCCAAGTCAAAATACTTGGAGTTAAAACATAGTTTTTGTAATTTTTTCTCCCTATAATCCAAAATACTTACTTACCAAAAAAAAAAAAGATGTGAATTCTCTGCTGTGTCCCAGTGGGAGCCGATTCTTTTTTTTTTTTGGTAAGTAAGTATTTTGGATTAAAGGGAGAAAAATTACAGAATCTATGTTTTATCTCCAAGTGTTTTGACTTGAAGATAAAACATAAACGCTAGGGCATGCCCCGAGCAAGTGTTACAATAGAAAATATCTAAGAACTCTATGAGGACAACTAATTACAGATCCCACAGAAAAGAAACCAAACAAACACAAAATAAGGATGACAAGCCCATCTTATGGGAGCCGATTCCCTGCACTCCTTAGCCGTTGAAGATATGTGATGGGTGCTTGACTGCCTTTCGTTTTTGCTGGGTCGACCCTGTCGATTTGGGAGTAGCTGATCATAAGCTTGTTCGTGTGAAACTTTTGATAGTTTTCATATTTTGTAGATTCTGTTAAACTTGTCCTCTTTGAGGCTTTTTTATGTCCTTTCTGATGTATCAGTTGCTCGGGGCATGCCCTAGGGTTTTATATTTTACCTTCAAGTCAAAATACTTGGAGATAAAATATAGTTGTTGTAATTTTTCTCCCTTTAATCCAAAATACTTACTTACCAAACAAAAAAGTGTTTCTGATGCCGCGCTTGACTTGTGGATCTCAAGTTTCTTCTGTTGCTGATTTGCTTTCGTGGCTGGGCTCGGTTCTTGATGTGGAACTGCTGATGTGGCGATCTTCTGAAGGATGGCATCTGGTGGGTTCTGGCTTTCGGATCTCAACTACTGATTGCCTCTCCCTATGCTGTGTTGATTCTGAATATGGACTAGTGGTTTTTCTTTTGCTGCTGGACTGCTGAACTGTTGGCAAATTTGGGTGATACAAATGATCATGTTGCTATTGTACTATAGCTTTTAGTGTGTTTGGGCAGAAGGGGATTGCGGATTCCTTTTGTTCGATGTTGTAATTTTTTCTCATATTCTGTTGGTTCTTAGAACGTTGGCCTCCTAGAGGTTTTTTTTTGTGATTTTTCTGATGTACTTGCTGCTCGGGGTTTTTTTTTTGGTAAGTAAGTATTTTGGATTAATGGGAGAAAAAATTACAAAAGCTATGTTTTATCTCCAAGTATTTTGACTTAGATTTAAAACATAAAATGCTAGGGCATACCTCGAGCAACCGGTACATCATATAATACCAAAGAAGCCTCTAAGAGAACAACGTTCAACCGAAGAACAAAAAAATAAAATGAAGTTACAATCAGCGTCAAACAACATCAGTGCAAGAGCATCACATGTTGTGCATCCAGTCCCATCTTCAGCATAGTACATACTGGCAACAGCCCATCAAACTGGAACTTAACCAGCTGCACCAAGATCAGCTTCATGCCCAGATTGAGCATCAGGTAACAGACAAAACCAATTTTCCCACAACAGCGAAGGCTTCACCAAGCCTCCTAAAATCCCAGCAGCAATATCAGCTCCCAATTCAGCAAAGACAGATTTAAAGATATGCACTTCAAAGACACCAACCGGGTTATAGAGGCCGCCAAGTGCAATAGCATGGACCAAAGTGCTTATCTCAACATAAGCATAGTGCATCAAAACCGTAAAAAAACCAACAAATCAGCATCAAACTGCACCACCACTGTCATATCACAAGAAGGACCTAACCAGCATCCCAAGTTGCATTGCGGAAGAGAGCGCGCGTTGTAAATCAATTTGGTTGCAAAATCAACAAAGGAGCGACATGGCCCAAGAGACGGAACAGCCTCACAAGCCTAAGCATCGTAAAGAAGCCAGCACCCGTATATCTTGCAAGGCCAGCATTACAATTTGGTCCAGCAGATCCCCAAACCATACGAACAAGGATCGATCCCCAAACAAACTTCACAAATCCGCCTAATTCAGAAAGCAAGATTGTATCGGTGCACTAATAAGGCCTTCGGGGCCAGCAGGCAGCCAAAAAGAACCATTCAGCAGCCAATCAAATCCGACAGCGAGCACAAACCCAAATAAAGAACAGGTACTGCACCTACTTGCTGCTCGGGGTATGCCCTAGCAGGTTATGTTTTATCCTCAAGTCAAAATACTTGGCGATAAAACATCAATTTTATAATTCTTTTCTCCTTTTAATCCAAAATACTTACTTACCAAAAAAAAGTAAGTAAATGCATTAAAATGAATGAAAATTTACAAAAGGATGTTGTAACTCCAAGTGTTTTGCCAACTTAGAATTAGAACAAAGAGTTAGGGCATACCCCGAGCATCACCATAAACCGAATCATGAACCAAGCGAAAGAAACAACAATTAGATGTACATCATCTAAACCAGCCACTAGGTCCCGGCCCACCTAGACCAAATAACAAAAACAGGCATATTCCCAATTTTATGTAGTACCGCATCTCCTTACCCCGAGCCAGCAACTGCACATGTAAACCGGCATCAGCCAAAGCCAGCAGCAGCTACCACTCCGCCAAGAGAACGAAACAAGCAAAATGCACTCCGGCAAAAATGCACTCCCGCAAAATGCACTCCGGCAAATTACACTCCGGATTCAACTGACTCAATCCCACTCCGGCCTTATAACGAAACAGGCACTCCGGATGCGAAGCCACTCCGGCCTCATCTCACGCATATCCACTCCGACCGATGAGGGAACAAAAAGCCACTCCGGCCATAAAGCGAACAATTCACTCTGTCCTCCTCACCACCACCTCAGAAGAAGCCACCATGAACACACCGCCCCACTACGGATAAAGCGGGCAAATCTACTCCGTCCAAATGCACTCCGGATAAAGAAGCAATTGGATAATCAACTCGTTCAAATCAAATTTGAGTACCAACATAAGACGTCGAGAAGTATGCCCTCCGGAAAGAATGGGGTTAAGGCCCCCTTAACCAAAGCTTCGTGGGTTCCAAAGAATGTGGTCAAACCCCGATTGAACCCTTCCCCCTCTCCTTCAAAAATGTCGCCCTGCCAGAAAGCCCCTGCTGATGCAGTCCCTATCACATGAGGTATCGATCGTAAGGCGATCTTGACATCCAACACTTTCAATGTCTTACAGGAGCCTACCATGATTGATCCAATAGAGAGCCTTGATCAAACCTCAATATATCCACAAAATGGAGGTATCTTGGATCCTCCACTCAGTCATGCTGGTGCTACCCCCGTAGCGGCTCCGGGCATTCTTGATATGCACAATAGCCAAGCCGAGGATGGTATACTTGATAGGGTTACTCATTCCAATTACCCTCCTGGATCTGAAGGTCAGAACGTATGTTCTGACCTCCCCGGTCCTCTGGGTAAGGAGCACGCTCGTGCCTCCCTCAATCCTGGTACGACCTGTGCCTTTAAACACTTACCAAAAAAAAAACCTGTGCCTTTAAACAGAGACCATCCACCATCCCCAGCTCGTTGATGGACAGCGCCCAGAGTCTTTTTTTTTTTTTTTGGTAAGTAAGCGATTTGGATTAATGGGAGAATTTTTTTTTTTGGTAAGTAATTAAATGCATTAAAGTTTAAATAAAATGTACAAAAAACTATGTTCTTAACCAAGTGTTTTTCCGACTTGGGGAAAGAGACATAGTAACAAGGGAGCCCCAAAACCAATGACAACAGTCATTAAAAAATAAGATTACAATAATATTCGTTCATTGTAAGAAAGAAAATCCGATCGGTCAAAGTGAATGAAGAATCACCCTGCCACTGCAGATCATCATCACATCAGCGTCATCAAGCCACTGGATTCACTCCGGCTTTAAAAGAACAAAGGTGCTCCGGCTTCAAAAAGCCACTTTGCCTCAAAATGCACTCCGGCTTCAAAAAGCCACTCCGTCCTCTAAAGGCACTCCGGCATTGCAATGCCACTTCGTCATCAGCACATGCAAACCACGTAAACCACTCCGGCCTGTTACTGTGCAAAAGGCACTCCGGATTCAAAAGCCTTTTTTTTTTTTGGTAAGTAAATGGGAGAAAAATTTTACAAGTAATGGTTTATCACCAAGTGATTTTCCGACTTGGGGATAAGCCATAAACGCTAGGGCATACCCCGAGCAGCAGGTACATCAAACCAAAAAAGGGACCTCCAAGAGGACATTGTTCAACGGAAACAACATAATATAATCTTTCTAAAGTTACACACGATTAATCGCATGAAACAACACTTACAAAGCGGCTGAAGCAACTCAGAAAATGAGATAGCGGCCAAGCCATCCAACGCTGAGCAACACAGCATGCGAAAGCATGCACAACCTTCCAACCGCATCCTTTGAATTAGAGCACCATGATAATTCTTCCACAGCACAGGACCAACAGTACACCAGCAACAGGGCCAAGAAAACATTCAGCAGGCAATGTGGCTTTCAACCGCCAATCCAGGAGCTGGCTTCAAAGACCAGCAGGTGACAAGGAAATTCCTTTCTTCAAAGGAATCCCATTGAAACCAGCTTCAAACTCCTCAGCCACACCAGCGCAGGAAAAAATTTCAAACCAGCTACCGCATCAAAGCAGCCAAGAGTAGTAGCAACAGAATATTGATAATTTTAGCAAAAAAACTCCAGCAATAATAATGCTCCAGCATAGGGAAGCAAATCAGTTCAGTATGGAACTCGGCATTCCAAAACCCAGCCTGCTGCAGCATCATCTGCAGCCAAGCAAATAAATAGAAAAGAGGCGTTAGAGAGAGAAGCTCTCGCTTCTCTCTTCTTTTCAAATTTCATATTGAAATTTGAACTCGTTTTTCAGCGGCGCTCCTCCTCTAGCCAGGCGACGCCGGAGCCGGCCACGGTCGGTCTCCTGGTTGCTCCGCCCGGTTGCCTCCCATTTTTCGTCTCCAGCTCTCTTCCTTTTCAGATCTGGCTTCGTCGATGTCCTCTGCGGCCTCGACTGTGGCTGTGAGCTCAGTCCGATACTCCCACCATTGTCCGTTAAGAATGATTATTCGCTGTATCAGATTGTCGTCGTCGGCAATTTTCTTCCTCTGAGGCTTGATAGCTCTCTCTGGACCGATTCTTTCTTCTCCTCGGTTCACCCCTTGGCGTGCGCTAAGGTGTAGCTGGGATTTTAGTGCTTCAAGTTTTTTAGATTTCGGCGTCGTCAGAGCATCTGGCCGCTCACGTGCTGCTCGGATGCAGGCGCAGTCGTATGTCTTTGCACGGCCTGGTGATCCTCTTCCCTGTGTTCACTCCGTTGGACGGGTTGGGGGATGCCGTGGCGGCTACGGATTGGAACTATTAGGCGAGGTACCGAAGTGCGTCAAGACACGATTGGTTGCTAGAGTCCCTTGGGTTGCGGTGAGATCCTTCATTTTTGCCTTTTCCGATTGGGTTGTCGGCTCCCGCAAGTTGCCGCCATTCTTCGCCTTGGGGTTTTGCGAAGTCCTTCACCCATCAGAGCGGATTTGTTTGTCCCTGCTCGGTTTCGGCGCGGAAGTTCCGACTACGTTGCTGATTGGAGGTTCTTGATGAGACCCTTTCTTCCCCGGGTCCAACATTGTCCAGATCGTAGCTTGTTGTTTGCCGCAGATCTGAATTCGCCGATTCCAGTCTCCTGTAATCTACCGATTCTGTCTGTGGACATGTTTATGATTGGGAGCATGTGCTTTGTTGGGTGTGAATGAGATTTTGGGCTGATCTGCCATACCCGGGTAAGGTGGAAGGTGAGCTCCCCTGCATCAGGTGTGGTTGAATTTGTCTTGAAGATGTTGTAGCTTTGACTACTATTGTTGTTCCTTCTTTGTTCTGAGGAGCAAATCTCTGTTGCTGCGGTGTGATTTTGAGGTTGTAATGCTTCTGTTGCTATCATGAAGACGCCGAAGCATAAGAATGCCGATCTTAATGCCGGTTTGGCTTTGGCCGGGTTGGATTTGATGTTCAAGCGCCGACTTGGTGTGGCGGGTGGAATTCTTCGACTAGGGCACGCCAATTGCGGTGTGACGCCGAGACCGACTTGGCATGCCGAACTTTTTTTTTTTGTAAGTAAGTGTCTATTTTGGATTAACGGGAGAGAAAAAAATTTACAAAAAACTATGTTATAACTCCTGGTTTTTTGACATGGAGTTAGAACATAATATGCTAGGGCATACCCCGAGCAGCTAGTACATCAGAGAATATCTCAAAAAACCTCTAAGAGGAGCGATCTAACAGAAAAAAGAAAATGAATACTGTCATTTTACAAAATCAGATTCAAAATCAGTTACTCCCGAGGCGATAGGATCATGCATCAACATTTCCAGCCACAACATCAAGCATCGGTCCATCAATTTCTATCGAGCAATCATTTCAAGACAGCCGCATATGAAATCCGAATAGCTTAAGCAAACACGCACTGCCCCTACTCTCCACAGATAGAGTTCCAAGAACTCAGCAATGAGATGGCGTCCACACATCAGGACACCCACCGGCAGGTACAGCGCATGGATCCCTTTTTTTTTTGTAAGTAAGTGTGTATTTTGGATTAAAGGGAGAAATAATTTACAAAAACTATGTTAAACTCCAAGTTTTTTGACTTGGAGTTAGAACATAAAATGCTAGGGCATATCCCGAGCAACTGGTAAATCAGAGAATACCTCATAAACCCCTAAGAGGAATGATCTAACAGAAAATAGGAAATGAACACTTTCATTATACATTAGCAGATTCAAAATCATTTACTCCCGAGACGACTGGATCAACACATCCGATCTCCCCACAAAGAATCTCACGACAAGAACAATGCCGTTAACACCGTAAATGCCTCCGGTTTTCGAACAAAGATGATGCAATAGGCAATCACAGCAGCTCTTCCATCATGGGGACCCCCACAAGATGGGACCTCCAACCACATCTACACATGTGTTCCAGAAGCACAAGAGACTCCTCCTCCGGCACCACGTCAAGAGCTTGCCGATCCCCAAAACAAGAGAGGTTAAGCAATCAAGGCATCAACCAACATCACAACACACACCATATTCCAACACCACATCTAACGTGGCAAAGATATAAGCAAGCAAGCACACAATGGGCTCAAGAAGACGATGAAGAACAAAGAACATCTTAAGCCAATTCACCATCAAACTTAGGAGGCAAAGATAGCAGCTCCACAAGAATCGATGGAAACGCCAATCTTCACATTTACACAAAGGGAAAGTGACATCCACATCATCACGGCAAACTAGAACCATCACACTCCCACTACACCATACGGGAAATTGGGCAGAGAGAGCACGGCCTCGTAGCACCAAACCGGCAGATAAAGGAACCGAGATATATCACAGACAGAGGGCCATCCAAGCCAACCCAAAAGCCAACCATTTCAGCACATGCGCCATCACCGCAGCAAAGATATGCATTTAATCAAAGACAAACCAGCAGACAAAGATAGCCATAGACCTCTTTGCATCATGGTAGTGTTTTTAACTCCACAGAATCCGCAACCTCACAGCAAAGATAACCACCAACCTCGGGAGCATTAACTATCAAGCATCTGCAGGGACCAACTCAAAGAACACGGTCCACCAGAGAGAACACCTCAACTTGCTGATTTTGTTTAGATTTTGAATTTTCGGAGCGTCTGACACTGTTCATCTTCCTTCTCGCTGGTGATTTTGAATTTCTTCCCAGCCGCGCCCTCATCCCCCATCGCCGGCGCCCATGGCGCCGGTCGCTACCCCACCCCCTCTCCTCACTGATTCGTTGCCCTCTCCTCTCTATCCTAAAATTCCTCTCAGCCTCTCTGCCCCCGCCTCTCCATCCTTTCACCGACCGTCCACCCCGTGGCCTTCGAAACCACCGACCTTGGCCTCCTCTACCCACATCTCAGCCTCTTCAACTGATCTCTCCTACCCCCTTATTTCTTCTGTCCGCTGTCGAAGCCCTCTGAGGCGTCGCCCCTCTCCAGACTTTGGATCCCTTTCTGAATCCCAACCCCTTGATTCCATTCGGCCCGATGCTCCCGCGCCCGTTGTCAAGTTGGGTGGTCTCCTTCCATCGCCTTCTTCGAATGTTTCGTCCGCTCCTGATAGGGATTTCCTTGCTTCGGTAAGGACGGTCGGCCGTGTTGCGCATACGCACCTGGTGGGTTCATCCCTTGCTGATGGGTCGTACATTGAAGGCCCGGTGCCGTCGGATGGAGTCTGTGGGTTCCCGTGGCCGCTTTGCACATTCATGTTGCCCGCCGAGCCTCATCCAGATTTTGATGTCCTCCTGTGGGGCTGTGATCGACTAGGCCTATGGCCTCCGATTCGTGTCAAGTTGCAATATGGATACCGAGCAAACCATATCTTCTTGAGGTGACTGTGAGCTCGCTACCGGTGCAAAGCTTCTATGTTCTCCCAGGCGCCTAAGGCGCCCCAATGTAATGTTGCCCTTGGAACTAAATTAGAAATTGGCTCGGCCTCTCGACAATAAGGGCTCCGGCCACTGGGTGTCTCATGGGCTTGGTTCACAAAAGCGGGCTCATGGAGGTAAGCCCACGATTAAATTCTTTCCACCTACCCCTTCCGATTTGGCTAATCAAATTTTGTCCCCCCTCCCGAAGTAATCCAACAGAGTGCGGACTTGTGGGGCTCCACTCGTGGATATTTTAATGGTAACCCGTTGCACTTCAATGCGGTTAATAGTATTACTTAGGAAAATTTGGAGGCGGTCGAGCTACAACATGTAGCCAGGAACGAGTCGGGCTTCTTTTTCTTCGATTCTCCTCGAGCGCACGCGCGAAAATTTCCTTAATAGCGGCCCGTGGTCTATTGCGCATCATACTATTTTCCTTAAGGAATGGAAGTCGGGATGGTCTTAACCCGTGATGAGCATAAATCATTTTTCGGTTTGGATCTCTCTGTCCTGGGATCCCGGTTGAATATTGGACCCCTATGGGTTTATGCCGATTGCGAAAGCGGTTGGGAAACCCATTGGCTGGACCTTGGCCATGGAAAAATTAGAGCGGTTGGGTTTTTGCTCGAGTATGTGTGAAACGGGGGCCGAAGCCCCCGACCTAATCGTGAAGATACGTACTAATGGTGTGGGTGAACATTCGGATGACCATCTTAGGGAAATTAAGTTTGCTTACCTAGATAAGCTGGCGCGTAAGGAGATCCTCATGAAGAATGGTGGTAAAGGCCCACTAATTAAAAAATCCTGGGTCCCTAAGAAGGTGGTCCATTCAAAAGCCCATCCAAAGGTGTCTCCCAGAAAGACTAATGTCACACACCTAGGAATTTCTAATCAGAAGGATGCTCTATCAGATAATCCTTTCAGTGTTCTCCAGGAGCCTCTCCTTGATGACCCCTTGGCGTGCGAAGGCTACATCCCGCCGAATAATCGGTCTGAGGCATCCTCGGATCACTCTAATAGTGTTCTCGTCCCCTCCATCCCCCCAGAACACCAACTTGGCCATCCATCTCTTGGCCTTGAGAAGGTGAGACTTCTTGATGGGATTGAGTCTCTGGCTAGGTCACCCCATATCCTTGATACGGAAAGACCACATGTTGGATCTGCATGCTCCATTGGTGAAGCCCCGGCCAGCGACTCTCATGTCCTGTGACCGGTGATGAATAATGGCCATGTGGATGAATCAGGCCAATCCTCCTTCGAGAGCCCACATGATCCATTGAGTCCTGGTCCTGCGTCGGATGGATATGACTCCATTGGCCTTGAATTTGTGCCTAAAAGTAGGAGGCGTAAATCCTCTAAGAAGTCGAGGAAAGTCCAGGGGCCTAAAAAGCAAAACCCCTTCTTGCCGGTTTCTAATGATTAACATAGCATGCTGGAATGTGAGAGGACTCAATGGGGTTGTGAAAGCCCATGAAGTTCACAATCTCATCAGGACTCACGCTTGTTCCATTATTGGCCTGGTTGAAACTAAAGTTGCAGAGAATAACACGGCCTCTATCTCAGACAGGATTAATCCCCAATGGATGTGGTCCATGAACTACTCCACCTCCTCTGTTGGGAGGATCTGGGTTGGATGGGACCCAATAAAAGTGGATGTTAAAATTATTTCCAAGGATGACCAGGTTATCCATTCCGATGTGTCTTTCCTTGGAGATAACACTCATTGCCTCTTGTCCTTCGTGTATGGTGCAAACTTAGAGGGTCCTAGAAAGCTCCTTTAGCAAAGCCTTAGGAGGCATTCGGGTCTCTCGAGTGATATTCCTTGGGCTGCCCTGGGCGACTTTAATGTTATTCGCTCGGCGCCCGAGGCCCCGGTGGATCCTGGCACTATAAAAGTGCAACCGACATTACGATCGCTTTAGAGTCTCGTGGACCTTGAAGATGTCATCATGAAGGCTTGATTTTTCACTGAATGATGGTCGCGATCCCACTACTCGTATCTTGTGGAAATTAAATAGAGTTGTCGCGAACGGTCCTTGGTTTGATCTTTTTAGAAGATCTAAAGCAATTTTCCCACCAGCAAGATTATCTGATCACTCCCCATGCATTCTTCTTCCTGCTGGTTGGGCTGCACGCAATCGTGAAATGTTCCGATTTAATAACTTTCTCACAAATTCCCCAAACTTCCTCTGGTCAAGGAAGCTTGGGAGTCTGAAAGTGCTGGCACCCCGATGTTTAAGCTGGTGTCCTCTCTCAAAAAGGTTAAAAGTGCGCTCAAAAATCTTAATGTCCAAAACGGAGATGTTCATGAAGAGGTTGTTCGCACTCGAAAATGCCTGGAAGAGGTCCAATCTATGACCATCCCTCTCACAAGGTCTTGCGGCATGGAACGACATTGTAAGGCTGCTTATTATTCTGCAATGGCTAAGGAGGCCGACTTCCTCTGCCAAAAAGCCAAGGTCAAATGGATTAAAGAGGGAGACCAATGTACAAAATTCTTTTTCAAGATCGTTAGTGGGAACAATAACCTAATAGGATTATTTCTCTCCTTGATGAGTCCGGTAACCCTACTAATGGTAGTGGAGGAGCTTAATAATCTTATTTAAGGCCATTTCAAAAAGCTCGGGATTTGGTCGATCCCATGGGACGAGTGGGAGGCAAATCGCTCCGCCCCTACATCCCAAATAACTGTCCCTGACTCACTAACTGGATTCCTTGTTAGGACGGTTTGTGAGGAGGAAATCCGCTCTGCAATTTTCTCCATTGGTGATGACAGAGCTCCCGGTCCTGACGGTTTTACATCAAAATTCTTTAAGGATACCTAGGAGATTACGGGTCATACTGTTTCTGAAGCAATCCAGGACTTCTTTAAGCATGGAAAGCTCCTTAAACAGTTAAACGCCACCTTGATCATTCTTATTCCTAAGGTCCAGTCCCCGCGATCGATTTCAGACTACCGCCCGATTTCTTGTTACAATGTCATCTACACTGACTCCTCTCCTACACACATTGTTTTGCAGTTGCTCTGCCTTCTCTCTTCCTTCAGAGCAAGTGAGAGAAGCTCTGCCTTCTCTCTTCCCCGTCTCTGCATCCCCGTTGCTCTGCCCTGCTCCGTTCTCTCTTCCTTCCGGCGCCCATGGCGCCGGCTCCCCACTCGTTACCCACCTCTCCTTCTGGAGCTTTCCCCCCTCTCCTTCCGTCTCCTTCTACTTCTCCTTCCTCTTACTCTATCCCGTCCTCGCCTCCCCCTCCTTCACCTTCTCGCTCCCTCCCTCCTTCTGCTAGGGTTTCCTCTGTCCCTTCTCTGGCTCCCGTCTCGCCGGGGCTGATTGCCCGCCTATGCCTCCGTCTCCCGTGGGTTGCGGCTTCTCCCAAGGCCCCCGCCTCGCCGCCGTGGGCTTCCTTGTGTCCAAGAATTCCTTCGACTGTAATCTCCTTAAATATTTCCCTCCTCCCTCCCCTCAAGGCTCCGTTCTCGAGCTTTTTCCCCCTGCTGAAGTAATTCAACAGGGTGACGCCGATTGGAATTTCTCCCTTGTGGGCTACTTCTATGAGGCCCCCCTTAATTTCTTCGTAGTTAACCACATTGCTAGGAAAATCTGGGCTAAGTTTGGGATTTCCCAAGTCGCAGAGATGGAAAACGATTTCTTTCTCTTCCGGTTTGCAAATGTCATTTAGATGCAAGAATGCCTTAAGCATGGTCCTTGGACTTTTGCTGGCCGCCCTCTCTTTTTAAAACAATGGACTCCGGAATTGGTCCTTTCCAAAGAGACCCATAAAACCTTCCCTTTATGGGTTCACCTAAAAGGGGTTCGGTTCACTTTTGACCCCTCCGGGCTTAGCCGATCGCCGCTGCAATCGGGAAACCGATTCAGCTTGGACCGCACGCTAAAAGAGACCGGCTTAAAGTCGCGCGTATCTGCGTTGAAGCCTCATCTTCATCTGATTTTCCTGAGAGAATCAGAGTTTACTGCGGGAGCCGCTCTGATGCCTCATTGGGGGTTGATGTGGAGGTGGAATACCCGTGGAAACCTGGCCAAAATGTCCCGAGTAGGACTCCTAAGATCTCTAAGACCCAAAGCAAGTCGCCCCACAAAGCTAATCCTTCTGGGCGCCTTCCTCCCCCTGCAAAAGCTGTCAAGGGCTCCGGGGTTAAAGATCCCTTGAGTTCCACTAGTAATTCTGTGAACCTGGGTCAAACATCTGGTCCCATGCCGACTCCAAACCCCTCAACGGCTAATTTCATCTCATTGACTCACAACGATCCAATCCTGGTTGATGGGAATTGGCCTTTTGCCTGTAACGAACCTTCTGAAACCAATAACCTGGAAGGGGACAGCCTTAAGCTCTCAATTAGCAAACCTGAGACTTCCAGGTCAATTGTCAACGCCGCCCGGACTCCAAGTCCTTTGCGGCTCGACAAGCCAGGGTTTTACACCACTGCTCTCCCCTTCTACCGGAACTGGGATTTCGGAAATAACTTATCCTATGGAGCTGTCCCCGCTTTCCACCTTAATCAAGCGGTGTTCTAGTCCCCCCAGTGAAACTCCCCTAGTTGTGGACTGCAGTTGTATCTCCCGAACTTGACTTCCGGGAGTACCCCTCCTACATAATGAGGTTAGTTTGGATAAGGTCCCCTCTGGCCTCCATCCCTTCCCACTCTAGAAGTTCCCGCTCGGCCAGACGTCTACCGATTGAATCTGTCCAATCCTTAGAGTCTAAAGACGTCGGGCCTTTCTTGCCGAATCCTACTCCAAAACAAACTAAGGGGGCTAAGAAGAAAATCCCCCCTCCTAACTCTCATGGTTAGTGTTGCTTGTTGGAATGTCCGTGGGCTTAATGGAGCCCCCAAAATTTATGATGTAAAGCAATTCATTAGGTCCAATAAATGTGCTATTGTTGGCCTTGTGGAAACAAGGGTTAGAGAGAATAAGGCACCCCATATCTCCAACCTCCTGATGCCTTCCTGGAATTGGGCGTGGAATTACTCTGCCTCCCCCTTGGGTCGAATTTGGGTTGGGTGGGATAGCTTAGTTGTTGATTTGTGTATTTTGATCAAAACTACGCAAATCATCAACTGTAAAATTCTTAATAAAATCACCAATCACTCTTGCTTTATCTCTTTCATTTACGCATCTAACCTGGAAATAGACAGGAGATCCCTTTGGAATGAGTTTCGTGCGATCCACCATCTTATTTCCAACAAACCCTTGGCTGCTCTGGGTGACTTCAATGCTATTAGAGCTCCTTCTGAGAACCTTTGGGGTAGCTAGCATGAATCCAGTGCCAACGCCCTTGACAGATGCCTCACTGACTGTGAGCTCCAAGACCTTAACTTCAGCAGAACCTTCTTCACTTGGAATGATGTCAGAGACCCCGGTTCTCGTATCTTCCGCAAACTTGACAGAGTGGTAGTTAATGGTCCTTGGCTCTCTAAGCTTCCTTCCTTAGCATCTTTTCCCCGCTAGGCTCTCGAATCACTCCCCCATGCATCCTCAACCCATCCATATGGACGCCCCACCGGCTGGTTGTTTCGGTTCAATAATTTCCTTGCCCCACACAAAATTCCTTCCCACTGGCCCGTAATCGCTGGAGTCGTTGTATCCAGGAGTTCCTATGTTCCAAATTGTCTCTAAGCTCCGTCTTCTCAAGGACTTGCTGAAAGAGTTAAACAGAACATGGGTAATGTTTTTTGAAGAAGTTGCTCGAGCTAGATCGCAACTTGAGGACTTTCTGAGGAACGGTCCTCTGTTGGCGATCGCCTTGTGGCTCTTGATGAAGATAGACTGAAAGTCGACTACCGCGTGCCTTAAGGACGGAGTGCGAATTCCTTCAACAAAAGGCGAAGATTAGATGGATCAAGGAAGGGGACCAATGCACCCGCTTTCTTCTTTCGATCCATTGAGAACAAGCTTAACCGTTAGATCCTCTCACCTCGACCAAAGAGGATGAGATCTTTTTTTTTTTTTTGATAAGTAAGTATTTTTGGATTAATGGGAGAAAAATAGTATAAAAATATGTTTATCTCCAAGTATTTTGACTTGAAGATAAAACATAATACACTAGGGCATACCCCAAGCGGACAATACATTTGAATATACAAAAATGCCTCTAGGAGGACAATGTTTACCGAAAACGACAAAATATGACATTTCCATCGTAAACAAAACTGACCACAGTACGCATAAGCTGACACACATAAACGGTTCCACACAGTGGCACGGCATGGCACTTTGCACAATGCACCAGCATCGAGACCAACAGCACCTTCTTCAGCTGTTGAAGCATAGCAGCAACAACACAAAAGAAAACTTGACTCCAGGGCTCCAAAAAACCAATGCCATTTGCAACAGTCACGATGGACTTCCCAGAGGGCAGCAATTCAGCAGCCAATTACACAGGGAGAAGTCCATGGACAAGGAGGCAACTCCCAGTCCAGAATTGCAGCCACTTCCATACAGCCAATTCCAAGCGGCCTAACACAGTATCCACTGCAGCAATTTGCAGGAGAGAGGAAATCAGTAGAGCCCATCAGGCATGGACAATTCTGCCTTTCCACCTCCCCGTAACCGAACAGTAGCAGGTTGTTACAGCCAACACAGCACCAGATTTCAAAAGAGGACGGATCTCCTACCTCCAATTTGGAGGAAGTTCAAAACCTTCTTATTAACCACTTTTCCCGTCTCCTGGGAATAGGCAGGGAGAATGGCGCCTTCTATAAAGAAAGTCTTCGCCCCTTTATCCATAACTTTGTGCCTGATGCCCTCCGGCCGGATCTCTATCGGCCAATCTCCTTGGACGAAGTCCGCCAGGCTTTGTTCTCGATTGATGACAATAAAGCCCCTGGCCCGGATGGCTTTTCGGCCAAATTCTTCAAAGCTACCTGGAACGTCATTGGTGCGGACATTACTATTACCGTTCAAGACTTCTTCCATCATGGGAGAATCTTAAAGCAAATCAATTCAACCCTGTTTTTCCTCATCCCAAAGATCAAATCTCCCACCAAGGTTTCCGACTACCGCCCCATCGCGTGCTGCAATGTCATTTATAAGATCATCTCTAAGATCATCGCCGCCCGCCTCCAACCAACGCTTCCTTACCTTGTTGGCAATTGTCAAACCGCATTCATCTCGGGAGAAGTATTTGAGACAACATCTGTCAGCTCAGATCTTCTCCACAAATACCACCTCAACAAGGGGGCCCCTCGATGCGCTATTAAAGTTGACCTGATGAAGGCCTTCGATTCTATCCACTAGGACTTCATTCTTGCCGTCCTTGAGTTGATGAATTTCCCCCCCATTATGGTTAATTGGATCAAACAATGCATCACCACCACCTCTTTCTCCATTAATCTCAATGGCTCGCCGGTGGGCTTCTTTCGAGGGGCCAAAGGACTTAGACAGGGTGACCCCCTCTCTCCCTATCTTTTCCTCCTTGGGATGGAAGTCCTGAATGGCATCCTGACTAGAATGACTAGGACTAATCCTAACTTTAAGTACCATTGGAAATGCGATCGCTCCCGTATTGTGATGCTTGGCTTTGCGGATGACCTCCTTCTTTTCTCCAAAGCGGACCGTAACTCCATCCAGGCCATTCATGAGTGTCTCAACATCTTCAGTTGTCTGTCCGGCCTTACTCCCAACCCAGATAAGAGTGAGGTCTTTTGCAGCGCTATTAATGAGGATACCCTTCATTGCATCACTGACATTCTCAGATTTAAGCGGGGCTCCCTCCCCGTCAGGTATCTCGGAGTCCCCCTTATCACCACGAAGCTCACCTGCTCCAACTACAAGCCTCACCTCGACCGTATTCAACTCAGAATCTCTTCTTGGAAGAGCCGCGGCTCTCCTTTCTTTGGTAGGCTTCGCCTTATTTCTTCCATCCTCTCCACTATCCACAATTATTGGGCTTCCATGTTCATTCTTCCCAAATCTATCCTAAAAAAAGATCAATAAAGCCCTCCGCTCCTTCCCGTGGCATGGCTCCTTGATGGTAAATTCTCATGCTAAAGTTGCACGGAAGGATGTCTGCCCCAAAGATGAAGGGGGATTGGGTTTAAAAATCAGGTTGCATCCAATAAAGCCCTTCTTTGCCGTCACTACGGAGGATCATCACCAAAGATCCCTCTATTCGGGGTCTCTTGGTGTTACATTCACGGACTCAAAGATCGCTGCATTTGGACCATAAAATTCCAGATTCGGACCCTTTGAGCTGGAAAACTTATGAAGCTCCGACCGCTCTTCGTCCCATAATCCGATTTCGTAGACAGGATGGGGCGGACACTTTCCTCTCGCTTGATCATTGGCACCCTCCGGGCCCTCTCGTGACCGGACTAGTGAGAGAATCAGATGTGTTACTGGCTTGCCCCTGGATGCAAGAGTTAAGGACATCATCACTAATGGTGATTGGTGCTGGCCCAACCAATTTGACACGGAGGTAGCGGATATTGGCCGAACGTATGCCCCTACCTCCCCGATAGCTCTCGCAAGGACCTTGCCCTTTGACGCTTTGACCACTGGGTTCTTTCACCGCAAAATCCGCTTATAGTATTTTCCATCCTCCTAACGGCGTGGTGGAGTGGCCTTGTCTTGTTTGGACCCCCTGTTCATCCCCCGGCTCATGCCTTTATTCTTTGGCTTGCTATCCGTCTCGGGCTCAATACCATGGACCGGATCAGCCAAGACCTTCACATCTCCCCCAATTTGTGTTCTTTGTTCTAATGATAGTGAAAGTCATAGCCACCTCTTCTTTCAACCGCCCTTTCTCCTCCCTGCCTCGCGCTCATGCGCTCCCAGGGCAGGTCTCGCCCGGCCCTACCTCTCTCGGTCCTCCAACGTTTTATGGGCTGCTAAATGTTGGAAGGATAAATGTCTTAAAGCCAGCTCCTTCCGCCTCACCCTTGCGGCCTCGTTTATTTCATCCGGGAGGGAGAGAAACCAACGTGTCTTCAAGAACACCGCGTGCACTGCAATCCAGCTGGCCCACCAAATTACCGCTGCTGTACGGGCAAAACTGGAATCCTCTCATTTTTCTACCGCCCGCATTGACAGATCGGTTCTGATAAGATGGAGCATCCCTCTTGCGGTCCCGAGTGCAGATTCTACCCCCGACCTACTTTGTCTTCACCGTGCCTCGTTTTCTGAGCGACCAGCGCTCATTTCCGGCGCTTATGGACTCGGATTTCAGAGCGCTTGTGATCTCCGGATTCCGGAGCTCCCTTGCTTTGACAATTTTGGCTTCTTTTCCGTGTTAAAAAAAAAAAATTCCTGTCCTTGCATTTGTGTGCTCCGGTATCTGGAGCGCTCTGTGCGCTGCTGTTTCCGATGCTTGTGATCTCCGGATTCCGGAGCGCTTGTGAACTCCGGTTTCCGGAGTGCCCTGTCGCAGCTCCTGTGTTTTTTTTTTGATCTTCTTCCCCAAAAAAAAAAGGGGGCGCTTGCCTTTGGTCTTTTGTTCACCGGATTCCGGAGCTCTTGTGCGCCCTTGTATCGCCTTCGCGATTTCCGGTTTCCGGAGTGCCTTGTCGCTGCTCCTGTGTTTTTCGATCTTCTTCCCAAAAAAAAAGGGTTCCGGCTTGCTCTCTTCTGGAGCTCTTTTTCTGCTAGAGTGCATTTTTTCGGAGTACATTCTTTCGGTGTGATGTTTTCCGGAGTGAAATTTGCTGGAGTTCTTTTTGCCGGAGTGCATTTTTCCGGAGTTCTTTCTGCTAAAGCTCAATCTTCCGGAGTGGTTGAACGGAGTGGAGCGATCTATTCCGGTGTGACCTTCCTGCGATCTTTTTCGGAGCTCCGGCATGCCCTTTTCCGGAGCTCTTTATCTGCTGGAGTGCATTTTCCAGGAGTACATTTTTTCGGTGTGATGTTTTTCGGAGTGAAATTTGTTGGAATTTTTTTTGCCGGAGTGCATTTTTTCCGAGTTCTTTTCTGCTGAAGTGCAATCTTCCGGAGTGCTTAAATCGGAGGGATTATTTTCCGGAGTTCCTTCTATGCTGGAGTACAAACGTCCGGAGTTTTCCGGAGTGGATCTTGCTGGAGTACTTTCTGCCGGGGTGCACTTTTACTGAAGTGCAATATTCGTGTGAAGTTTTCCGAGTGGAATTTTCTGAGGAGAAATTGCTGAAGTTCTTTCTTCTCGAGTGCACTTTCTCCGTGTTCATTTAGTGATGGGATATTTGCTGGAGTGCTTCTTTAGCTGGAATGTTTTTTGTCTCCTTAGTCGGAGTGCGTAGCCGGTGGGGTTTTTTGCAATCTGATCGGTGTGACCTCAATGACTTGTGTCATGTAATTAGGGGTTCCCCCCCTTTTTTTCTATGTGTCTTTTTCCTAGTCGGCATAACACTTGGAAAAAACACATTCTCTGTACATTTTAATTTATTTTAATACAATTAATTACTTACCAAAAAAAAAATGTCATCTACAAAGTGATATCCAAAATTCTTGCTAACAGAATCAAGGCCACTCTTCCTTTCCCGGTCGACAAATGCCAAACAGCCTTTTGTGGAGGGGAGGAGATTAGTGATAATATCCTTTTAGCTCGGGAGCTCCCGCATAAGTATCACCTTGGATCGACCCGCCTAGATGTACTATGAAGGTTGATCTTATGAAAGCTTATGACTCGTCTATTGGGATTTTATTATCAATATTCGACCCTCATGAAGTTTCCCCACAAATAGTCAATTGGATTAGTCAATGCATTACTACTCCGATGTATTCACTCAACATCGATGGGGAAGTTGTTGGCTTTTTCAAAGGTGGTAAAGGTCTCCGCCAAGGGGATCCGCTCTCTCCCTATTTATTTGTCCTTGTGATGAAAGTTCTAAATGGCATTATTGAGGTCAAGGCAAGGCGGGATACATATTTTAAATTTCACTGGAAATGCGCCGATTCACAGATTGTTATGCTTGCCTTTGCTGATGACCTCCTCCTCTTCTCCCAGGCCGATTCCCAATCATCCTGCATCCTCAAGGAATGCCTTGATGAATTTCATGTTACTCGGTCTTTTCCGCTAATCCGAAGAAGA
The DNA here is from genome assembly GCA_033239525.1 of Nepenthes gracilis. NCBI lineage: Eukaryota > Viridiplantae > Streptophyta > Magnoliopsida > Caryophyllales > Nepenthaceae > Nepenthes > Nepenthes gracilis. The sequence continues at coordinate 6,953,072 of BSYO01000018.1, read as the reverse complement.
GTGAAATCTTCATCTGTTCTAAGGACGTTGCTCTTCACCGGGTGACATAGCCGCTATCATAGGATTCAAAGTGGGCAATCTTCCAATAAGATACGGGGTCCCATTGATCACTTCTAGGCTCTCGGTTTCGATTGTAAAATCTCTCACCGACATAATCACTAAGAGAATCACATCATGGAAAAGTAGATGGCTCTCCTTTGGCGGGCGCATCGCAACTTGTTGCCTCCATCCTTTCCTCTATACACCTCTCTCGGGCCTCTCTTTTTATATTGCCCAAAACCATCCTTAAAGCTATTGAGGGCATTTTGCGGCGTTTCCTTTGGAATGGTTCTTTAGAAGGGAGAGTTAATGCTAAAGTTGCTTGGCACGACATTTGCTTCTCCAAGTCGGAAGGCGGGCTGGGTATCAAGAACCTCTTGGATCAAAATAAGGCTCTCAATTGTAAGCTTCTTTGGCGTCTCTAATTAAAGACCCGAACTCGGCCCGGTCCTCTTGGATTTATAAGAAATGTAATCAAAGACCGTGCATTTGGACCTCGAAAATCCGGCATTCGCCCCTTGGAGTGGCGCAAGATTACAAACCGAGGCCTTTCATGCGCGCCTACTCCGTCAAGGACATTGGGGATGGTTACGATACCTTCCTCCAGCATGACAACCGGCACCCTCGGCCCCCTAAGTGAGGTGAGTACCGACGTGCTCGCCTTGTTTCCACCGCACTGGGATATTAAGGTTGATGCAATAATCGTAAATAATGGTTGGTCTTGGCCTAACCCTTTTGACACCGAGGCATCCCACCTTGCCATGAATACGCCGAAAAATCCACCCTGTAGCAATCAAAAAGACTTTGAGGTGGACTGGGAATGCCATGGGAAAATTTACGGCTAAGTCTGCATACCATCTCATCCATCCATCCACACTAATCTTTCGAATTTTGAATCTTCCTTCGGCGGTTGCCCGCGTCCTCCTTCTCGACTCCTCCTCCGGCCAGGGCGGTCTTGCGTGCCTTGGCCGGGTCTCATGGGTGCTCGCCTGCCGCTTGTCGCCCGAGGCCCTAGTCGTCTTCCTTAGGACCTTTGCTCCGGGATTCGCCGGGGTCCTCTCAGGGTTTCGTCTTCGGTGAAGCCCTCGTTTTATGCCGATTCACCAAGGCCTCTGTGGTCCTCTCGTGGTTTTCCCGACGAAGCTCCCAAGATTCGTTTTGGGGTTTCAGAGATGCCAAGATCGCATTTGATGTGTCTTTCTCCATTTGGGTTTCTACTTCTGTCTGAGACTCTTCTCAGGCTATGGTATTTCCTTTCCTTCGTCCCTCGATTGATTGGGGCTTCTCGCATCTGGACTTGCCTTGGCTTCTTTGCTATGGCTCCTGTGGCCGAGTGCCCTGGATTATGCTGCGTCCCTTGAATTTGGGAGCAGATGGCCGAAGCTTATGTGCTGCTCGCTGGGATTGACGCTGACGAACGCCATGAGCCTGGTTCTGGAGCCTCTCTCGCTTGGTCGTTCCTTCCTATAAGTTGGGTTGGGGGAGCCTAGTTTGCTTTTACCGAACTAAAGGTGGAGTGTTATATGAACTGGGAGTGGCTTGTTCGACGTCGGAAATTCCTTCACGCGCAGATTTTTGAGTGTGCGGTTTGCTGCATTGCTCGGCCCCGCAATGCTTGCTCGATGATTGGGCAGCCTTTGCTGATTTGGGCCAGATTGAGTCGGTTGGCCGCTGGCTCTTTTTCGCTGTTATTTTGGGTCCTGAATTTACATTCTATCCCGTGCTCTGTTGTTATGTAGTTGCATTTGATGCAACAGTTGCTGTTTTTGGGCGGCTGTTGGGCCTGTTTTGCTGGCTCTGGCCGCTATTGTTATAGTGTTGCCTCTGTGCTTATTGAACGGTTCCAGTGTAATCGTCAGCTAGTCATTCGAGGTGAATGGCCTTTCTTTTTTTAGTATTGCGGCGTTGGAGCTGCCATCGTGAGTGTGGATGTTACTTCACTTCTTCACTTGACAAAGGTTTTGGTTAGTGTTCTTGTTGTCTCGCTGGGCTCATCGAGTTTCTTTGAGTCCATGATACGCCTTCGCCGCTCAATTAGATACATTTGGTGTTGGGATTTGGTGGCCGCTTTGAGGTCGGGCGATGACTTGGCCATTGCCTTTCTTTGGTTTGGGAACCGGTGGCCAATTCTCTTGGGCATTTCATGAACCGGATTGGATCGCAAGAGTTTCTCCTGGCTTGTTGCGGGATACATCGATGCCGGCATTTAGAATGCCATTTGTTGGTCTGCCGATAGTGGCCCGTGAAGCCGCTGAGTTGCATTGTGTCTTGCTAAATGCGTGGTGCGTAACCACGATGTATTTCTTTGGAGCTGTGTGTGGCAAAGCCTGCCGGAGCTAATGTTCAGTTGCTGTGGCGTGCATCTATTGGAATCGATTCTTGCTGGTCGGATGCCCTTTATTGATGATGTGTCCTGTGACCTTATACGATGGGGACACGGTACGTTGATCCCGGGTTTTGAAGGCGCAGCTTCATCTTGGTTTAGTGACTTGTATGTCGCCGAGATGCAGCAGGTTCCCGATGGAAGATGAGCACCGCGTATGCAGATTTGATGGTATTTTGTGCTGCCTTGCGGAATGAGGTTGGACCTTGGAGCTAAGGATTCTTTTGTCTTGCTGCTTTGCTATGTTCAACACCGAAGATGGTGCTTCTGGTCTCTCGAGCCGAGCATGCCGAATATGTGTGTCCGCTTATTGCATGCTGTGGTTACGGTTGTCTATGATGGAAATGTCATATTTTGTCATTTTCGGCAATCGTTGTCCTCCTAGAGCCCTTTTTGTTTATTCGGTATGTATGTCCCGCTCGGGGGTATGCCTCAAAGATCTTATGTTTTATCTTCAAGTCAAAATACTTGGAGATAAATAAATTTTTTTTGTACTATTTTTCTCCCATTAATCCAAAATACTTACTTATCAAAAAAAAAAAAAAAAACCATCTCATCCATCCTCCCAAACCTAAGGTTAATTGGGCTCTTTTGGTGTGGGGTCCATCCCATATCCCGTCCCATGCCTTTACCCTTTGGCTTGCCATTAAGGGTAGATTGAATACCATGGACCGCCTCCATTTTATCCCAAACTTGTCTCCCCGCTGCTCTCTCTGCAATTCTGGAAATGAAGATCTTGGTCATCTGTTTTTTGCTTGCCAATTCTCCAGAGCATTATGGAATAATGTTCGAAGACACTCCGGTATTCATTGGCCCCATCCTGATTGGACTCAAAACATATCTTGGGCTGCTTCTATCTGGAAAGGGAAAAACATTCTGGCTGTCTCTAAACGATTATCTCTAGCCGCCACGGTTTATTTTATATGGAGGGAGCGAAATAACCGTATATTCTAAAAATCATCCCCCCAGGACACTTCCCAAATTTTCTCTTCGGTGGTCAACGTTGTGAGATTGAAATTAATGACCATCCTGGCGCCTGACAGGAGGGTATTCTGCTGCATATTTCAGTGCTCGTTCGGCTATTGTTTTGGCTTGAGCTGAAATTTGTTAGGCTGGGCTTGTCAACGTTGTTTTGTGCCCGTTTTTTTATTCTGTGGAGTTTGTAATTAGTTGTCCTCTTAGAGATCTTTGATTGTTTCTGATGTAACTCTTGCTCGGGGTATACCCCAGTGCCTATGTTTTATCTTCAAGTCAAAACACTTGGAGATAAAACATTGATTCTGTAATTTTTCTCCCTTTTAATTCAAAATACTTACTTACCAAAAAAAAAGACAGGAGGGTCTCCAGAGCGACTCGGATGCGGTGGGGTATTTAAATAATAATAATAATAATAATAATAATAATAATAAATAATAATAATAATAATAATAAAATTCAAAAAAAAAAAAATGGTATGTGTGGGGTTGTGTATGAATTGCTGATGAAGCTGCCCCTTTGCCTGCTGGTTGATTTTTGGCGGCCTGTGCCTCCTATCGTGTTGGGTATGCAATTTTTGTCGATTGGTTCGGATGGCCCCTGTGGGGTTTGGTTCCCGGCTTTGGATTGTTTATCCATTTTACATTATATGTTTTGTGTCATTGAATTTGGGTTGTGTTGTACTGTCCCACCCCCCAATGGCTTGGGTACTGCATTTCGTCTAGTGAACTCGCTTTTGGGCAATTTGGCTTGGAAGGTTGGCCGGGCAAGGTAAAGGAGCTGGAGTCTGTGTGTGATTGTAATGATGTATCCCACAATACATTAAAGTCTTCTTCAGCCGATGCTTGGGTGTTTATGGTTATGATGGGGTTTTTGCAGATGTGCTACCCTTTGCTTGTGCTCTGAGTCTTATGGCTGGGGGTTGGTAGAATGTGCCTCCTCATTGTTGCTTTCCGGCATACTCCTATGGAGTGTTGGGCCTGGAGCTTGGTTCTTCTTGATACTCGGTACTCCTCGATGCCATTCTTATGCCGGATGTTGGGATGATAAGGATTGAATGAGTGAGGTCTCATGTTTTTTTTTTTTTTGGTAAGTAAGTATTTTGGATTATAGGGAGAAAAAATTACAAAATCTTGTTTTATCTCCAAGTATTTTGACTTGGAAATAAAACATAAAAGCTAGGGCATACCCGAGCAAACGGTACAACAAAGATAATACCAAAAAAGCCTCTAAGAGGACAGCGTTCAAAGAAAAAACAACAAATGTAATTTGAAATTACACATAGGCAAACACACACAAGATCTACATCACTGGACTTCAAGCACCAGGATCGCAAGACCTCATCTGGAGGCAGCCAAGATGTGCCAATGCACCAAAATAGTCCAGCAGCCATTCCATAATCAGCGAGTAAGAAAGGTGCCCTTTAATCGCCCATTCTCCATCAACACCACGCAAAAGAGGGCACAAGCCCACGAAAAACAGGAGCAAACCACCACAAGAATGATCAGCACCATGCAGCAGCACTCAACTCCAGCGCCAAGACAAAACAAACTTGATAGCCTCTCCTTCCAGGGGTTCCCACCATATCAGCTTCCATCAGCATGGATTCAGGATATCAAGCATGCAATCGAAAACCTCGGCTTGGTCTTCAACAGCACTAGCATCAATGAGAACACACTGAAAGTAGCTCTTCACTACCTTCCTCTTCAATCAAAGAAAAAAGGATAAAGCGGCTAAGAATTGCAACTCGGGACCCAGCGGCAAAGGCGGGAATGGACAGCCAGAGGGCGCCTCAAGAAATCAAGAGCAGCGACCTCCAAAGAACTACAAGTTCAGCTCCCACATCCATGAACAGTGCATCAGTAGCCGCTCTTCACACAGAGGAGCAACATGGCCCCGAGACGGGAACAGCCTCAGCCTCACAAACCCGGGCAAAGAGAGAGGCCAGCATTCAGCAGACTCAGCCTCCAGAGTAGCCACAAAACCATGGTCCACAATCCAATCGAGACAAGGCCATCAATGTTACCAACACGGGCCACAGATCTCAAGGCCACAAAGAATAAAAAGCGCACAGGCACCATCTCAACAAGAAAAAATATAGCCGCCAAAAAAATCCACAACCAGTTACTCAGCCCTAAGCAAGGGTCCCAATCCATAAACACACGGGCTCCCCCAACCCAAATCAAATGGGACACACAGCCAGCAGAGCAACACCACAGGACTTTCGGCAGCATCACTTCCTCCAAGATGAGACAGCAGCCCGCAGAGAGGCACATAAGCACCCCAGCATCATCAGCCTCCAAATATAGACTTTGGCAAGTAAAACCGACTGCAGCAACTCCTACACAGTATCTTCTGCCAAGAACAGAAGGAAATTGGCAACTGGACAGGCCAAGCCTAATCCATCACCCAAAGAGGTTCACCAAAGATCCGAGCGAGCCTCGCAACTCAACCGCACACCACCATTGAGATCCAAATCCAAGCAGCACGATCCCCCAACCCGCCCTCCTGGAAAGAACCCCAAAGGCAGAGGCGCCATAGAGTCGGCAAGACAACAAAGTCAAATGCGGCAGAACCAGAGAGCTTCAAAAGAGCCCAATCAAGCTTTAGACAGCTTCACCGAAATCCAAGATCCAGTTGACTAGATAAAAATCAGGAAGCGAGAGGAAGCAGCTCCCAAAGCCACTCATCTGAGAGAGACCAATATTCACAGAAGGTTTAGAGGCATCCAACAGGTCCACGGCCGGCACTTCAGAGCCACTGCCAAGCTTCACCAAACAAGTACAGCACGGCATCCCCCAAAACCGTCCACTAGAAGGGAACGCCCAGGCAACGGCACCTCGAGCCAGCCACCCAGACCTTCGAAAGCCCATCCCAATTTGAATGGTCGAGACGAAACAAAAACTAACCCAAGGCACAAACCGGGGATAAAAAGAAGCGAGCTGGAGAGAGATGCGAGGGCTCAAAGGACGAGCGCCATCGCACTCTCAGAGGCCATAGGACCCCAGCCACGAAATCTTCAACCGAAGGAGAGCCTTCGCCCCAAATCAGAAGGCGAGAAGAGAAATCCAACCTCGTAGGAAACTTCGAAAGTTTCGATGGCGCTGAGACCGACAACCCAGAGAATGGAAAAGGAAGGGTGAAGACGGAAGCGGGTGAGGGTGGGGGGCGGGCAAGCATCCGGAGGCCCGGCCATGGCAGCACCGAGCCCGGCACCTGAAGACGGAACCGCCCGAGGATGACGCCGGATTCAAAATTCAAAATGAATTTTGAAATGAAGAGAGAAGCGAGCTTCTCTCTCTAGCGGCTAGACTAGCCTAGCCGGTGAGGTCTCATGTCATTTGTTGAATGGCATGTGTGTTCCATCGCGAATGGAGGGGATGGCATGTTCATCATTCAGTGGGTGTGATGCGGAAGCTAGATCTTTGTGTATGTATTGGCTGCCATTGTTGATATGGTGTGGGAAGTGTTCTGAAGCGATCAGTGGCTTTGTTTGCTTCCTAAAGATGAAGCATGGTTTGGTTCGGTGTAGATCGATTGCACATGTATGATGGGGTTGGGATCTGTATCGGGTTTTGTTGGCTAGCTGCTGTTTTGTCCACTAGTATATGTTGCTTGGGTCGCTTATTATGCCGATTGTCTTTGCGATCTTTCATTCTTTGATTGCATTCATTATGATGTCTTTGTAAATATGTGGTTACTCTAAGGCTATGTCTGGTTGTTCTTTGATCCGATTGTTTATTTCCTTTACATTTTATAATGGGATGCACATATTCCATTGCGGTTGTGCGAAATGCATAATTCTGTTAGATGGAATGCTTGAATCTTTTATTGTTTTGGGGGCTGAAATTGCGGATGGCCAAGACTTTAGTTCCCTCGGGGTAGGTGCGGCTGCATATGCTGCACCGAAGCAAATAAAGGTGCTGATTTGTATGCTCTTTCACGGTGCTATCCTTGGTTTTGAGGCCCGGCTCTGCGTGATGTTGCATATGTGGTGTGGCTTGCCATTGATATCCTCGGCTTTGAAGTTCAATTTTTGTTGTCTTGGTTCACGAGATAGTTCTTAGTTGACTATCGGTTAGCGCGTGCTTCTCTGGTTTGATTTGGGGTTTTATATTTGCACGGTTAGGCGGACTGAAATGCTAAGTCCGCTCCTTGTCTTTGTCTTGCAATCGCTTTTGGAACGGTTATTAATGAATTGTCAAGCTGTTGGTCTAGAATTCTTGATGCGTGCAGAGAGCTACGAAAATTTTCTTAGCGGTGTGCTATTTCGATAGTACACTTGAGTTTGATGTAATGGTCCTCCTCGGGGCTGTTTTTTGAAGCAGATGTGGGATGCTCGAGCAGTCCCCGTTAGTCTTGTTGATGGTGTTGCCCTTGAGCCACCGCCAAGGTGCTCATGCTTGATTTAATGTGTGATATCTCATTGTTCTTTGGTGTCCTTGAAACTTTGGTTTGCTGCGTTTCCTCCCGGAGTGCTGATTTGGGCTGAATTCCTCATTCAATCTGCGGATGGTCCACAGTGACTTGGGCTGAACCATGTATTTTATCTCATTGTTGCTAGTTTTGCCGTTAGCCTGATCAGTGGGCACTGCTATTTGTTATCCTCGCTGCTGAAGTTCGGCATTCTAAGCTGCCACTTCCCCCTGTTGCATGATGGAATTGGTGTCTTGATGTCGACTACAATTGGTGTTACTATTGATGCATGAAGAGTTTATGTTGAGTATGCTGAACCATGTATTGATAGGACCTATATTTTGTTGATTATGCTGATCTCTTGTCCTCCTAGAGGACTTTTCTTTAGTTCTTTTTTACGCCTTTCCTGATGTATTTGATGCTCGGGGTATGCCCTAGCGGTTTATGTCTTTACTCCAAGTGAAAATACTTGGAGTAAAACATAGATTCTGTAATATTTTTCTCCCTATAATCCAAAATACTTACTTACCAAAAAAAAAAAAGAACACCTCAACTTCAGCAGAATACTCTACATTCCAATGAGCCTGGCAGCAGAGCATAAGCTACCTTAATCGAGGCACTGGAAAAAAACCAATACCACAACCGATCCACCAGCTGCAGGGGATCATGGTTGACGGGACCGGGTTTTCTTGGGTGCAGAATTACGCCGCCTGGCCATTCGTTGCCACCCATTGATAGCCTGCCTAGCAAATAGTTCATCCTCCTTCCTTCGGTCACGAGACTCCAACTGGAATGCAGCCGCGAAGGCACGGGACACTGCGAAGGAGTCCAAAGCACCATAATTAGGGTACACAGTGGACAACGCCTGAACAGAATCATGCCCAGATTCATTGGGAGGCATTGATTCATCAGAGTCCACAGCCGAGCTAACTGGACGGTTAACCTCCAAAGGCTCACAATAGATAGGAGTAATTTGTCCAGCTGGGTCATACTGGATAAAACAATGTTTTCGAACAATCCGAGAGATAGACTCAGGAGTAATATCGGGATCAATCACAGCGGACGGACCACGAGCACACAGAGCAGGTGAAGAGATAGGGGGCAACTTTGATTCAGAGGCTGCCACCACAGGGAGAGCGACATCAGCATAGAGGGGTTCACAAGATGGCTTCACAACAAAATCTACTTCAGGGATCACAGCAGGGACTTGCAAAGGCCCTGGGATCGGCAAAGTGGATTTCGAGAAAGAAACCTCAACCTCCTTAACACTGGGAACAACCCCAGACACAAAATCAGCTACACCCGGATCCACATAATCGTCATTTGAGATGCCAGGTGCATCAGCAAGGCCATCAGCATGGGGGCTAACATCCAATTCAGATTCGGGCGAACTACACCCAACTACACAGCAGTCCAACATCAACAGAGGTGAACCATCCTCACATCCCTCAACCCTTCCAGACAAATCCAACAGGGGAGAGAACTTCTCCACACCCTCGGAATAGTCGGAAGAGTGGGGCTGATTGCACAAAGGCCCTGGCTTTCCTCCTCCATTAACATCGAATCCTTGATGGCAAATACCTCCTCCTTCGAGTCAGCCGTGACCTGGCGAGTGCTGAGATCTAGGCCACGAAGATGGGCCGAAACGTGCCTCATCTTCAAGTCAATCACGGGCGAGATGAGAACCATCCACAACGCTGCCAGATTTCAAAGGCAGAGAAGAAGAAATCTGTTGGGGCTTTGAATCCTCAGCCACCAACACAAAGCAGCTCTGTTTGGAGTTAGTGATTCTCAAGCACCCATTAGGCTTCCAATGATAGATAATCTCCACCTCAGCTGTCAATTGAGACACCTCGGCACCAACTGATATCCTAATTTTATCAGGGAGAATGACATCCCTACCCACCTCCACACAAATTCGTTTTTTTTTTTTGGTAAGTAAGTGTGTATTTTGGATTTATGGGAGAAAAAATTACAAAACACAATGTTATAACTCTAAGTTTTTTGACTTGGAGTTAGAACATAAACCGCTAGGGCATACCCCGAGCGACAAGTACATCAGATAAATCCACAAAAAAACCTCTAAGAGGAGTGATCGAACAAAATAAAGAAAATGAACGTGTCATTTTACATAAGCATGCTACCCACAACCCAAATGCATCCCAAGGATACAAAAGCGGGAGGCAAATCGGCTGCTACTAGAATAATCCAATAGCACCCAAAAATTCCAACAAAGAGGCTCAGATCAATCAATCAGGGCTGGGGCCAGCAGCGAACACAAAGACTAACTACCAAAAAAGAAGATCGGCCAACAACAATTCAGGTTCGATCATTCGGGAACTAACCGGAAGAGAAATAGAAGACAAAACCAACAGCCATTACTGTTGCCATTCCAACATGACACCAAAGCTAACAAAGCACGGCAAGGGGCATGGAGCATTCGAGGACCAATAGTCACATGCACTCAGAGTGTGTAGGTCGGCATGTCGCCAGGAGCAGCACCCTAAATCATGAAGCGAGACCATACATCACCACGATCTCATCCGCGGCTCACTCAGATGAAAACCCCGAAACACGAGCTACCAAAGGCGTGACATCAAAACAGTATTTAAACCAATAGTGGAAAGAGGTTGACGCATCAATAAGGGGGCAAAAGCCACCCATGTCCCAAAGACATGAGATACCACCATCAACAAGGCAAGGCAAAGGTTCTCACACAATTGGGAGAAGATCAGGCCAGCTTACATCAATTCCATGTAAGCATTAGAAACGTCCATACAAATAGCCATCGCGGCTACATTCTAACGGGATGCCTACGGCAAGCCATCAACATACCGCATCGGCTCCCGGTTGGACAAGAGAGGAGAATAAATGCTCCCCAAGAATTCCAAAGCATTTGGAATCATCAAGCCGACCGCAGCGAATCGCTTACCCACGAACCCAGCTCCCATCGGGTTCATTGCACATCATCATCAACCCCTCTGGGCGGGACCCGAAAAAAAGATCAAGAGCATGAATGCTCCATCCAAAGCCCTCCGGGGCCAACCAAACTCCATTCGTCGACACAATCGAATCCAACCATCTCGATCCGAGCACTCTTTGCTTGACAAGAGATTTTAGCGTGAAGAACCATAGCAAAGCGGCAAATACACAACATTATCGGCTTAATTGTAGTAGGACATGCGGGAGCAGCACCAGCCACTCACATCAGCCCTTTTTTTGGTAAAGTAAAAAAAAAAGGGCTGATGAGAGTGCTGGTGCCGCTCCCGCATGTCCCACTACAATTGCCGATAATCTTTGTGTATTTGTCGCTTTGCTATGGTTCTCTGGCCACTCACAGAATAGCTCTTGCGATTATCCGGGCTAGAGGAAATGCATCTCGGTTTGCATTCCCTTGATTACATCCAAACAAAGCAGCAAAGTAAGTCACATTGAGGACCAAAAACAGAGAAGATAAGTGGCTTATTAACAGCACAAGGGCAAACAGATTCAGCAAAAGACAAAACCGTCACACTTGTAACCCAAAGACTCCACGAAATCATCCAAAATCGAATGTAATTCAAAAGAAAATGCAACTTCAATTATTTGTTACCACATTGGAATCCCACTGCCGGACTAACAGTGTATGGCCCCAGGACTCCAACATACTCCACAGTAGAGGCCCACTCAACAGACAAATAGAGAGCAATGCGAGAGGCCCGTTCTCAAAGAACAGTGGATCAAGACAAGGGGACGCCCCCTCGACTTGCAATCCAACACAAACCAAGTGGGGTCCAAAATTCAAATGGAACGTGAAGAAGGCTAATCCAGACAGAACGGACTTAAGTGATTCCGATCCGAATCAAGCGAGTCCATCTCTTAAGAAATAAGGGATTATTCCGGAAAAACCAAGGGCCGTGCTCAAGCAAGTCGACTGGATGATCGTCGAGAATCAAAATTGAAAAAGAAGAAACCCTTACCGTTACTAGCAACGTGGTTAATCCCATATTTTGCCCAAATACTTGAGAGGCAATGGATCGAACCGCGGGGAAGTGTAAAGGCTTTTCGGCAAAAAAAACCGGCCCAGTGTGCCCCAACTCCCGGCTCTCTTGAATGACATCCTCCGGAGGAGAAAGGAGGGGGTCGAAGCCTCGGTTGAGAGGGAGGAAGTATTTTAGGAGGTTCAAAGGAGCGCAAACTCCTACTCCGGGAAGAAAGCGACCGAGAAGAAATTTTTGACAACTTGCCCGGCTGCGATCTTCCGCAGCTAGCCGACCAAGAAGGAGGAACAGAAACACCGTTCACAAGGTCTTTTTGGAGACCCTTGGACTTCAGGGAAGACAAAATAGGAGCATTGGGGGCCGATGATAGGGATACGACCGACCGCCTCAGCTTCGGGAAATCATTCGTGTCTAGTCGCTGCTTTTGCGGAGAGGAAGACGAAAGAGAGGGAAAAACATGGGAGCCGAGGTCCAAGAGCGGGCTAGGGAGAACCCCCGAAGGACCGGCCATGGCCGGCGACGAGCAGAGCACGGGCTCCAGACGTCGCACGAATTCAAAATTCTAGAGAGAAGAGAGAGAATCTCTCTCTAGAATAGAGGATCAGTGAGCGCATGGCGCATGGATCCCCATCATCTTACGGTCGGCCTTCACCGTAATGAGCACCTTGGCGGCCAAGCACTGCAAAAGTTGGCCATTGCCCTTTGCCCTATCTGCACGGCACTATGCAAACGGTGGCTCCGAAAACATTAGGTAGGAACAAGCCCAGAGCCAAGGCTTCGAGGCCCGTCCCGGTTGAAACATCAAGCATTAGAAAGACTCTCCCAATCAATCACCAGGGCAAACCATCGTGACATCTAACCTCCACTGCATTCCCTCACAGACTTGGCATGCCGAACATGGAATGTCTAACACTGCTTGTGCTCACCACCTGCCGGGTGTTTGTAGTAGAGATGCTGTAGGCTGCTGATCTGGTTAGCTATTATACCTGCTGGGTATGTACAAATTGGATTGCCTGGTGTTGTGGTGGTTCTTACTGATTGTCGCCATTTTAGCGAGCTGTGACATTCAATGTCGGGGTTGCTGCTTCTCAGTTTTTTTGCGCCTCTGGTTTGATGCTGGAGCTGGATGTGTTGCTTTTATGTGGCGATTTTGTCTGGTTGCTGGAAATTTTGTTGGTACTGGGGCTGGGGCTTAGATGCCATTGCCTAGTATTTTGCTATGGTGGATTAGGTTGGGTGGTCTGCGAATGTGGTAATTTGGTAATTTGGTGTTGACCGTTACTGTTTAATGGGGCTTATTTTTGATCTTGGTCTTTGCCCGGTATACGCGAGTAGTAGGGATGAGCCGCTTTCCCCTATCTCCTCGATCTTTGGTGCTGGATGAAAATGTTGCATGCTAGATATCCTGTATCCAATTCATCTTGGATGCATGGATGGTGGATGCCAGTTTGATGATGAGGCTGGCTGAAAGGTGCAAATCTACTTTGTTAATTCTTGCCGGGCATGTAGTGGTGTTGTGTGTTGCTGCGTGATGCTGAATCTGATTGGAGTATTGCGGCTGATGCTGTGATGATCTACCCGTGGGCTAATGCCCTGCTGTATGGAACTTCTGAAGCACGGGTAGTTGATTGGAGATGAAGCTGTTTTCAGTTCCCAATGATGGGTCTTTATGTCCATTAATGTAGCTGCTGTGTGGTATTGGTTTCTTTGGCTATCTCCAGATGGTGTATGCTGTGTGGCAACCGTATGATGCGTTGCTTTGCATCGTTGTGTAGCTGCTTATGTGTAAGTTCAGATTACATCTGTTGTTTCATGTTGAACGTTGTCCTCTCCGAGGCTATTTTGGTATTATCATTGTACCATTAGCTCAGGGGTATGCCTGACTCTCTATGTTTTAATTCCAAGTCAAAATACTTGGAGTTAAACATAGCTTTTTGTAATTTTTTCTCCTATAATCCAAAATACTTACTTACCAAAAAAAAAAAAAAAAGGAATGTCTATTGCTGATTTGAAATTTTCATTTTGAAATTTGAATCTAGACCTGCGGGCGCTCCTCATCTCGGACGGCGGCACCGGTGCCGCCACGACAAACCTCAGGCTCGTTCGCCCGGCCCCCCTTCTCCTTCTCATCTCTTGTTCTCTTGATTGTAGAATCTACGTCCCGGCTAGTTCGAGTGGCCTCTTCTCTTCGCTCGTCTGTGAGTTGCCTTAGGGCTTTGCCTCCTCCGGCGGGGTGGTGTCGTTTTGGCGGTCTCTCCGGGCTGGCCCCCTCGGTTTCTTCTCGGTTCACTCCTAGGCCTCGCTTTTGATCTGGATGGGATTCTGGTGACTCGCTTATACGCTCGCGAGGCCGCTTTGTAACTTTGGTTGGCTCTTGAGCTTCTCGAAGGTTAAGGCGCTTCCGATTGTCTTCTGCCGCTCCGATGTTCTTCCTCCCGAGTATTTGCTCTGTTGACGGATTGGGATGCCGTATGTACTGCGGATTCGAACTGATTGGCGTGGAATCAAGAGCTACGAAGATCACGATTGGTTGATAGTTTCCCTTGGTTGCGGTGAGGTCCTTCCCCTTTACTAATTCTTTGTGGCTTGGAGTCTCGAGCTTCGGTGTCTTTGAGGTCTCGGAGGGCCGTTGTTTGATGTCATTTGGTTGTGCCATTTCTACTTCTCATATGCGAGCAGTGCGCTTCTTTCATTTGGCAACTCAATGAATTTTGAACGCATTTTCTGGTTCGAGATGCCGTCGAAGCCTTTGTTGGCACTCGTGCGACTCGATGGAATTGATGCGGTCGATTGGTCATGCGGCGGTGCTCGATTGTTCTCGGCTGTGTGTTCCACTTGTTGGATGGGTTGGGAGCCCGTGCGTATTTGGATCGGGACACTACTGTGAGGGTCAAGAGTCGGGGTGAGGACCCTTTTGGTTGCATTTTCCCTCTTGTTGTGGTGATGCACCTGTCTGTTGCCCTAATGGGGTGCGTTGCCTTGTTTGCATTTGATGCGGGCTTCTCGCGATTGGGTTAGTCCCTTTGTTGTCTCCTTTCGCAATTGTAGGCAGTTCGCAATTGCCTAGTGGTTAGGTGGGTTTCTGTGGGCTCTTTGTCTCAAATAAAAAATTGATGCAGCCAGATGTACTCAGTGTGTTGCTCTGTTTGCTCTACGGCTGTGTGTCCCATTTGTTGATTGGGTTGGGAGCTGTGTGTTTATGGATTGGGACTTTCTACCGAGGGTCGAGTAGAAATTGGATGAGGTACGTTTTGGTTGCTAAATTTTCTTCTTGTTGAGGTGGTGCCCTGTCTTTTTTTTTTTTTGGTAAGTAAGTATTTTGGATTAATGGGAGAAAAATAGTACAAAAAAATTATGTTTATCTCTAAGTATTTTGACTTGAAGATAAAACATAAGACGCTAAGGCATACCCCGAGCGGACAGTACACCTGAATATACAAAAAGGCCACTAGGAGGACAACGATTACCGAAAAAAATATGACATTTCCATCATAAGCAAAATTGAAACACAGCATGCATTAGGCGCACATATCTCGGCGTGCTCCAAAGACCAGGACCAAGAAGACCATTTCGGGCCATTGAACATAGCAATGGCAACACAAAAGAATCCTAAGCTCCAAGGCTTCAACCTCATCAAGCAAGAGAGCCCAATACCACTTTGCATCCGCCAGTCAGCTCCTCCTCTTCCATCAAGAACTTCCGATGCATCTCACAACATACAAATCATTGAACCAAGACGCTTTCTGCGCCTTCAAAACGGGAGCAACAAGACCGTGTCCCCATCGTACAAGGTCAGCGAAACATCATCAATAAAGGGCATCCGACCGGCGGCTGAATTCCTGATGCACGCCACAAGATCGACATCGCCGGCGCAGAGGGCTATGTCACTACAAAGACCAGCAAATAAAGGACCAACATCAAAGTCCTTGATTCGGCTATCACCCGCAGCTGGTGATGGGAGCTGTTGGACAACCAATTACACCTTCAAGACGGAAATGTATGATGCCAAGAACCAGCGGCTATCCAAAGACCATCAACATCGGGACACAATCCAAAACTTCCACATTTGAGGACATACGGCAACACAGCATTCAGAACGGTGTGCTGAATATGAGAACTTGCCAAGGCCATGGGGAGAACTCAACAAGAAGAAAAATTTAACAACCAAATAATACCTCAGTCATCTACTCAGCCCACAGCCGCATGGTCCCAATCCATAAGCACACAGGCTCCCAACCCAATCATCAAATGGGACACACACAAAGAGAAAAATCAGAGCAACACCGGAGGATATTCGGCCGCATCAATTCCTTCAAGATGAGCGGCTGACCCACAAAAACTTCAGCCAACTCGAAGCCTAATATTTATATCAATAGTAGGCCGAAGCAAAGACGCAATAAACCACTGCATGCCAAGAAACAGCACCAACAACTTCAGCAAATTCAGCTCGGTGAACACCCCAATAGCATCACGGGCAAGATTATCATGGCCCGGAGAAAACACTTGTGATCAAAGAGGTTGATGAACACAACCAATGAAGGCCCTAGGCCAGAACAACACACCGGTGAGGATGAAATTGCCGTAAGCTGTGCAATTGACAACCTCCCAGCAGCAGATCCACCAACACGAGAAGCGCAGAACCTTCAAGCATCAAGAAAGGACCATAGTAGAGGATCATCACTCATCGCCGGTGGATCACCCAACGAAGAATCATCATCCATTGTAGCAAGCGAGAAGTGTTGCAAGCAACAATAAATACAAACTTGGCGAAATAGCGGATAACAAAGAATCCAATGGACTCAAACAAAGCAACTATGACGTTTTTGCGTATAACTCACCGCATTGGAAGGAATTTTAGCGTCCGAACATGGCCACTCCCGCTACTTCGCCAATCTAGCCCGTACTTCCATACAGTTAACAAAGGCTCCCCAACCCATCGGACCGGAAGGAACGTGGGCGAGAGAGGCTTCAAACCGGGCTCGGCGTTCGTCAACTTCAAAACCAACCAAAGAAATAAAACAATTACAACGGAGAGAACCCAAACGGAGCCCTGAATGAGCCGGCCAGCGCAAGAGTATAGGGGTGGGAACTCACACACCGAGACGGATGAACCGGAGGAACACCCAAAGAGTAGCCAGGTCCATAGAAATCGCATAGCTAAAGCTCGAACAGAGGAGATTTAGGGCCGAACGACAAGGACGACATCGAACCCTAAGAGTTATCAGTGCCGCCGCAAGAGTAAAAGAAGAGGAGGAGAGACGGGAGACGGTCGGGCTAGGCATCCGGGAGACCGGCCAAGGCCGACTCCGGCGCCGCCGGGCCAGATGAGAAGCGTCGCTGAAGACGCGGCCAAAATCGAAGACAGATTTTGAATTCTATTAAAAGAAAACACAACCCCTAGACTATCACATATGCTTGCCAAAGAATGAGACAATCCGGGAGACGCGGCGGCGCATTTATTTTGCTTTATTGGTGATTGTGTTGCAGTCCATTGGATTGCTATTTGCCTCGCTAATACCCGATTTGTTTCTTGTTGTTGCTTTGCAACAATTCGCTAGGGTCGCAATGGTTGATGATCCTTCGTGGCTGATCCCATTGCGTTGTGTGATGATCTTCTATTATGGCCTTGGCTATCTTGCTATCCAGATGGCATGGGGTTGAAAATGCTCTTGGTGTTTGCGGATTGAAGTAGTTTTAGTGGTACTTCCTTGATTGGTTTGCATTCAGTGGAGCTTTCTTGGGTTGGGGCTGGAGCTTATTCATATTTGAATAAAGAGTCTGCCTCTGTTTGGAAAGACATCTTTCGACCATATGAGTTTGAGGCATTGATGCTTGTGCCTTGTGGTTATTTTGTATTGCTACGGTTGGGGTTGCCTTGTCTTTGGTTGTGTCGGGATCTTTGATCTTGATCTTACGCCCGGGGTTTACCGGTGTGTGTGCCTCGGGTGCGTGTTTTGGTTGCCGATGGTGAACTTGGTGCATTCGGATACTGCGCTTGGTTTTGATTTTGGTCACCTTGTGGTGATGGATAGGCCTTGGCTGGCATGAAGCTGCTGCTCTTTTAAGGCCCCGCTGGAGCTCTTTTTGTCGCTCTTTTGCTGCCAGTGGTGGGCTGATCTTTGATGTACAACGACCATGATGTGGAGCTAGGTTGATGTTGAATGCCTCCGTGGGTGAGCCAGTTATGCGTGGTGTTGCACGATGATTCCAGCTGTTGGAATGCTTGGAGAGCATTTAATTTTGCTTTTGTATTATGACTTTGATCATGTTCGATCTTTTAGATTATTCCTCTTAGAGGTTTTTTTGAAATGTCCTATGATGTACTAGCTGCTCAGGGTATGCCCTAGCTTTTTATGTTCTAACTCCAGGTCAAAAAACTTGGAGTTATAACATAGATTTTGTAAATTTATTTTCTCCCTTAAATCCAAAATACGCACTTACTTACCAAAAAAAAGACTATTGCTGATTTGGCCTTGCACTTCATCTGTCCGATTCAATTATGGCTGGTTTGGCCTACCTGTGGCTGTTTTTTCAATTGCCGATTTCAAGGTTGATTTTGACCTCCGACTGATTTGGCTTTTCTATGGCCGAATTGAATTGCCGGTTTCATTTTCAGTTGATCATGTTGTCGCAGCTTGATGCTATTTTGGTTGGTGTTGATGAATGCCGGTGTGGCTGGTGTGATTGAAGCTTTGCTGATTTCAGCTTTGCTTCCCTTTGCCGGAGCACTATTTCTATCTCCATGTTGTGCTGTTGTCGGTAGCTGCGATGCTGGACAGTGGCTAGCTCCACTGGTTGTCTTCGATTGTTATGCTGCTGGCATTGGAATGAATGCTGCGGTGGGTTTAATGTGTGCTGTGCTGTGCTGAGTTGCAGAATGCTTTGTTGCTGTGTTGCTACGGTGGGATTGATGTGTTGCTACAGGCCCATCTGTATATAATGTGGTCCTCTGTTTCCGTTGTATAACGTAGATTGTTTAGGTGTTTTTGATTGCGTATCCTCTATATCGCGATGATTGGGGTATGCCCCGGTGACTTTGATTTCACTCCAAGTTGGAAAAACACTTGGTGTAAGATCAATGTCTGTGTTATATTCTTTTCCCTTTAATCCAAATTTACTTACTTACCAAAAAAAAATCATCTGCAGCCAAGCCTTTTTTTGGTAAGTAAGTATTTTGGATTAATGGGAGAAAATAATAAAAAAAAATATTTATCTCCAAGTATTTTGACTTGAAGATAAACATAAGACGCTAGGGCATACCCTGAAGCGGACAAGACATCCGAATAAACAAAAAGGCCTCTAGAGGACAACGTTTATCGAAAACGACAAAATATGACATTTCCATCATAAACAAAATCGAACACGTATGCATTAGCGACACACATATTCGGCATGCTCCAGCTCCAAGACCAAAGCACCATCTTGAGCTGGCCGAACATAGCAAAGAAGAAGACAAAAGAATCCTAAACTCCAAGGCTCCAACCTCATGAAGCAAAAGATAGCCCAATACCACTACATCCGGGGCTGCTCCTCTTCCATCGAACTTCGATGCATCTCAGCAAAGATACAAAACACTAACCCAAGATGAATCGCGCCTTCAAAACCCGGGATCACAAAGACCGTGTCCCCATCGTGCAAGGTCACAGACACATCATCAATAAAGGGCATCCGACCCGGCTGAATTCCAATGAGATGCACGCCCCAAAGAACCAAAACATCAGCTCCAGAGGCTATGCCACTTCAGCTCCAAAGAATACATCGGGTTCTTTAGATCACAGCATAGCTTAAGCAAGACAAAGACATCACAGTATCGACAAACCAGCAAATGGCATTCTAAATGCCAGCAGTGAGTGTATCTGCAACAGCGGGGAGAAACCGCCGATCCAATCCGGTTCATGAAATGCCCAAGAGAATCGGCCAGTGATTCCCAAAACAAGAAAGGTAATGCCCAAGTCATCGCCCAACCTCAAGGCAGCCACAAATCCCAACACCAATTTGCATCTAATTTAGCAAAATGAGCATATCATGGACTCAAAGAACCTGATGAGCCCATCGTAGACCAACCAAGAACACTAACCAAGACCTTTGTCAAGTGAAGAAGTGAAGTAACATCCACAAATCGCCATGTGCTCCATCGCCGCAATACTCAAATAGAAAAGGTCAATCAACTCGACCGAGCTAGCCCGGTTACACGGAACCGGACTCAATAAGCATAGAGGCAACACCATTACAACGGCAGCGAGAGAGCCAGCAAAAAACCCAGATAACAGCCGCCCAAAACAAGAAATCTGTTACATCAAATGCAACTACATAACAGCAGGAGAGCACAGTCGTGTTTCAGCAGTGCGAGGATAGAATGTAAACTCGGGACCCAAAAATAAAAAGAGCCGCCTAGAACGGCTCAATCGCCGGCCATATCGGCCAAAAGTCGCCTAATCATCTCGACCAAGCATTGCAAAACGAGCAATGCAGCCAACCGCACACTCAAAAATCTGCCAAAGAAGGAATTTGACATCCAAACAAGCCACTCCCATTTCTTAGACACTCCAGCCTTTAGTTCCAGCCAAAAGCAAACCAGGCTCCCCCAACCCAACTTACTTTAAAGGAACGACCAAGTAGAGGCTTGAAACCAGGCCTGTGGCGTTTGTCGGTCTAATCCCGGCAGAAAGACATAAGCTTCGGCCATCTGCTCCCAAATTCAAGGGACGCATCATAAGCCAGAAACACCAAAGCCGAAGCTAACTTAAGGAACCCTGAAACAGGGCACTCGGCCACAGCAGCCATAGCAAAGAAGCCAAGGCAAGTCCAGATGCGAGAAGCCCCAATCAATTGAGGGACGAAGGAAAGGAGATACCATAGCCTGAGAAGAGTCTTTTTTTTTTTTTTTTGGTAAGTAAGTATTTTGGATTATAGGGAGAAAAAATTACAAAAACTATTTTTTATCTCCAAGTATTTTGACTTGGATTTAAAACATAAGAAGCTAGGGCATACCCCGAGCAAACGGTACAACAGATAATACAAAAATAGCCTCTATGAGGACTACGTTCAACAGAAAACAACATAAGTAATCTAAAATTATACAAAAGCAGATACACACGCATCAACCGTGCAGGCGCATCTCGGGCAGAGCAACGTAGCCACACATTCCGGATCCTCGCTTCACACCGACAAAACGGCAACAGCCCAGAAAAGTATAGATCAAGCTTCTCCAAGATCAGCATGACACCATCCGGATACAGCCAAGATCGCCAAAGCACCAATAATCGCATTACAAATTCCAGCCCCCACACTCGCCACACGCAGCCAGCAGAATAAATCAAGACACTTCATCCCATACAATCGCCCATGCTTCACGATCGCACGAGTACAATCAACACCGCCGGTTAAAATAAGATGCATATAGACATCACGCACCACCAAGAAACAAATGCAAAGTACACACCCCATCGCATCCAATGCAGAATCGCATTTTCACCCATCAACAGAGTTGGGCCAGCGAGAACACCATCCACAACCCCACAAAGTTGGCAGGATTATACCAACACCAAGCAACTATACAAAGAGACCATGTAAACAGACCCAGCATCCCACCATTAGCCATGAGAGCAAGAAACACAAGCCACAAAATGCACATCGACTAACGGCACCGACCGATCTCGATGCAAAGATTCACAGCCCATCTAAAAAGTTTTCCAACAAGAAGGCTCTAATCAAGTATGCAAAGCCCACCAAAGAAAGATTCCTTTAGCAACAACAAGACCCTCAGAATAAAACACAGCCTCGTTCAGCCCCAAACAGTCCATCGAAACCAGCAAACACCATCACTATCCAATGGAGCAAGAAGGTGGAAATTCCAACTTTTGTTCAAGGCTACATGCACATGCTTGGGCCCAGAGAAACAAGACAAAGATATCACAGGTGCAACAGGGCCAGCAAAGATATTCGGCCCAATTCAGCAAACATGGAGGGAAAGGGCCGCAGCAATGCACGAAACCCCCACACCTAATCCCCGCATCTGCATGTTTTCAAGCATGAGAGGTCCGGTTTTCATAGAAGCAGCTTTACGCCGCCTCCTTGACTTGTGCTTACGCCATGGTGCTTCATTCGGTATCAAAGGGGCACCGCCATGTAGCCTACTAAAAAATCCATCGACATAGAATCCGGATACGCAGATAATTTGTTACCGATTTCAAGGAAGGAAGACAGAATCCATAAACAACCTTCTCCTCTCGGTGAAAAAGGCACTATGGGCTTTAGAGGTATCAGTCATAAAAACTATTTGAAAGACAAATAAGCATCATGGGAAAACCCATTATCTCACGCCTCCAATGGAAAGGCCGAACGGAACTTATCAAGTTCTCAACATTTATATCTTGCCAAGAACTATTCGTGAAGTCCGACACAAGTTTCCTATGCTTAATAGGTACATCATGGAATAGTTGACGAGAGCCATCTGTGGCCGTGGAGTCGCTTAAAAGCCAAAAAGATAACGGCTCCTTCCCATCATGAACCTCATCACCGAATCGAGATAGGGTCCGATCATCGGTCGATTCGCGTCCGAATACTACCATCCCGAGTAACCATCTTGTTCACAAGCTAGTCCCGCTAGAGCAACTGGAGAGCCATCCAGAGTATTTCAACGATCCGAGAGATAGATGCAGGGGTAATATTAGGATCAATCACCTCAATTGGACCCGAATCGGGGAATCGTGTGGGACCTCGTGGGGTCCGTGAAGAGCGCCGCAGCCCGTGTGTCACAATCAAAGCAACACCTCTTGGGAAGCCCCAACGCCGTAAGTAAATGATCCATCAACAACATTGGGGGTTGGAAAACCAGCCCACCGGAAGCGGAATCATCAAACCAAAGCATCCAGACCACAATCAAAAGATTTATATTCTCAAACCGAGGCATTGCACCTGGCTGCACGCTAGGTTTACATCCGCCAAGACACAAAATCCACCCTTCATTCCCGTGAGCCGATCACAATGAGGAGAGCCGGCATCATGATCATCCATACACGGAGCACCCACATCCAAAGATAGAGTGGTCGAATTAGAGACGACATAAGTGCACTCATCTTTCATAGACCTAGAGAGAGCCCCATCATCCTCGTGCACATCCCTCACCGAAACCCGAGCACGCAAGCATAGGTTCTCCGAGACAGAGCTGATTCAATTAAGAGGAGGCCATTGAAGATACCTTCCTTCGTGCATAGCATTCAAGATTTGCGGGACTACTAGTCTCATTGATCCAAATCCCCATCATCCATAACAATCACGAGGGGAATTAACGGGGTCCCCGCATCATGAGATGCGAGAATCAACTAAAACCCGATCCCGTGGATGGGATTTTTACATCCACCTCATCAACAAGCAGGAGTCGGGACTTGGTCCGAGTCTTTAGTCGACTAGAATGGAGTGATAGGCAACATTTACCTCAATCGCCTTTGGCGGATGCATCGGGCCCGACAGAATCTTGATTTTAGCAGGTTGAGGATCACCTTTATTCTGCTCGACACAAATTCTGGCCACATGAATCCGATTCATCATGGCAGTGTGGGGATCACACAGGATTGGTTTACCAATCCTACTCGCAATCCAACTTAAACCTGATGGAGTCCAATATTCAATTGGAACATTTGTCAATGAGATCCAAACCGGGAAAGATGAGAGAGCTTCCTGGTCAAGGCTCAATCCTGGATACCATCTCGTGAGGACAATAGGGGATTTCTTTATAGCCCAGGGGCCACGAGCCAAGCAATTCTCCAATTGAGACACAGAGTTGAACTGGAAGAAGTAAAAGCCTTCTTCATTGATAGCAACGTGACGCAAACCGAACCGCGCCCAAACTTTCCGGCGATGGAGGTAACGTAGAAAGGTGGGGAGGTTTGTCGGGAAGAAGCCCACCAAGGTGGTGCCCCGAGAAATCGAGCACCGCTGTTTGCACAACCTCGGCGGGAGGAGATAACGGGTCATCTAAGTCGACCTAGCACAAGAAGGAAAGAATTTGTGGAGGCAAATGAACGGAGGCCCTTGTCCTCAGCCACTTCAGCCAAGATTTTGCGATACCATTTACATCAAAGATGCGTTAAGATGGTATTAGAAGATACCTTGTCCGTAGAAATTTTCACAGGCGACACGGGGACGGATGACCTTAGCATCCGGCCGAGGCGCGCGCAAAGAAAGAGCAAAGAGAACGGGCCGAAGGGGGCATGGACTGAGACCGAACCTTCATCCAAGCCCTTAATCTTCGAAAGGAAGCCAAAATCGGGGCATTTGGAGTGGCGAGGAGATGCTCGGGAAGAGGTGGAAACTCGCACCCTACGAATCGCACCTTCACCGACCGGGCGGGAGGAAGGGGGCGAGGAGGGCCATGGGAATCGAGGTCGAGGGGACGGGCAGAGGAACCCCGCGGTCCGGCCATGGCCGGCGTCGGGGCAGCCAGAGCCGAACGGACGACGAAGGAAATTCAAATTTGAATTTTGATGAATAGTGTCAGGATACAAAATCGCCTCTTGTCAGAGCGACGTTGATAGCCTGAGAAGAGTCTCAGACAGAAGTAGAGACCCAAACGGAGAAAGACGCATCAGATGCGATCTTGGCATCTGCAGAAACCCCAATCGAATCTTGGGAGCTTCGTCAAGGAAACCACAGAGGACCAAAGAGGACCACAGAGGGCTTGGCTGAAACAGCATAAAACGAGGGCTTCACCGAAGACGAAACCACAGAGGACCCCGGCGAGTCCAGAGCAGAGGTCCGGAAGGAAGACGGCTAGGAGTTGGAAGGCGGCAAGCGGCAGGGCGAGCACCCGGGAGACCGGCCAAGGCCGCCACCGCCGCGCCCGGCCAAAGGAGGAGTTGCGGGGAGGACGGGCAACCGCGAAGGAAGATTCAAAATTCCGCGGCCAAGCCAACATTAGCATCCCCTCGGGAGCGAAACTACAAGCTTTGAGATATGGCCATCGCAGTAGTTCAAGATTACATACTTCACCGGCATTCTACACTCAGCGTGCATTGAGAGCAAAGAAACAGAACCTAAGCCATCAGCATTATAAGTAAATGAAGCTTGAAGAGATCCTTTTTTTTTGGTAAGCAAGTATTTTGGATTAAATGGAGAAAAATAAGTTACTAAATTTATGTGTTATCTCCAAGTAATTTGACTTGAAAATAAACATAAAATGCTAGGCATACCCAGAGCAACTTGTACAAAACATAACACAAAAAAACCTCCAGGAGGACAACATTCATCGAAACGTCAAAAGAAATCACAAATGTTACACATAAACAGACGATCATCGAGAATGCTATCATTCTTCACAAACACAGCATCAAGGGGGAAGCAGCCAATCCGGCAACTACTCCCACATCGCTGGAGCATAGCAATCAGCCACTTCAGCGCCAAGTCCAAACTGTGATATCGAGTCCAACTCGGCATATGAGTTACAACGCCAAACCGGCATTGATATTGGCAATTGAAATCGCCACAAGTTGAAATTGAGGACCTTATTGAAAACGCAATTGTACTCAGCCACAAAAAGCTAAACGGCCAAATTTGACATCGGCAATTGAAATCGGCAATTGAACACAGTAAAGCCAAACCGGCCATAAGTGAAATCGGCAATTGAGGCGCAAGACCAAAGCGAGATGACATTCCAAGTTTCCTTAAGCCAAACCGGTTTCAAAGCCCTTCCGCCTCCCCAATCTTTGACCTCAATCCAAAAAATCTTTTTTTTTGGTAAGTAATTAATTGCATTAAATAAATAAATAAAATGTACAATCAGC